>OZ030395.1:735100-1108369 GCA_964023965.1 Melinopterus prodromus | reverse complement strand
GTAGTTGGGATACAAATTATTATAATACACATTTATGGGTCAGATACATTGGGTAATTAATTCTAAAAAGTACAGCCCTCTATCTATTTTAGTTTGTTCAGGAGGATTTTTGAAACTTAGATTTTACGTTGTTTATCGGTGGTTTAATGCTATTATTTCGCTTCATGTGCGATTACGAGCACAGTAGTTGGGATACAAATTATTATTATACACGTTTATAGATCAGATACATTGGGTAATTAATTCTAAAAAGTACAGCCCTCTATCTATTTTAGTTTGTTCAGGAGGATTTTTGAAACTTAGATTTTACGTTGTTTATCGGTGGTTTAATGCTATTATTTCGCTTCATGTGCGATTACGAGCACAGTAGTGGGGATACAAATTATTATTATACACGTTTATAGATCAGATACATTGGGTAATTAATTCTAAAAAGTACAGCCCTCTATCTATTTTAGTTTGTTGAGGAGGATTTTTGAAACTTAGATTTTACGTTGTTTATCGGTGGTTGAATGTTATTATTTCGCTTTATGTGCGATTACGAGCAGAGTAGTTGGGATACAAATTATTATTATACACGTTTATGGGTCAGATACATTGGGTAATTAATTCTAAAAAGTACAGCCCTCTATCTATTTTAGTTTGTTCAGGAGGATTTTTGGAACTTAGATTTTACGTTGTTTATCGGTGGTTTAATGCTATTATTTCGCTTCATGTGCGATTACGAGCGCAGTAGTTGGGATACAAATTATTATTATACACGTTTATGGGTCAGATACATTGGGTAATTAATTCTAAAAAGTACAGCCCTCTATCTATTTTAGTTTGTTCAGGTGGTTTTTTGAAACTTAGATTTTACGTTGTTTGTCGGTGGTTTAATGCTATTATTTCGCTTCATGTGCGATTACGAGCACAGTAGTTGGGATACAAATTATTATTATACTCGTTTATGGGTCAGATACATTGGGTAATTAATTCTAAAAAGTACAGCCCTCTATCTATTTTAGTTTGTTCATGAGGATTTTTGAAACTTAGATTTTACGTTGTTTATCGGTGGTTGAATGTTATTATTTCGCTTTATGTGCGATTACGAGCAGAGTAGTTGGGATACAAATTATTATTATACACGTTTATGGGTCAGATACATTGGGTAATTAATTCTAAAAAGTACAGCCCTCTATCTATTTTAGTTTGTTCAGGTGGTTTTTTGAAACTTAGATTTTACGTTGTTTATCGGTGGTTTAATGCTATTATTTCGCTTCATGTGCGATTACGAGCACAGTAGTTGGGATACAAATTATTATTATACACGTTTATGGGTCAGATACATTGGGTAATTAATTCTAAAAAGTACAGCCCTCTATCTATTTTAGTTTGTTCAGGAGGATTTTTGAAACTTAGATTTTACGTTGTTTATCGGTGGTTTAATGCTATTATTTCGCTTCATGTGCGATTACGAGCACAGTAGTTGGGATACAAATTATTATTATACACGTTTATGGGTCAGATACATTGGGTAATTAATTCTAAAAAGTACAGCCCTCTATCTATTTTAGTTTGTTCAGGAGGATTTTTGAAACTTAGATTTTACGTTGTTTATCGGTGGTTTAATGCTATTATTTCGCTTCATGTGCGATGACGAGCACAATAGTTGGGATACAAATTATTATTATACACGTTTATGGGTCAGATACATTGGGTAATTAATTCTAAAAAGTACACCCCTCTATCTATTTTAGTTTGTTCAGGAGGATTTTTGAAACTTAGATTTTACGTTGTTTATCGGTGGTTTAATGCTATTATTTCGCTTCATGTGCGACTACGAGCACAGTAGTGGGGATACAAATTATTATTATACACGTTTATAGATCAGATACATTGGGTAATTAATTCTAAAAAGTACAGCCCTCTATCTATTTTAGTTTGTTCAGGAGGATTTTTGAAACTTAGATTTTACGTTGTTTATCGGTGGTTGAATGTTATTATTTCGCTTTATGTGCGATTACGAGCAGAGTAGTTGGGATACAAATTATTATTATACACGTTTATGGGTCAGATACATTGGGTAATTAATTCTAAAAAGTACAGCCCTCTATCTATTTTAGTTTGTTCAGGAGGATTTTTGGAACTTAGATTTTACGTTGTTTATCGGTGGTTTAATGCTATTATTTCGCTTCATGTGCGATTACGAGCACAGTAGTTGGGATACAAATTATTATTATACACGTTTATGGGTCAGAGACATTGGGTAATTAATTCTAAAAAGTACACCCCTCTATCTATTTTAGTTTGTTCAGGAGGATTTTTGAAACTTAGATTTTACGTTGTTTATCGGTGGTTTAATGCTATTATTTCGCTTCATGTGCGATTACGAGCACAGTAGTTGGGATACAAATTATTATTATACACGTTTATGGGTCAGATACATTGGGTAATTAATTCTAAAAAGTACAGCCCTCTATCTATTTTAGTTTGTTCAGGAGGATTTTTGAAACTTAGATTTTACGTTGTTTATCGGTGGTTTAATGCTATTATTTCGCTTCATGTGCGATGACGAGCACAGTAGTTGGGATACAAATTATTATTATACACGTTTATGGGTGAGATACATTGGGTAATTAATTCTAAAAAGTACAGCCCTCGATCTATTTTAGTTTGTTCAGGAGGATTTTTGAAACTTAGATTTTACGTTGTTTATCGGTGGTTTAATGCTATTATTTCGCTTCATGTGCGATTACGAGCAAAGTAGTTGGGATACAAATTATTATTATACACGTTTATGGGTCAGATACATTGGGTAATTAATTCTAAAAAGTACAGCCCTCTATCTATTTTAGTTTGTTCAGGAGGATTTTTGAAACTTAGATTTTACGTTGTTTATCGGTGGTTGAATGTTATTATTTCGCTTCATGTGCGATTACGAGCAAAGTAGTTGGGATACAAATTATTATTATACACGTTTATGGGTCAGATACATTGGGTAATTAATTCTAAAAAGTACAGCCCTCTATCTATTTTAGTTTGTTCAGGAGGATTTTTGGAACTTAGATTTTACGTTGTTTATCGGTGGTTTAATGCTATTATTTCGCTTCATGTGCGATTACGAGCAAAGTAGTTGGGATACAAATTATTATTATACACGTTTATGGGTCAGATACATTGGGTAATTAATTCTAAAAAGTACAGCCCTCTATCTATTTTAGTTTGTTCAGGAGGATTTTTGAAACTTAGATTTTACGTTGTTTATCGGTGGTTGAATGTTATTATTTCGCTTCATGTGCGATTACGAGCAAAGTAGTTGGGATACAAATTATTATTATACACGTTTATGGGTCAGAGACATTGGGTAATTAATTCTAAAAAGTACACCCCTCTATCTATTTTAGTTTGTTCAGGAGGATTTTTGAAACTTAGATTTTACGTTGTTTATCGGTGGTTTAATGCTATTATTTCGCTTCATATGCGATTACGAGCACAGTAGTTGGGATACAAATTATTATTATACACGTTTATGGGTCAGATACATTGGGTAATTAATTCTAAAAAGTACAGCCCTCTATCTATTTTAGTTTGTTCAGGAGGATTTTTGAAACTTAGATTTTACGTTGTTTAGCGGTGGTTTAATGCTATTATTTCGCTTCATGTGCGATGACGAGCACAGTAGTTGGGATACAAATTATTATTATACACGTTTATGGGTCAGATACATTGGGTAATTAATTCTAAAAAGTACAGCCCTCTATCTATTTTAGTTTGTTCAGGAGGATTTTTGAAACTTAGATTTTACGTTGTTTATCGGTGGTTTAATGCTATTATTTCGCTTCATGTGCGATGACGAGCACAATAGTTGGGATACAAATTATTATTATACACGTTTATGGGTCAGATACATTGGGTAATTAATTCTAAAAAGTACACCCCTCTATCTATTTTAGTTTGTTCAGGAGGATTTTTGAAACTTAGATTTTACGTTGTTTATCGGTGGTTTAATGCTATTATTTCGCTTCATGTGCGATTACGAGCACAGTAGTGGGGATACAAATTATTATTATACACGTTTATAGATCAGATACATTGGGTAATTAATTCTAAAAAGTACAGCCCTCTATCTATTTTAGTTTGTTCAGGAGGATTTTTGAAACTTAGATTTTACGTTGTTTATCGGTGGTTGAATGTTATTATTTCGCTTTATGTGCGATTACGAGCAGAGTAGTTGGGATACAAATTATTATTATACACGTTTATGGGTCAGATACATTGGGTAATTAATTCTAAAAAGTACAGCCCTCTATCTATTTTAGTTTGTTCAGGAGGATTTTTGGAACTTAGATTTTACGTTGTTTATCGGTGGTTTAATGCTATTATTTCGCTTCATGTGCGATTACGAGCACAGTAGTTGGGATACAAATTATTATTATACACGTTTATGGGTCAGAGACATTGGGTAATTAATTCTAAAAAGTACACCCCTCTATCTATTTTAGTTTGTTCAGGAGGATTTTTGAAACTTAGATTTTACGTTGTTTATCGGTGGTTTAATGCTATTATTTCGCTTCATGTGCGATTACGAGCACAGTAGTTGGGATACAAATTATTATTATACACGTTTATGGGTCAGATACATTGGGTAATTAATTCTAAAAAGTACAGCCCTCTATCTATTTTAGTTTGTTCAGGAGGATTTTTGAAACTTAGATTTTACGTTGTTTAGCGGTGGTTTAATGCTATTATTTCGCTTCATGTGCGATGACGAGCACAGTAGTTGGGATACAAATTATTATTATACACGTTTATGGGTCAGATACATTGGGTAATTAATTCTAAAAAGTACAGCCCTCTATCTATTTTAGTTTGTTGAGGAGGATTTTTGAAACTTAGATTTTACGTTGTTTATCGGTGGTTTAATGCTATTATTTCGCTTCATGTGCGATTACGAGCCCAGTAGTTGGGATACAAATTATTATTATACACGTTTATAGATCAGATACATTGGGTAATTAATTCTAAAAAGTACAGCCCTCTATCTATTTTAGTTTGTTCAGGAGGATTTTTGAAACTTAGATTTTACGTTGTTTATCGGTGGTTTAATGCTATTATTTCGCTTCATGTGCGATTACGAGCACAGTAGTGGGGATACAAATTATTATTATACACGTTTATAGATCAGATACATTGGGTAATTAATTCTAAAAAGTACAGCCCTCTATCTGTTTTAGTTTGTTCAGGAGGATTTTTGAAACTTAGATTTTACGTTGTTTATCGGTGGTTTAATGCTATTATTTCGCTTCATGTGCGATTACGAGCACAGTAGTTGGGATACAAATTATTATTATACACATTTATGGGTCAGATACATTGGGTAATTAATTCTAAAAAGTACAGCCCTCTATCTATTTTAGTTTGTTCAGGAGGATTTTTGAAACTTAGATTTTACGTTGTTTATCGGTGGTTTAATGCTATTATTTCGCTTCATGTGCGATTACGAGCACAGTAGTTGGGATACAAATTATTATTATACACGTTTATGGGTCAGATACATTGGGTAATTAATTCTAAAAAGTACAGCCCTCTATCTATTTTAGTTTGTTCAGGAGGATTTTTGAAACTTAGATTTTACGTTGTTTATCGGTGGTTTAATGCTATTATTTCGCTTCATGTGCGATTACGAGCACAGTAGTTGGGATACAAATTATTATTATACACGTTTATAGATCAGATACATTGGGTAATTAATTCTAAAAAGTACAGCCCTCTATCTATTTTAGTTTGTTCAGGAGGATGTTTGAAACTTAGATTTTACGTTGTTTATCGGTGATTTAATGCTATTATTTCGCTTCATGTGCGATTACGAGCACAGTAGTTGGGATACAAATTATTATTATACACGTTTATGGGTCAGATACATTGGGTAATTAATTCTAAAAAGTACAGCCCTCTATCTATTTTAGTTTGTTCAGGAGGATTTTTGAAACTTAGATTTTACGTTGTTTATCGGTGGTTTAATGCTATTATTTCGCTTCATGTGCGATTACGAGCACAGTAGTTGGGATACAAATTATTATTATACACGTTTATGGGTCAGATACATTGGGTAATTAATTCTAAAAAGTACAGCCCTCTATCTATTTTAGTTTGTTCAGGAGGATTTTTGAAACTTAGATTTTACGTTGTTTATCGGTGGTTTAATGCTATTATTTCGCTTCATGTGCGATTACGAGGACAGTAGTTGGGATACAAATTATTATTATACACGTTTATGGGTCAGATACATTGGGTAATTAATTCTAAAAAGTACAGCCCTCTATCTATTTTAGCTTGTTCAGGAGGATTTTTGAAACTTAGATTTTACGTTGTTTATCGGTGGTTTAATGCTATTATTTCGCTTCATGTGCGATTACGAGCACAGTAGTTGGGATACAAATTATTATAATACACATTTATGGGTCAGATACATTGGGTAATTAATTCTAAAAAGTACAGCCCTCTATCTATTTTAGTTTGTTCAGGAGGATTTTTGAAACTTAGATTTTACGTTGTTTATCGGTGGTTTAATGCTATTATTTCGCTTCATGTGCGATTACGAGCACAGTAGTTGGGATACAAATTATTATTATACACGTTTATAGATCAGATACATTGGGTAATTAATTCTAAAAAGTACAGCCCTCTATCTATTTTAGTTTGTTCAGGAGGATTTTTGAAACTTAGATTTTACGTTGTTTATCGGTGGTTTAATGCTATTATTTCGCTTCATGTGCGATTACGAGCACAGTAGTGGGGATACAAATTATTATTATACACGTTTATAGATCAGATACATTGGGTAATTAATTCTAAAAAGTACAGCCCTCTATCTATTTTAGTTTGTTGAGGAGGATTTTTGAAACTTAGATTTTACGTTGTTTATCGGTGGTTGAATGTTATTATTTCGCTTTATGTGCGATTACGAGCAGAGTAGTTGGGATACAAATTATTATTATACACGTTTATGGGTCAGATACATTGGGTAATTAATTCTAAAAAGTACAGCCCTCTATCTATTTTAGTTTGTTCAGGAGGATTTTTGGATCTTAGATTTTACGTTGTTTATCGGTGGTTTAATGCTATTATTTCGCTTCATGTGCGATTACGAGCGCAGTAGTTGGGATACAAATTATTATTATACACGTTTATGGGTCAGATACATTGGGTAATTAATTCTAAAAAGTACAGCCCTCTATCTATTTTAGTTTGTTCAGGTGGTTTTTTGAAACTTAGATTTTACGTTGTTTATCGGTGGTTTAATGCTATTATTTCGCTTCATGTGCGATTACGAGCACAGTAGTTGGGATACAAATTATTATTATACACGTTTATGGGTCAGATACATTGGGTAATTAATTCTAAAAAGTACAGCCCTCTATCTATTTTAGTTTGTTCAGGAGGATTTTTGAAACTTAGATTTTACGTTGTTTATCGGTGGTTTAATGCTATTATTTCGCTTCATGTGCGATTACGAGCGCAGTAGTTGGGATACAAATTATTATTATACACGTTTATGGGTCAGATACATTGGGTAATTAATTCTAAAAAGTACAGCCCTCTATCTATTTTAGTTTGTTCAGGTGGTTTTTTGAAACTTAGATTTTACGTTGTTTATCGGTGGTTTAATGCTATTATTTCGCTTCATGTGCGATTACGAGCACAGTAGTTGGGATACAAATTATTATTATACACGTTTATGGGTCAGATACATTGGGTAATTAATTCTAAAAAGTACACCCCTCTATCTATTTTAGTTTGTTCAGGAGGATTTTTGAAACTTAGATTTTACGTTGTTTATCGGTGGTTTAATGCTATTATTTCGCTTCATGTGCGATTACGAGCACAGTAGTTGGGATACAAATTATTATTATACACGTTTATGGGTCAGATACATTGGGTAATTAATTCTAAAAAGTACAGCCCTCTATCTATTTTAGTTTGTTCAGGAGGATTTTTGAAACTTAGATTTTACGTTGTTTATCGGTGGTTTAATGCTATTATTTTGCTTCATGTGCGATTACGAGCACAGTAGTTGGGATACAAATTATTATTATACACGTTTATGGGTCAGATACATTGGGTAATTAATTCTAAAAAGTACAGCCCTCTATCTATTTTAGTTTGTTCAGGAGGATTTTTGAAACTTAGATTTTACGTTGTTTATCGTTGGTTTAATGCTATTATTTCGCTTGATGTGCGATTACGAGCACAGTAGTTGGGATACAAATTATTATTATACACGTTTATAGATCAGATACATTGGGTAATTAATTCTAAAAAGTACAGCCCTCTATCTATTTTAGTTTGTTCAGGAGGATTTTTGAAACTTAGATTTTACGTTGTTTATCGGTGGTTTAATGCTATTATTTCGCTTCATGTGCGATTACGAGGACAGTAGTTGGGATACAAATTATTATTATACACGTTTATGGGTCAGATACATTGGGTAATTAATTCTAAAAAGTACAGCCCTCTATCTATTTTAGTTTGTTCAGGAGGATTTTTGAAACTTAGATTTTACGTTGTTTATCGGTGGTTTAATGCTATTATTTCGCTTCATGTGCGATTACGAGCACAGTAGTTGGGATACAAATTATTATAATACACATTTATGGGTCAGATACATTGGGTAATTAATTCTAAAAAGTACAGCCCTCTATCTATTTTAGTTTGTTCAGGAGGATTTTTGAAACTTAGATTTTACGTTGTTTATCGGTGGTTTAATGCTATTATTTCGCTTCATGTGCGATTACGAGCACAGTAGTTGGGATACAAATTATTATTATACACGTTTATAGATCAGATACATTGGGTAATTAATTCTAAAAAGTACAGCCCTCTATCTATTTTAGTTTGTTCAGGAGGATTTTTGAAACTTAGATTTTACGTTGTTTATCGGTGGTTTAATGCTATTATTTCGCTTCATGTGCGATTACGAGCACAGTAGTGGGGATACAAATTATTATTATACACGTTTATAGATCAGATACATTGGGTAATTAATTCTAAAAGGTACAGCCCTCTATCTATTTTAGTTTGTTGAGGAGGATTTTTGAAACTTAGATTTTACGTTGTTTATCGGTGGTTGAATGTTATTATTTCGCTTTATGTGCGATTACGAGCAGAGTAGTTGGGATACAAATTATTATTATACACGTTTATGGGTCAGATACATTGGGTAATTAATTCTAAAAAGTACAGCCCTCTATCTATTTTAGTTTGTTCAGGAGGATTTTTGGAACTTAGATTTTACGTTGTTTATCGGTGGTTTAATGCTATTATTTCGCTTCATGTGCGATTACGAGCGCAGTAGTTGGGATACAAATTATTATTATACACGTTTATGGGTCAGATACATTGGGTAATTAATTCTAAAAAGTACAGCCCTCTATCTATTTTAGTTTGTTCAGGAGGATTTTTGAAACTTAGATTTTACGTTGTTTATCGGTGGTTTAATGCTATTATTTCGCTTCATGTGCGATTACGAGCACAGTAGTGGGGATACAAATTATTATTATACACGTTTATGGGTCAGATACATTGGGTAATTAATTCTAAAAAGTACAGCCCGCTATCTATTTTAGTTTGTTCAGGAGGATTTTTGAAACTTAGATTTTACGTTGTTTATCGGTGGTTTAATGCTATTATTTCGCTTCATGTGCGATTACGAGCACAGTAGTTGGGATACAGATTATTATTATACACGTTTATGGGTCAGATACATTGGGTAATTAATTCTAAAAAGTACAGCCCTCTATCTATTTTAGTTTGTTCAGGAGGATTTTTGGAACTTAGATTTTACGTTGTTTATCGGTGGTTTAATGCTATTATTTCGCTTCATGTGCGATTACGAGCACAGTAGTTGGGATAGAAATTATTATTATACACGTTTATAGATCAGATACATTGGGTAATTAATTCTAAAAAGTACAGCCCTCTATCTATTTTAGTTTGTTCAGGAGGATTTTTGAAACTTAGATTTTACGTTGTTTATCGGTGGTTTAATGCTATTATTTCGCTTCATGTGCGATTACGAGACCAGTAGTTGGGATACAAATTATTATTATACACGTTTATGGGTCAGATACATTGGGTAATTAATTCTAAAAAGTACAGCTCTCTATCTATTTTAGTTTGTTCAGGAGGATTTTTGAAACTTAGATTTTACGTTGTTTATCGGTGGTTTAATGCTATTATTTCGCTTCATGTGCGATTACGAGACCAGTAGTTGGGATACAAATTATTATTATACACGTTTATGGGTCAGATACATTGGGTAATTAATTCTAAAAAGTACAGCTCTCTATCTATTTTAGTTTGTTCAGGAGGATTTTTGAAACTTAGATTTTACGTTGTTTATCGGTGGTTTAATGCTATTATTTCGCTTCATGTGCGATTACGAGCACAGTAGTTGGGATATAAATTATTATTATACACGTTTATGGGTCAGATACATTGGGTAATTAATTCTAAAAAGTACAGCCCTCTATCATTTTAGTTTGTTCAGGTGGATTTTTGAAACTTAGATTTTACGTTGTTTATCGGTGGTTTAATGCTATTATTTCGCTTCATGTGCGATTACGAGCACAGTAGTTGGGATACAAATTATTATTATACACGTTTATGGGTCAGATACATTGGGTAATTAATTCTAAAAAGTACACCCCTCTATCTATTTTAGTTTGTTCAGGAGGATTTTTGAAACTTAGATTTTACGTTGTTTATCGGTGGTTTAATGCTATTATTTCGCTTCATGTGCGATTACGAGCACAGTAGTTGCGATACAAATTATTATTATACACGTTTATGGGTCAGATACATTGGGTAATTAATTCTAAAAAGTACAGCCCTCTATCTATTTTAGTTTGTTCACGAGGATTTTTGAAACTTAGATTTTACGTTGTTTATCGGTGGTTTAATGCTATTATTTCGCTTCATGCGCGATTACGAGCACAGTAGTTGGGATACAAATTATTATTATACACGTTCATGGGTCAGATACATTGGGTAATTAATTCTAAAAAGTACAGCCCTCTATCTATTTTAGTTTGTTCAGGAGGATTTTTGAAACTTAGATTTTACGTTGTTTATCGGTGGTTGAATGTTATTATTTCGCTTCATGTGCGATTACGAGCACAGTAGTTGGGATACAAATTATTATTATACACGTTTATGGGTCAGATACATTGGGTAATTAATTCTAAAAAGTACAGCCCTCTATCTATTTTAGTTTCTTCAGGAGGATTTTTGAAACTTAGATTTTACGTTGTTTATCGGTGGTTGAATGTTATTATTTGGCTTCATGTGCGATTACGAGCAAAGTAGTTCGGATACAAATTATTATTATACACGTTTATAGATCAGATGCATTGGGTAATTATTTCTAAAAAGTACAGCCCTCTATCTATTTTAGTTTGTTCAGGAGGATTTTTGAAACTTAGATTTTACGTTGTTTATCGGTGGTTGAATGTTATTATTTAGCTTCATGTGCGATTACGAGCAAAGTAGTTGGGATACAAATTATTATTATACACGTTTATGGATCAGATACATTGGGTAATTAATTCTAAAAAGTACAGCCCTCTATCTATTTTAGTTTGTTCAGGAGGATTTTTGAAACTTAGATTTTACGTTGTTTATCGGTGGTTGAATGTTATTATTTCGCTTCGTGTGCGATTACGAGCAAAGTAGTTGGGATACAAATTATTATTATACACGTTTATAGATCAGATACATTGGGTAATTAATTCTAAAAAGTACAGCCCTCTATCTATTTTAGTTTGTTCAGGAGGATTTTTGAAACTTAGATTTTACGTTGTTGGTCGGTGCTATTTGTGGAATTAGTTCTTGCTAACGCTCCAGGCCATTATGACCAATTTCATTCACAGTTTAGACTGATGGGGACCATTCCTGGAAACAACTGCAAGTCCAGTGCTTTTAAAAGCGCATTCCCACATTTAGTTACATCCAGAAAGCAAATATCTATTATTAAATTACTCTACGACGTTTACGTGTTATGCAAGATGTCTGGTATAATAAAAAAAATTAAAAACTAATTTTTCCATACAATGTTTGCTGCATAATTGCGTTAATGCATTATGCAAACGTAATTTTCAATTAATTTGATGCATTGTCGGCACTAACGTAATACCCAATTTACAGTAACGATGTAACGATATTTTGATGACCTCAAGTTTTTTATATGTTTATAAAAAAAAACACAATTTTCATTGTTCGTTGGAGCAAAACAGATATAAATGCTTGATTAGTGGACTAATTATCTAGAAAAAAAATTAAAATCATCGCAGAACTAATTAATAACTAATTATTTATATCAGTGAATATTTTTGTTTTGTAGTTAGAAAATTTCAAAGAAAATATACTTTCCTCTAGGATAAGGAGCAAGAAATAACTAACCACATAACTCTAACTCCAAACATCAATACTGACAATAAAACTAATAAAATAAAAGAACAAAACGCACAATCGGATCGACAAGATCTGCAAAAGAACTTTAGTTTTAGTACGTAGCAACTTAATAGTGGCAGCGGTCGGATAACCACTTCTCACGGCCAACGCAGATGAACTGAAACACGAGCGCAATAGGGCAAGCAGCCGCGCGTGCGACGGAGCACCTTCCGTCTCTCTCTCTCGACTCCAAGGCCACGCCCACGCGAAGGCGTGGCCTACCAGATTCAAATACAGAGTGTTTGTTTTTCTTGTGACGAGGCGAAATTTTTACTGGAATCGATCGCGTTTCTAGTGTGCTGTGCGTGGGCGTCAGACACGGCGAGGGCGTGGCCTGTCCCGCGGGGGGAATATTCGCTCTGTTTTGCGACTTTCCCTTTCAGAACTTTGGGGAGGCTCGCTACGTATAGCTTCGGTTAATTTCGTTTTGCCCCGGCGGTTGTTTTCGTTTTTCTTTTTTTTTTTTCGGATAACAAAAGCCGACTTACTCGCACTTCTTGTTGCTAGTCCTGGAGATCGTGTTATGGTGGGGGATTAGGGCGAGACCGTGGACGAAAAAATGCACGAGGTGGTTTGTGGGATCCCATAGATAAGTTGATTTTGACGAATTTTAGTTTCAAGGACGCGGATGAGGATTGTTAAAGGGGGTGATCGATGAGTCACTATCAGTTGTGGTTCATTGCGATTCTGAAACGTCACTGTTCGAGGATTTGTTCGAAACTGGATGTGTCATCCTTTGTCCTTATATCCAGGACACTTTTCCCACAGAATTGCAAGTACCTGGTTGGTATTGTGTCTTTGGTACAAAGAAGACATGCGAACAATGATGGCCATACCGGACCCACATCATCTGACACTAACAATCTGCAAAAATCCACTAAAATAAATGTTTGAACTCTCCAAAATTTGACATCGTGGGCTAGCATGCCAGAGGATGAGAAACAAATCCAATAGATCTCTCCTATAAGGCAGGAAATATTGCGTAAAATATGATTCGGAGCCACCTAGTGGGCAGGAGCGCAACGCTAGGATATCTGCATGACAATTGCTGGTGCTATTTATCCTACCAATAAATTACTATGGCTTATCAGTTGCGTATCCTGTAATTGTGTAGTGGTTTGTCATGGTAATTGCTATAGTCGTCTTGATAAATTTATAGTCGTATATATGTGGTATGTAGTGTTGATTTCAAATAAAGAAATGATAATTTAAAACTTGCTACACGCTATTTTTTATTGTAATCGCTTGCCAAGATAAAACAGTAACCGTAGTGACAAAATACCGCTTCCCCCAAAACTGTTTAACGATAATTTCTTCATATCTTCCCTGAGACCATTGTATATGTGACTGACCTGGTCAGATAATGGCCGTTTATACGGCTCGGCGCGATGGGCAGGTGGAGCAAACAAACCCCTGACTCCTAAATTAAAGTTATGGACATCCGTTCTACAGCGTATCTTCCGCATGAGGTATTGTGGGATCCTCTTGGATAGCAACTCATGATATGATATTGCTGCATGCAACACCCTGGTGTTATCCATGTTCAACCACCCCAAGTCGCCCAGCCCATTCGATACATGATCATACTTCATCGAACCAAAAACAAACACAACACATGCATTTTGGACACGGTGAACACGCTGCCTATCCGACGCCGTCGGGCAAGGACCGTACATGGTATCACAATATGAGATATTTTTACTATTGACAGTAGATATAGTGAGATATTGTCAAAATATCAGCATTTGACACTACTGGTACTGTCATTAGACTGAAAATATTTGGAAAATCCTGGCTCAGTATATAGTATTATATCAATGCAGATGCGACCGATCTCGATCAAATATATATTATTATAGAATATATATTATAGAAGAATAATGTTTATTTATGAATTTGTGCTCTGAATTAATAGTAAATTATTTTAAATTTGGAATGCAATAGAAACCGTTGATATAACAACGCCATAAACTATGTACATAGTACCTATAATATACAGGTGAGATATACAGAGTGTGTCTAAAAGTGATATATTACAAAATCGTAGATCGTAGTAAGTAATATAGGTTAATAATACGGTGATATACAGGCGGGACGTAACTTAAAAAAAATTTAAAAAAAAAATTACAGCCACAACCTAGATTTGAACCAGGGACCAAAATATGATAAAATATGTCGTTAAACATTTTCATTTGTAGAAATCATCCAAAATAAAAAATAGTATTTTCTTTAACGGCAAAACCGGGATTAATTTAAAATAAATCCATCACGCAAAGCTCCGACGAGAAACGTTGTTGACTTAACCGACCACTCAGTATAACTGTTACTCAAAACTGGAGGGGGGTATCGTCTGAATGATGGCCGCCCGAGCTCGTCCAATCACATCCCATCTCCTGCCCCCACCCGGCCTCCCGGACCACGCCCGGTTCCCCCACTCCGCAAAACCGATCCCAGATCACTTAAACCCCGGGGTCAACGTTTCTGTATAGCGGTAGGCCGTGGAAAAGGACGAAGCGAAACGGAACGACGAGGAGGCGAGGAGGAATTGTCGAAACGTATAACAAAAGACGAACGCCACGTTAAGAATAGAGCTCGGGGAGGAAGAAGAGAGAGAGAAACTCGCGCGGAGTTAACAATAATGGGATAATAACGTAGAGGCTGTTGCTTTGTAGCCGAAATTTTCGTCGAATTTCTTTTTTCTGTCCCTCTCTCTCTTATTCGTGTTTCTTTTTTTTTGCGTGTGGGAGTTCTGAATGGGTTTTTGTGAAATTTTCTTGGGTGCAGTAATGTTATAACGTGAGGTGTGTTCTTTAATGGCTTTCTTCTTCAGATGAGATAGTTAACTAACAGTCCAGTCAATGTTCTTCTATTACAACATTACTTTTGTGAATTTACGCATTAAAAATGCATGTACGTAGATGCGATAAAACGATAAAAACATCATAAATATCATGTTATTCTGTGATTCAGTGTTTTATGTGCAATAATGTGCGTAATTGTGCGCGTTTTCTTAAAATGTATAACCTTGCCACATTTTGCCAGAAACTGCTTTCTTACTGCACAAAATCGCGTGTTTTCTTATTGAAAACTAATAACAAATAGTTATTATTTCGCTTCATGTGCGATTACGAGCAAAGTAGTTGGGATACAAATTATTATTATACACGTTTATGGATCAGATACATTGGGTAATTAATTCTAAAAAGTACAGCCCTCTATCTATTTTAGTTTGTTCGGGAGGATTTTTGAAACTTAGATTTTACGTTGTTTATCGGTGGTTGAATGTTATTATTTCGCTTGATGTGCGATTACGAGCAAAGTAGTTGGGATACAAATTATTATTATACACGTTTATGGATCAGATACATTGGGTAGTTAATTCTAAAAAGTACAGCCCTCTATCTATTTTAGTTTGTTCAGGAGGATTTTTGAAACTTAGATTTTACGTTGTTTATCGGTGGTTTAATGCTATTATTTCGCTTCATGTGCGATTACGAGCAAAGTAGTTGGGATACAAATTATTATTATACACGTTTATGGATCAGATACATTGGGTAATTAATTCTAAAAAGTACAGCCCTCTGTCTATTTTAGTTTGTTCAGGAGGATTTTTGAAACTTAGATTTTACGTTGTTTATCGGTGGTTTAATGCTATTATTTCGCTTCATGTGCGATTACGAGCAAAGTAGTTGGGATACAAATTATTATTATACACGTTTATGGATCAGATACATTGGGTAGTTAATTCTAAAAAGTACAGCCCTCTATCTATTTAGTTTGTTCAGGAGGATTTTTGAAACTTAGATTTTACGTTGTTATCGGTGGTTTAATGCTATTATTTCACTTCATGTGCGATTACGAGCAAAGTAGTTGGGATACAAATTATTATTGTACACTTTTATGGATCAGATACATTGGGTAATTAATTCTAAAAAGTACAGCCCTCTATCTATTTTAGTTTGTTCAGGAGGATTTTTGAAACTTAGATTTTACGTTGTTTATCGGTGGTTGAATGTTATTATTTCGCTTCATGTGCGATTACGAGCAAAGTAGTTGGGATACAAATTATTATTATACACGTTTATGGATCAGATACATTGGGTAATTAATTCTAAAAAGTACAGCCCTCTATCTATTTTAGTTTGTTCAGGAGGATTTTTGAAACTTAGATTTTACGTTGTTTATCGGTGGTTTAATGCTATTATTTCGGTTCATGTGCGATTACGAGCAAAGTAGTTGGGATACAAATTATTATTATACACGTTTATGGATCAGATACATTGGGTAATTAATTCTAAAAAGTACAGCCCTCTATCTATTTTAGTCTGTTCAGGAGGATTTTTGAAACTTAGATTTTACGTTGTTTATCGGTGGTTGAATGTTGTTATTTCGCTTCATGTGCGATTACGAGCAAAGTAGTTGGGATACAAATTATTATTATACACTTTTATGGATCAGATACATTAGGTAATTAATTCTAAAAAGTGCAGCCCTCTATCTATTTTAGTTTGTTCAGGAGGATTTTTGAAACTTAGATTTTACGTTGTTTATCGGTGGTTTAATGCTATTATTTCGCTTCATGTGCGATTACGAGCAAAGTAGTTGGGATACAAATTATTATTATACACGTTTATGGATCAGATACATTGGGTAATTAATTCTAAAAAGTGCAGCCCTCTATCTATTTTAGTTTGTTCAGGAGGATTTTTGAAACTTAGATTTTACGTTGTTTATCGGTGGTTTAATGCTATTATTTCGCTTCATGTGCGATTACGAGCAAAGTAGTTGGGATACAAATTATTATTATACACGTTTATAGATCAGATACATTGGGTAATTAATTCTAAAAAGTACAGCCCTCTATCTATTTTAGTTTGTTCAGGAGGATTTTTGAAACTTTGATTTTACGTTGTTTATCGGTGGTTGAATGTTATGATTTCGTTTCATGTGCGATTACGAGCAAAGTAGTTGGGATGCAAATTATTATTATACACGTTTATAGATCAGATACATTGGGTAATTAATTCTAAAAAGTACAGCCCTCTATCTATTTTAGTTTGTTCAGGAGGATTTTTGAAACTTAGATTTTACGTTGTTTTTAGGTGGTTGAATGTTATGATTTCGCTTAATATCTATAAATAGTAGACCCCTCTATATTCTGACCTACATAAAATAGCTTTCGCGTCTTTGATAATGAAGCAACCCTTCGCGTAGAAAGAGACGGAGCAACCAGGAAGGGGGTAAACTTGAAAAGGGTGCAGTGTATAAGGCGACGTCCTTGAAAGGGTGTTAGTTTACTCAGACGGAAGACTTTAAATTTAAATTCCATCGCAAAACTTTTCTAAAGTAGATTCATTTGATTTCAAACGCGCGACTCCACAAGTAAAGGATACTCTTCCAAGGCATAAAGCGTTCGATGTTCATACCAGACAAATTTTATTGCAAACTTGAAAGGAGAGTTCTATTACCGGTACAGTACGGATAGTGGAGGTGGTAGCTGAATGTAACGTGCCTGACAGACACCTAGTTCGGCGAAAATTGACACCAGGCAACTCGATAATAAGTGTAACAACCAGCGGCAGTATATTTCAATGTCAAATGCACTTTTTGTAGCCGTATCTAGCATCGATCCAGATGATATTTCAGCCGCAAAAGTGGGAGGACTGTAGTTCTTATACAGGGTGACTACGAAAGTTTGCACGTTAAGATGTTCTTGCTTGCCAATGGTCTCACAATGTAAGTTTATCTGGAGTTTTACTAAGAAAATTGTTGTTTTGGGTTAATTAGTTTCTTGAATTTAAATGGCTAATTACCATTTTATAGTAGTGTAATGTATTGCATAATAATATAATTTCGATATTCCTACACATATTATGGCGTGTGAAACAAACGATTGTTACATGTGAAAAGTAACACTATTTCACATAATTCTAACTTTGTGAGAGGTATTATTGTAATATTACTGCCATTTTTCTTGATTTTGCGTTCATAGGGTTAATAATCATGAAAACGGTTAATAATTAACTATCGTAAGTAAACTTTAAGATATTTTTACTTTATCATACGCAGTATGATATTTTCAGTCTATTGACAGTAGGTAATGTCAAACTCTGATGTTTTGACAATACCTATTGTCAATAGAATCAAAATCTATGTCAAACTTTGGCTAACTAGTTTTACTTTAATGCCGACACGATTGATCTCGATCAAATAGAATCTCATGCAGCTAAAAATATTTATATATAGTATGATAAAGTCATGTGCCTGGCCACATCAGATTTTTTCAATAGATAATAACCGTAAACTCTGTGTATTATATTTATATACTTAACAGATAGCTTGGAATGTGCAAAATAGAGTGGTTTTTGTTTCAACTCACTACGACAAACCTAAACAATGTTATTTCGTTTAACTCAAACACATACCAATGTCAAAATAGTCGGATTCGCTGACACAAAACTGTCCGCCATTTCTGAACCAAGCTAAATAAAAAAAATCTAAAATGGTTTTGCACTCCCAGAACATAGGCAAATTCGATAAAAAATATGATTTTTTCCCAAATGCTTCAACCCAATTTTTTTTTCTGGACCATTTCATATGAGTACTCGGTAATTATACTGGGAAAATCAAAATTATGATTATTTTGTTCGGGACACCGTGGGGTAGCTAGGGAGTACGCTGTAAGAAAGCCATATCCTCAACGTTTTGTTTTTAATTTATCTCAATGTCTGAATTTTTGTAGAAGAAAGGGAACTGGGTTATTATTAAAAAAAAAAAAATTCATGAAAAACATACATTTTACTTCTTCGTCTTTCCTTTTTCGTCAGATATAGTTCTAATAGCCAAACTTTACCTACAAAAACTGTTGCTTTATCTAAGTGCAATTTCAACCAAAACTTTGTAACTTTTAAACTATAATCCGAGAAATGCGACAAGCAAGGTATTTATGTAAGTATAGGCAATCAGTGTTGTTACAAGATTGTGCTGAATTCTGGTGAAATCATTGGTTGCCTGCAGTGCAGAAATTATTAATTAATCGCTGTTTATTTCAAAATCAAACATAGGTTAACTTCCGCTTTCGAACAGATGTCCGGTTAGTTATGTGTACAGTCGCGGAAAAAAATATGTTCACATCCAAAAAATTTGTTTCGATGTAACTCAGAAACTACCAAACGAATCTTGATCGGACTTTCACACGGAAATTCTTTGTATTTTAGGGAATATTCAAGAATTAGAAAGACCAAAATTTATTTGATAGATTTTCGGTTATCTCGCTACAAACAAAATGCAGGGTGTGTATATAGTTTTTCCGCGAGTATACATCTGGCCAAATTGCAACTTTTAAACACAACCACCACCACCAGCATTCGTAAACATTAGCACGCTATTCTTACTTTTATTTTATCATCAGAACGACACACACACACCAGCCAGCATAATAGCGTTAACGTTTTATTCCTCTCTGTTGGCATTACAGGCAAAACCTCACCGTGCAGCAGGACCTCTATAAGCCGGTCCGGTCACCGCTGCCGCCAGCGCCGCAGCCTCAGTCTCGCTACCCCTTCCCGAGCGGCGTCAACAGTTCGGCAGGCGGAGGCGGCGCTGCAGTCGCCTCACTCCAACCTCAACCGCCGCCCACCGCCTCGCAGCTGCCTCAAAATCTCGGACACCAGCTCGCCGTCGCTGCCGCCGCCGGCCAACGATACAACATCGCCGCTAGCGTCGCCGCCCAGGCGCCACCCATCCCCACCACTTACCGCGACTACCGACACCCGAATCGGATCTCCCTGCTGCCTCCCGAGTACGGAGCGGGCGGCGGTGGGAGAGGAATGGGCGGAGGCGGGGGTCAGAGGGGGGACGTTTTGCTACAGGGTGGGGCGCAGATCGCGCTCGCCCCGCAGCAGCAGGGGCAGCTGCATAGGGCGGAGGCGGTCGCCTCGCCGAACCACCACCAGGTGCAGCTGTCGCAGCAGCAGCAGTTGGGACAGCAGCCGTTTAAGAAGATCCGGCTGCAGGACCACAAGGAGTTGCAGCCGCTGAGGATAGATACTAGGGTAGGTATTTTTTTTTTGAAGCTGATTTTATGATTTTATCGTTAAATTATAGCAAGAGTAAATAAACATCAATTTGATGGATGAAATAATAATAATAATGATATTTATTTAGTTAAAGGAAACTAATGATCACAATAAATTTGGTTTCCTAAGTAATAAACTTATCAACTACTTAAAATTAGCCAATACATGAACCCGACATGATGTTTTAAAAAGACTTAGCGAACTACTGTTTTTTATATCGCTTGGCAGGGTGTTAAACATCTTCAGTGCTTTATAATAAAATGACTTTTGTGTGCTGCTTTTTGTATATTTTGGTAATCTGAAGTGGTCCTTTTGCCGAGTATTGTATTCATGCTGCCTGACTATTGTATGTTAAATAATTACTCATATAATTTGGGAGTTTATTATTTATGCATTTATATACCAACGTGAGTGCCTGATATACCGTTCCGTGTTTAACATTCAAAAAATTGTATTTACTCAACATGGACTCGATACTGGTTAACCTGGAGCTTTGTAATAAAATTCTGAGTGCTCGATTTTGTTGTACTTGAATCTTTTTAATGTCTTTGTCTGTACACAAAAAATAATATACTGCTGCAATAGTAAAAATATGGTTCTATAATCGTATGGTACAAAGATATTCTAGCTTTTAATGTAAGTTTATTAGATATTCTTCCTGAGTACCTAATCTTTCGACTCACCTTTATATTAACTATATATTCCATATTACTCGTAAATTTCAAACTATTATCTAAAATGACACATAGATATTTAAATTTGTCCACTGTCTCAACAACTGTGTTTATCGATAACTGTCTGGTGTAGGGTTTACCGAATTTCTATTTCCCAATTCCATAACTTTTGTTTTCAATACATTCAAACATAATTTATTTTCTTTATACCAATTGTATATCGATACTAGTTCGGAGTTTAATGTCGCGATTATTATTAATTAATTAATTATTATTAATAAGTCCTTAGACTTATTTCATACTGTATCATTAAAAATGGCAAAACATAAAAAAAACAGTCAACCTTACAACATATAGTCTGTCCATATAATTTGAATCACGTTTAGAATGGGATTTGAGATTAGTACTAGCGTACTGTGACAATTATTTGAAAAAATACCGTCAATTGTAAAGCCCTTGTCAAATTTGTTGAGAAATTATTATTACATGGTTCGTAATTTTTATGATATTTTTTTTGTATTGGTTTTTGTGTAATTTTAATGAACTGTTACTAGTGAAACTTGACACAAAAACTTCAAAAATGCGAATGTTTGTTTTTTAAAAAGAAACACTAAATGAACAAAAGAAATCCATATGAAACTTTTAACTTTTTTCTCTAGTAAATTACTACAATTCGCTGCTTTGTTAATATTTTAAATATCATCAATAATTTCTAAACTCGTTTGGTCACCAAAACGTACAAATACATGTTATTTATTCCATTTTAGTATCAAACTACCAACGTTGATATACGTATACACTATACATCCTAATGTGCATGCATTATATTATGCCATAATATTCAAATCTCGTTTGTTGAAAGATTTGTATTAAACATTTGCCAATTTTGACCATCAAAATATTTACGCCCGTGCATTCAGTTTGATGTATGCGGATAATCTACATGGAGCGGCAAACATCACGTTTGGTGCCCGTGGCGCAAATAACGCAGGCATCCGAACCGACATATTGTAAACTATAAGTTATTGATGATTAAACACTCGCTTTGATTAATAACATTTGCAAAATAATCCGGATATCGTAATTACGCGATACACAATGGCGCAGTCGCACGCATGACGCTTTATTGTTGGTAGTTATTGTACAATACATCAGCAATGTGTATACATATTACAGTTTCCGGTTTGTTTTCGAAAAGTTAGGCAGTTTTTGAATAATCGATATGAATACGTTCTAGGTGGGTGTATATGAATATTCTATAATATATGTGATAAATACATGAAACATAACCTAAAAAGTAACTTTAAAAGAGTGGTTTCATAAGTATTATAATAACTGATTAGTTACTGCAAAGAATAAGCACTTACTAAAGAATTGTTATAACGGTTAACATTAAATAGCAGTTTCGATAGCATTTCGAAACGATTATTAAATAACAGTTACAAAATAACAATAATTAGAAAAAATATAAATATATTAATAGTCTACCTTTTTTCTTCAGCAGTATAATGTTTTATATGGTCTTACATGTTTTTTTCTGTTCCTTAAGAAGTTACAGCCGTTTGAAATGTTAACAAACAAAGAAAAATAAAATACATATCAAACAATGCGAAAACGAAAAGATACCATTATCAACACCCATTACAACAATAAAAAGTAAATAAATTAAAGTAACAAAATAAAATCCACATAAAACTTTTTACAGATTTTCTTCTAAAAACTAAATGTCATTCTGAGTAAAAAGGTTCATATTGACTTATTGGTTTTCTGAATGCCTTAAGAAGTTGTAGCCGTTTAAAATACGGTTTTATTGATATTTTTATCAGCTCTAACTTTTTACCGAATTGAAAAAATTAATACTGAATGAAATTTATTTGCGGCGAAATCATTAGTCTGATACAGAAAATAAAAAGATATATTTCTGTATAAATTTAGAACTAACGGGAATTTTGGAGTTTATTTCTACAAACCAACTCTTGAATGTTTGAGGGAAAAAGCACTCTCGGTGTACCGAATTGCTTCCGAAGTTTTCTTTTTACCCGTATTCACATTATGTAATTCCACATTTTGTGTGTGTGTGCTTATGTTTTGATTTTTTGGCCCCACACAATTTTGTTCGTGAACTATCACCTGGTGGTTATAAATGCCGCCACCTATTTGGTATATTGTGATAGTTCCTCCACGCATCTGACATGTTCGCGGTAATATAAATTTAAATATAATAAAACTTTCAAAACCTTCTTAGTTTGTCAAATATTTGGGTAATTTGGCTAGATCTTTATATTAGCAGTTACGTACCACCTACTCAAGTAGTTTTGATAAGCTCATTTTTAATACAACTTTATACTAATCTAAGGCTTAATAAATCCGCACATAGCATGTGGATGATATGTAGATGAGGGCTAAAATATATATTATCAAAACATCATAATTATTATCTTTACTTTAAAAAATATATTTCAAAATGTTTACATATTTTCAGAACTTTTTATGTGGCATGTGTAGCAGAGCTATACCCATTTTTATTTTAATTGTATTATATTCTAAATTCTTTATTTATTTTATTCATATTTATAACTATTTAAAAAAAAAAAACTGTTAAAGCCGTGTTTTTTTTTTTTAGCCGATAATCCTCTTTATTTTTACGAGTATCCCAACAAAATTTTTATACACGCTTTATACATTTCTAATTTTGAACGATAATTTGCAGGAACAGCCGGGAACGTACAATCCTCAGGTGGAAGCGATCTCTCCGACGATACCGGACCACATCCAGCAGGAGGACCAGCAGTTCCGCGCGACGAAGGACGAACTCCTGCAGCAGATCAGCAAGGTCGATCGGCAGATATCGAAGACTGAGTCGGAGATTCGCGAGCTGCGCGAGAAACAGAAGGAACTCGAGGAGTCCGCGCTGAAACCCGCGGCGAAGTCAGAGGTCGAGGAGGAGGCGCAACCGAAGCACCAGAGCCTCGCGCAGAAGATCTACGCAGACAATAGGAAAAAATCGCAGATGGCGCACGCAAAACTGGACAATCTTGGACCTAAGGTATGTATTTTTAGAAAAAAGAAATTAATAAAGGAAAAAAAAAACAAAACTATTTACTTACGATAACGTACAAATTTTACCCAAATTTAACGTTTATCCAGTTTTTAAAATATATCTAATGTTGATCAACATTTAATTGAATAAATACAAATTTTAGAGGAAAAGAATTGAAATGGTTTGAAAACTATTTAACAAACAGGAGACAGAAGGTTAGGATTGGAGAAAATGAGTCAAGTGAATTGATAAACAGCTTAGGGGTACCACAAGGTTCTGTTCTTGGACCAGTTTTATTTAATTTGTACATAAACGATGTTGCTTCACAAGTTAAAGCTGGTGATATGCACCTATTTGCAGACGATACACTAATATCAATTGCAGGAGATAACTTACCTGATGTAATCGCGACATTAAACACCGAACTTGTATCGATATCAAATTGGTATAAAGAAAATAAATTATCTTTGAATGTATTGAAAACAAAAGCTATGGTATTGGGAAATAGAAATTCGGTAAACCCTACACCAGACATAGTTATCGATAACACAGTTGTTGAGATAGTGGTCGAATTTAAATATCCAGGTGTCATTTTAGATAATAGTTTGACATTTACGAGTAATATGGAATATTGCAAAAAAGGTGACTCGAAAGATTAGCTACTTAGGAAGAATATCTAATAAACTTATATTAAAAGCTAGAATATCTTTGTACCATACGATTATAGAACCATATTTTTACTATTGCAGCAGTATAATATTTTTGTGTACAGACAAAGACATTAAAAAGATTCAAGTACAACAAAATCGAACACTCAGAATTTTATTACAAAGCTCCAGGTTAACCAGTGTCGAGTCCATGCTGAGTAAATTAAATTTTTTGAATGTTAAACAAGGAACGGTATATCAGGCACTCACGTTGGTATATAAATGCATAAATAATAAACTCCCAAATTATATGAGTAATTATTTAACATACAATAGTCAGCAGCATGAATACAATACTCGGCAAAAGGACCACTTCAGATTACCAAAATATACAAAAAGCAGCACACAAAATTCATTTTATTATAAAGCACTGAAGATGTTTAATACCCTGCCAAGTGATATAAAAAGCAGTAGTTCGCTAAGTCTTTTTAAAACATCATGTCGGGTTCATGTATTGGCTAATTTTAAGTAGTTGATAAGTTTATTACTTAGGTAACCAAATTTATTGTGATTATTAGTTTCTTTTAACTAAATAAATATCATTATTATTATTATTAATAAAATACAATGAACCTACACTTCTTCACAAATGTTATAAAAAGTACAAATTAGATTTAGATTTATTAGAACAACTCGAGATAGAAAAGCATTAACAGAACCACAATAGAATTTTGTTAAGGCTCTGGTATCGAAAAGTCGCCGTTACACAACGCAATAATTATTGTTTAAATTGTGAAACTGTAGCAACTATTCGATTGAATAGGTCCATACGCAACTGCGTCCACAAAGAAGTTCAATATTTATGCAAATTAGACTCGCAAATTTTAGTGTTAAAAAAACTAAACTACAAATATAGAAATGTTTTTCGGTCTTACTGGCGTATGATTATTGTGTACTGTCTAATATATTATAAAAGTACATTAAATGCTACGTATTACGATGGGAGTTAGCTTTTAGTGAACGTAACTAGAATACGATTCCGGGAGAGTTTTAGTCTGTTGGGATTGCAACATTGTTCAACGCAGTTCAACGGTCTGTGGATAGACGGCGCTGTTTCCAATTGAAAATGTAAATACAACATAAATAATTTATTTTGATACGACCTAAAGTACACTAAAATCGGTAATACTGAAAACGATGTAACGTAAAGAATGCCAATTTAGATTTTTTGTGTTCGTGTTAAGAAATATAAATCGTAGCTATCATCTTATTTGCATTTGAATATTAGCTGTATGAATAATAACTTAAAAATCTGTTATCAGCGCAAAATGTCACAAAAAATCTTTAACTTCGAATCAAACTAAATTCAGATAAACGACTTCAAATGCAGTATGGGTCTTTAAAAATCAAAGATGAATTGTAAAATAGAGTCCGAGCAAAATGTGTTCAAAACAAAAACCCGTTGATAATTTAGTCACAAAGCCCCTTTCTTCGGAGCAAAGCTGATACTATATAGTTATACCGTCGATATAAAGTACAGGTTATACGACAGCTAAATAATCATAAGATAAAACAAAAATCAGTCAGTATTTTATTAGTATGTTGCTCTTTTTCATTTTTGACTATCATAATAATAATGATGATAATCATATTCAATATGGTGTCTCAAATAAAAGATAACCAAAAATTAATAAAGTTTGAAAAAAAGCTACACCAGTCTAGAAACAGCAATTTAACTAATATTTTTAATTTTAATTTGACTATATATTTTGACATTATTCCAATCATTTAACATTATTTAATGAATAATAATTAATAAATATTTATAAATATATTCTATATTCCTCATAACAAAACAACTAAATCTTCTTTTCTTTATCACCCGTAGGTCGACTGGCCGTTATACAATCAACCATCGGACTGTTCCGTCTACCACGAGAACAAACGGAGACACACAGGTTTCTCGCGACGACTGCAAGAGCACTTCAAGAAGCGACACGCGGAAAAACAGCGAAGGGACTCGAACGTCATCGAGACCTACAGCAAGATGATGCAGGAGTGGCACCGGAAGGTGGAAAAGACGGAAGCGAGCTCGAAACGGAAGACGAAGGAGCTGAAGAACCGCGAATTCTTCGAGCGCGTCTTCCCCGAGCTGCGGAAACAGCGGGAGGACAAAGAGAGGTTAATTTTTTGCGATTCTTGCGTATTCGAGAACTTTTTAGTTGCCGGTTTTGTTTGGAGTGATTGCGTACGTGGATGATTTTTGAGGTTACGGTCTGTCTGTGGAATTGTCGAGTGGGTGTGTTTTGTTGTTTTTTGGGTGTGTCGTTTTATATGGGGATTTTTGGTGAAATTGTTGGTGATTTTCTGGTTGTTTGTTGAAGTATGAATGTGTGGTTGTTGTCAGGTGTTTATAAATGCTTATTTTGTGGGGTAATCCGCAGATTCGTTGGTTGGTTGATTTAGTGTCTCGGAAAGGAATGTTTAATTTTATTAATTTTGAGGTTTGGGTTATTTAAAATTATAGATGTGACGGTCATGCGTTAATATTACTTAAAATAAACAACAAGCAATAAATAACCAATACCAAATTCGACATTTCAAATTATTTTTATAATAAAAACATCCAAATGGATTCATATTATTTCCTTCATGTTATTAAAGCTAAAAGAGAAAAAAAATTAACGTCATTACTTAAAAATAACCTGCAGAATTGTTTGGAGTAGATAAGAAATATGTTTGTGCGGTATTACGTTTATTTCTGTTTATATGAGATGAAGTTGAACAATCGTAGATAAGAAAAATGGTGACAAACAGGCGGAATGTACATTTGATAAATAACCCTTAACTCTTGCAGAGACTTAAATACATGAGACAATAATCGCAGATTTAATAAAAGTTACATTTTATTCATATATTCCGCCTAATTAAAATTTACAGATTAGGTACTATCGCGAGCATAAAAAACGGGGATACTCTAATTTGCACTGATTAAACTTGGCTTCGTAATGCCGTGTCAGTACGCTTGTCACGTCACATTAATGTCATCTTGAATTTTGACGTAATAAATAAAAGTTTCGCAATCGAATGAATTTTAGAAGGCAAATTAAAACTCGACTACATGATTAAGTCAGCATTCGAGAAATTGTTATTGAATTAACTGTCGACAAGAATACCGCTAAGAATAAAATTGATGGAACCGGAACAAAATTGTAGGTTGACAAATACTGTCAGAGTTTAGACATCATAAGTTAACAAATACTGTCAAAGTAAATGTTACACGACTAAAATTGTTGAGAATATAAGTGCCCAATTTCACTATGCTGTCCCCGCTTTTTTATGCTCGCGATGGTACTCTCAAACTATATATTAGTAGTTATTCTCTAATTTGAAGTTCGCAGTCCAATAACTAAATGCTCTTTGTATTATTGAATTAAGGAAACGCATTCTGACATTAAAAGTAGTCCAGATGATGTTTATTCGATAATATTATTACTTATAAATTATTTTTCGCATTTAAACATTTTATTCATTCGAAATAAGTATACATTGAGCGCGTAAAGCAAGGAAACATGACACAATGTCTGAAACGGGTTGTTAATTGAAAAATTTCGTCCATTTTAATTGTCAAAATATACATATTTACATCAAATTTAATTTCCGACTTTAAATTGTTTTCGACTTTTGACGCCATCGACACTTACTACATGGCAACCCCATATTTTTTGTACTGGTATTGATAGGTCTGTTAATCGTAAAGATAATTGTAAAGTAAAACATTTAAAAATCAAATTACGAAGCTCGTGGTCGCACGTTCTTGAACAAGAACGTGCCCGTCACACCCGTCACAGTTAACTCCCTTTAATAAAAATTAAATTTGAATTCCTATAAATTAGAAAGATAGGCACTCTTTTTATTTTGTTTTTGCTTCAGAACGAGAATAAAATCTGCCGTAGCATTTTTATATGTTTATAACTATTTAAATTTAGGTACTTTTGCAAAAACTTTTGCAAAAATATTAACGAAAGAGTGAGAGTTGGAATTAGTTGATCGTGATTCGAGGACTTTGGGATTACTCCCACAAGGATATTCGGTATTTAGGGACACCTGTACGTGACGGAATGTTTGTCGTGCGTGCGTGTTGCGTCATATCCCGGTGTGAACCCCGAATCCCGCTTTTAGTATACTTGTAGGTTTAATGTAATCTTAATTTTGGTGATCCGGTTTTGTAGAAAACAGCATCATCAGACGAATCCATCAAATTATGTATTCAATTCGAGATGGTGTAGGGGAGACCGGGGCATGGGTGACCCTACCCTAAGTGCACCCTACACGCTCCGGTAAGTAAGTGCGACCCGATTTGTGCGGTTAGATGCTTCCGGTAACAATACATAACCTAGAATCGTGTTAAATTTTTTTTTTCCTTTTTTGTTTTGGTGCGGAAAATTAGTAGCAAAGTTGTATAAATTGTGTACAGAAATGTATAGAATTTGTACGAGTATGCTTTGGTTTGAATTTCCCTGAGTGTACGAGTCATAATTTTTAAATGCGCAAACTTTTTTGGATTTATTTTTTGTGGATAATAGTTAAATGTGTTCGTTGTTGACTGCACAAAATCGGTGGTTTGCACTGTAAAATTATGACTTACGGACTGTGTGTGTGTTTAGGGCCCCCTTTAAGAAATCTTTTTGATTTTTAATAACCTTTTTTGTCCTTATTTAAAAAATCTGATGTGGCCAGGCACATGACTTTATCATACAATATATAAAATTAATAGTTTAGCTGCATGAGAATCTATTCTATTGAGATAAACCGTAGGTATTGTCAAAGCATCAGCATTTGACACTACCTACACTACGTCATTAGAATAATAGTTATTTATGGCACAAATGCCGAAAGTACGGAATAGCGCGACGAGCGGTGATGCGGCGCGGCACCGACTCGCATAAGAGCGAGTCGGCTATCTAGTTTTTGGCAGGAACGACATCAACGTTTATTGTGTTGCTTTTTAAGAAATTTGTGTTTAAAAAAAATTACATGATGTCTGTATAGTAAATGCTAGGTTGGTACCACTTTGACGAAACGTCAAGTTTAAAGGTGCGTTCCGATTGGTAGGTAATGGTGGCTAATGGCGGTGGTAGAATACGAAATTATAGTATTTCTTACATATCGTGATAATGACACATATTAGTTTGCATGTACATAAACATGAGTCACTATCAATTTTCTATTCGAAATACCATAACGGCGTCTGCTACCACTGCCATTGTCACTAATGAAAACGCACCTTAAAAAGGTAATTCAAATTCTGACAGATTTATATTTGTTCATGACACATCCCTACCAACATACTAAAATAAAACTACACTCATCGCTATACTTTATTTATAATTTTCTCAATGTATCGTTTTTAGAATTAGATATAAAGACGGGTTGATATTTCTTATCAACAAACAATCAAATTGCGATCTTACTTTATTTGAAATTTGTATTTTATAATTTGCCGCACTACAGCGGCAACGTTCCATAGTGGTTTTCCAACCTCTGATGAGATCAGCTGTTTTCGAATGTGACAACACAAAAAAATATTTGTCGAAATCCTGGCTACTATGTAATTTCATATCAATGCAGATGCGACCGATCTCGATCAAATAGAATTTGCTCTTGAAGCTAAACTATTAATTTTACCAAAAAATTTCATAGGCATAAATTATTCAAAATTTCCTCTACTTTAATTTATTAATTAACTAACTTGTCGAAATTACAGAAATGGCGGCTCATTTCCAAAATCCTTCAAAAAGGCTTAGAATAAACTAAAAAGCTAAACTATTAATTTTACCAAAAAATGTCATAGGCATAAATTATTCAAAATTTCCTCTACTTTAATTTATTAATTAACTATTTTGTCGAAATTACAGAAATGGCGGCTCATTTGCAAAATCCTTCAAAAAGGCTTAGAATAAACTACCAGTTCCTTTGGACCCCTTTCAACCAAAAGCTTTTCAGCTCTAAGTTTGGTAACAAAACTTCTAAATATGAACTTTCGTTACGATACCTTCAGTAGTTTCTCCGGAATCGTCGCCACAAAAATTGTTTACACACACACGCACAGACACACACACACACACACACACACACACACACACACACACACACACACACACACACACACACACACACAGACATTTTTTTTGTACCTTGGTCAAAAATGTTCAGGGGACCCAAAAAGACCTATTTCCGCTAAAAACTCATTTTTTTTTTTTGCATGATTACAATACTTTATAATACTGCGTATGATAAAGTAAAAACAGCGTTCATTTAATAACCTTACTGTGTGCTCTGTCCAAATTGTTTACGATGTGTTAACTACAAGTTGTGTTACGCGTCGTGACAGTTTCAACTTGAGAGACGTTCAGAGACTATACCTATATGTGAATGATCTTTTTTTCTTTCATCCACAAAATTCCAAGAACTTCATATTGTGATTATAATTGTCTATGATATTCTTATAAATTGAAAACATTCCACTACATTTATCAAGTTTTTGTCAAAAAAATATCGTCACACTTCTAGATAAAAGAGTACGTTAGGCATCTCGACATTACAGATTAAAAATATTGCTATGATTTGGTTCGATCTGATGATGCTATCATGAATAAAATCTTTTCAAACAAGTATATAACTAATTTCCGTCACTTTTGTATGCTGTACTCTTGTCAGTTGTATTAACTAGAAGTAGTAGCCGTAGTAGCAGTAGATAATAGCTATTTTATAATTTGTCGAGGAAATATCTGTTACGTTAGAATATTTACAAGGGTGTGGTCGAAGTGTGTGACTTCTAAATAGTTACGATCGATAGAGATTTTGCGAAATGAAGTATATTCGGAGACTTTGCTATTTCAGTCATCAAAAAAGTTACTAGAAGAAAGAAATCTTGTATTCATCTTTAATGCAACATCAAAATTGTCGATATAAATTTGCGAGAAAATGCGAACTATGCCATCAATTTTGATTAGACAACCATGGGCAATTATAATATTTACATCAATTAAAAGTAAAGTTTAAATTACTCCTAAACACTACAAAAAATACCAAAGAAAGTCCACAAAGTCACACTCGAGTAAACGCATTCTATACAACGACTATTTAGAAGTTATATCCTTCGATTACGAACCACATTGCATCACACCGAAACAATTCAAAGTCGACACCTACCCATACCCTAAAAAAACGACAAATTTCCCAAAAAAAAAATATTTTTGCTAAAAATTTTTGTCGCGTCTTTGCAGGTTTAACCGTGTCGGTTCTCGTATCAAATCCGAAGCGGACATGGAGGAGATCATGGACAACCTCCAGGAGCAAGTTGTCGAGGAGAAGAAAATGCGCAGCTACGCGGTTATTCCGCCGCTGATGCTGGACGCACGCGAACGAAAACTCGTCTACCAGAACAACAACGGCTGCGTCGAGGACATGGCCGCCGTCCACAAGAACCTGCAGTACCTCAACATCTGGACGCAGCCCGAGAAAGACCTCTTCAAGGTAATTACGACGAGTTATTATCGACGAGTGGGTTATCGAGTATTCATCACTTTGTTTTCGTCGTTTGATAATATTTGTAACCAAATATTGAATATTGTTTAATTTAAAAGAAGGAAGAAATATGCAGTGACATTGTCATTTGACACTTATTATTGTTTTATAACTCCTTGTATAAATATTGATAAACCAAAGAAATACTCGAGTTGACAGCCAGGGTGCTTCTGATTTCAAAGAATGTAGTATAATACATATTTCAAAAAATCAAATTCCGTACTGCTTCAGTGGCTTCTGAAGTGTTGATAATTTTTCAGTTTTATTTTCCCAAGAAAACAACAGCACCTGCATTTTGTGAAGTACAAAGTTTGGTGTTAAATTGTTAATGGTGCCGAAAACGGGTGCGGAACGCTCAAATTGGGTAAACGTACTCCGTACCGATCTTTTAATTTTGCTTTTATATTTGAGATTTTTTGCACTCAAAGGGTATTAATTGAATGTAGCTACAGCATACGAAACGGACAACGATAACTAAAAAGGGAATACAAAAGGGAATCTTAAATTGCTAATATTTCTATCGATATCTCCAAAAGCTTATCACAACAAATGATGGGTCGTTCTAAAGTGGAGAAATGTGGGTATATTACAGAAAAGAATTTGTTAAAAGAATATTGAAAAATGTAGGTTGGGGAAGTGCTTAAAAAAAAGTTCTGGAAATCGGGATTTTATGCACTTCGACTCCATTTTTTGATATTATTAATAAAAGAAAATAAAATTAAAAATAAATGTTGTACAATCAATAAACTTAGCAAAAACTCATTTATTCTTGAAAATTCTACATTCTACAGTAAACTAAAAGGAATGAGAACAATAACGAAGTAACGAATACTCCGCCCAATAGCAATTACACGCCCGCAGCAAAACTAACATTTTTCTTAACTTTTTTCCATTCTCAGGAGAAATACCTCCAACACCCGAAGAACTTCAACCTAATCGCCTCCTTCCTAGAGAAGAAATCGGTGTCCGACTGCGTCCAGTACTACTATCTAAGCAAGAAAACCGAAAACTACAAACAGCTATTGAAGCGATCGAGGCAGAGGACGAGACAGCGGCTACCCAAGCAAAACCCGCCCGTCGGCGTAGAAAACATGGCCTCGGGGGTCGTCACGAGGCACCAGAAGGAACAGCAACTAAAAACGCAGCAGAACTACGAACCTTCCGCGGAAACGACAACCCCTTCGACGAATACCACCACCACGACGACGACGACGACAGTATCTGCGGCGACGCCTACGCAGAGTTTGGTCTTTTCCGGAGCGAGTTCTACGACGATAACCGTTCTAACGACTTCTCCGGCGAAGATTACGATAAAATCGGAGGTGGAAGCCGATGATAAATCGCAGGCTTCCGACGAGAATGTCGTCATTGAGTTCAAGCAGAAGATCGAGGTCGAGCAGAGTACGACGGCTGCTAACGGGGAGATTAAGATGTCTGCGGACGAGGCCGAGGTGGTCGCCGAGGAGGTGTTCGTGAAGAAAGAAGAGGTCGTCGTTGTGAAAACTGAGGCCGAGACGCCTGTGGAGAATCATTCGGGAAGGTAATTGTTTAAGTTTTTTTATTAGTTTGATTGGGAGGAACATTAAGATCTTCAATAAAATCTATCTTGACGAATAATTTAAAAGTTTAGACTCTGCGCGTGATATTTGCAGCTTGGGTTCAAATCCAGGTTCAGGCAATTTTCTTTATTTATTTTTTTTAATTTACTGGTTTCATATACTCCGTTGAGACTAGAGGTAACTAAATTAAGTCAACTATGTTAGAATTTCAATATTAATGCAAATAATACTTGCAATTTTATTGTTAAAAAAAAAAACTGAACTACAAATACAGAAATGCTTTTTGGTCTGAAGATCTTTTAAATTTTCTTTCTTTAATTAATTTTCTTTGAAATTGTGTACAATAAATTCCCTATAAACAATAGTATAGAATTTGCGAGAAGATTGTTTCTTATTGTCAGTTTAAGAATGGACCCAAAACTGTATTCTTTTTTACTATACCAGGTTTATCAGATCACCCAGTATATTCTTTATTGAATTAAATAAATAATATAATCAGCAGTCTCAAAGAAATGATGAATGGTTACAAAAATTACCTCTGCAATTCTGAAATTCGCAGTCAACTTTTTCATAATTACCCAACAAATTAATTATCAGCCGATCCTGAAAATTAATACCGGAACGCGAATGCTCAATTCTCGTCTCTTAAATTTCCGACGGAGCACCACTCGTTCGATTGATGTATCGGAAAGAGTTTGGAAAGCTGCACTCCCGTCTCTCCGCACCGCTCTAATACTATTAAAAGATATTAAACGTTTGCCGGGCCGCTAATATTTTAGATTGCAATCAGTTTGATTTAAACAAACAGAATTTACATCACAATCCCGCGAAGTGGATTCCAACCCCTCGCTCCCCGGGGAGTTGGCATTACTGCTGACTGCACAATTATCGAGCAAACTTCGATGTCAATTTTGCAAATTAATACACTCTTCCAGATGGATCCGAATTCGATTGCTCTCTGGCTGGCGAGAGCAGCGTTCGTCGGGATGCGGCAGTCGTAATTTGCAAAATTTATAGGTTTACGCAACTTTTAGATTTTTTTTTAGAGGTTATGATTTGTGAACAGATCGGATTTTATTGTCTTTCGGCTTTTTGTTCTTTAAAATGTGTTATATTTCGATGTTTTTCTTTCCTTTTTAATTTATTTTTGGGGATTCTCTTTCTTAACTAAATTTTCTAAGTTTAGTAAGTGAAGCTTTCAAAAAATACATAATTTGAGTAGATTTTGTTGTATGAGATTATTAATTCTGTAATTTTCTTATATTATTTAATACAATTTATTAATTTATGATTTTTCTTTGGTTTCAGTGAACAAAGCTTCACCGCGAATTCAGTAGTCGAGAACAAGAAGAAGAAGGACAGGAGAAAAGACGTCGACAACGCTCAGGTTGAAACCAGCGACGATGAGACTACTGACCTCCACGGTAAGTTTTTTCTATTATTATCAAAACGCGGAAAATTTAAAAATTCGTGTTCCGTTATTTACTTATATCTATTTATTTATTTTTCTAATATGGTTGTTGATAAGGAAGATATGAATTAACTAAATTGCTAAATTCATCAGTTTTAAATTTAAATGTGTTGAGATAATAATTAAAATTAAAAACAGAAATAAAGAATTTTCTCAGTAGGATTTGGTTTTCGAAATTGAATCGTAGCTTACTCATGGCGTCATGCTAGAGAGCGCCAGAAATACGATATTAGGAGAAGATTGATTAATTTTTAGACACGGGTAATAATAAAAAATTTCGATAATTACGTCAGTTTCGGAAAAAACGAACGTCATCCTGACTACCGAAATACGAATCCTCTAGAATCAAACCCCCTTATTTTTATTTCGGTTAAAAATGAGTCCGATTTACAAGCATCTTTCTTGTAAAATGCTGTACCTATGTGGGCAAACGTACCTGGTTAGGGTGGTTCTTATTTATATAAAAAAATAACTGTTAATTTCTTTTCTGCATGACTCTCTCAATGTATTTATTCTTGTTGTTATGTCCATACTTAATTCCTGTGAAATTTGAGATCGATGAATACATATTAACCCCACTGACCCAAGGGGCTCAAAATGGAGAATAAGTTCAATTTACAAAATATTCAAAAAATGTTTTGGTTTTTTTTTTTAGTATAGTATATTTACATACCACAGTTATTGGTATAATCTAAAAAAGATAAACCACTAACTTTTGAGTTTATATATCAGATAAAAAGCTATTTTCAATTACGTAATTTGATTAAAATACAATAATCCTATCTTGTCAAACAAAAAAGAACAAAATTGGACAAGTAAGAACTGTTTCTGGTATGATTTTTTTTGTACAATCTGAATCTGAAAGCAGAAATTCCAAATTGTAGTGATGTAGTGGCGCTACTTTAAACATATCTGTTTTTATTTCGTATCTATTACATTTGACGTACGATATAACGTAAAGAAGTTAATGTATTGCTTTCTAATTGTACAAATATTCAAACTCGACTGTGTTTGAGTTCTCTAGTCGATGTTATAGTACTTTCAGAATCGTCGCTATTGTAAACATGGTTGCCAACTTATTAAAAACACGCACTACAATACTCCAGAGTATTTCTATATTTTTTGTAGGCCACACCTGAAATTTTCATCAATAATTTGCAAAAAGAAAACGAACAACTTCCAACTCATTTTGGTAAGCTTTTTTTTCTGTAGAATCTTAACATGATACAGAATTTTTTTATGTTTCGCGTTTCTCGAGTAAAAAAGTTTTTTTTTCCTTTTTAGCACTGATTTTCTTAAAAGCTAAACCCAACTTCAGATTCAGATTTTACAAGAAGAGCTCACAATAATCAGTTGTCACTTGTTCGATATAATAAGTTGTTCCATTCTCTATTCCTCATGTAGCTACAATTGTAATGAAATCCTAAATAGTATTACAGAAATATTTAATTTTATTTTTAACATTCTACAATATACTATTGCCTTCAGCAGATTATCTTCTACAATAATACAATCGAAAATTGGAGTTACACTTCAATTATGGGTTTTATGTAGTATGATAAAGAGATTTGTACCGAAAATATGAACATTTAATGCCGATTGGTAACATCGCACATCTGTGGACTTGCAAACACGTTGCAAGGTCTCGAACGCATCGGCTGGCTCGACAAAAACTTGTAGTTCTGCGGCCGTAAAAATACCTTCTACGCCGATATTGGGCAGACTATTTGAGGTAAAGATATTAATGCCGCATGAATGCACCGGTGAAAAATACATTCTTACGCCTGCAAGAAATAGTTTTCGGGCTATAGAATTCTTAATACGTTTTAATTTCGACAAGAAAATAATATCTTGGTACGTAGTGTGTAGGATGTTTGTCTTCGCTACATTACTAACGCGTCTTGCAAAATATAATAAAAAATAATACACGCAAGGACTCATGATGCATGCATTTATTATTTGATAATAATTATTTCCATCATTTGCAGTTGGTTTGTTATAAAAGTAATTAATCAATCAATCAGGGGGGCGGCACTATTGAGATTTGCCTACGGCGCACATTGGGGTATTAGACCCAAAAAGCTGGCCATAAATCAAATTTCTAAATTGTTAAATTCCAAAAAGTAAACCAGTTTCTGGGATAGGTAAAAGACCGATGTATTAAAAGGCGGCAATATTTTTTCACCTGAGCCCTGAGCCACGCGTCCTTTTCAGCCAAAAGTTATATTTTACTATGGCTGAACATAGACGCACATAAGTTGACGCTCTTAAAAACGGTTGCAATTTTGTATTTTAACGATTAATGTGACTTTTTTGTTATACATTCTTTAGAACCAAGTATGAACTTTCATTCGACATTATGTTTATTAAAATTTACCCACAATTTTGTGGATTGCAGGGCCGAGAACATTCGCTGTTATAAAAATCAGTTTTATGCAGAACTTGAGTGTTTTAGTTTAGTGTTTAGCTTTGTTAAGCTTTTGAAAGTGGTTCAAATTATAGTATACATATTTTACATTACAAGTACTGGAAAATCTGCTGCGGATAGGTGCGGATGCGGTTTTGTCTGATTTTATTTCTAATACGTTGTAAAGGAAAATCCAAAACTTGATGTACCGGCTTATATGTAATTTGGTGCAATTTCTTGATACCGTGATAGTAGAGGTAATTTAGAACATATTTAACCATATTTAGCTATATACAAATGGTTACGGTTATCGAGATATTGACAACTTTATGTTCAATGCATCTTGTATGTTGTAAATGCCGTTATGTACGTATATTTTTCCGTTTTGGATCATGTATAGCAAACAACCCCGATGACCTAGACTCTTCAAAATCATCCGAAAAAAAACCTTAAACTTTGTACTTGTATATGCATTTCTTAGAAATTTGTTGCTTGAACCCAATCGGATTCATATTCAAGGCAAGAAAATACATCGAAAGCACCTACACTCGCAAACACAGTTCACTGGTTTAAATTGGATTCTTGTTGAGGAGAGACAATAGTAAGTTTGCGAATAGAAACTGTTTATGCGTTTTCGATAAATGTGTTTACGCAGAAGACGAATGCGGGTTCAAAACATGCGTATTAGGGTCATACCAGTAAAAAGCGACCGTGAAGTATGATCAAATTTCGAAAGTTTTCATGGAAACAATAATTATAAATATTAGACAATTTTGAAATAAAACTAAAAATAATAGATTTTATAGTGATAAATATGGTAAAATAGGTTCTTAATTGCCTCTACTATCACGTCTTAAAAGGAATGCATTGAACGGAAAAGAGCATGAATAGCATATGTACCGTTTCCATACACAATATCGACTGGTGTAAACTTTCATTTTCTTCCTCTACCACTGGTCTTTAAAAATAAAACTTTTTTCAGGATTTTCATACAACATAACAGACCCAAACATGTTATCTCATATAACTCAAAAACGACAGGTATTGTTCAATTTTAAATCCGTATATACTGCGTATTTAAACTGGAGATGCCATATATTATTTTATGAATTTGACACGGTAAAACATAATAGAAATAAAATCACAACAAAATATTGATGACAAATGTTGTAGCAGTAATTCATTTACAATAGGTGTAGTGCGGCGAAGGAGAATTTTTAATACAGTTTGCTTTTTCCTATTTTGTACCGTTTTACTGTGTTTATTAAGTTATTAACCTTCAAATTCTTAGTATGAAGGTTAATATGTTATACATAGATAAAACAACACATCTAAAGCCTTTTTAGGCGAAAACATAATTTTGGCCAGGGTTCCAGGTCAAATACCCCACTGTGCGGCGGCAAAAACGCTAGGGCCGGCCCTGGTAGGGCACATAGAATACATACATACATACGAGACAGGTACATATACATACGCGGAAGGGTCATCGTAATAACATCAACAGCGATGAATATTTAATCGCGGGAAGGTGGCAATTAACAAAAACAACTGTATCAGCGAATTACGGACAAAAGCTATCGAATAATCACTATTGATTGGCCGGCAGTATTTGTAAAGTGGTACTTTAAATCAACACAGCGGCGGCGAACGGTTGCCGTATGACCGAATAATGACGGTGGCAAATAAAAAAGAAATACAAATAAAATCAACGCCACCCGACCTGCAGAATTTCGATTTTCGTTCTGATCTGTGTAACTTTTTGTTCTCTTCGGATGTTTTGTTAGTTTTACATAATTGTAAATAATATGTCGTCGGCTTAAAGGTAAAATGGTAAAAGTCACTAACTAACAATTTGTTATATTTTATTGAAGCACGAATTAATTGTGGCCAAATGCTGATAAATGTGTATCAATAAGTGTTATTAAAATAAGTTCAATAAATTCTTAAAATCCATTAATTCTCCGGAAAATGTCATTATATTTATTGGTATTCTATTGTAGTCAGGTTTTTGTAATTATTTGAAATGTTAGTTAGTTACTTTTAGTTTTAACCAGACGATATGCAGACAGAGACATATCTTTGTTGAATTTTACATATTCAATGTTATTCAAATTATTTTACACTACGCAATTTATCACGCAAAATCTTCTACAACTTTTTAAGCAATAAAAAATTGTGTATAGTGCCATTAACAATAGTGTAAAACCGCTATTATACAGTGTGAGAACACAAAGTATTGAAACATGACATAATCTCTAAATCGGTTTGTGATTACAAAAAAACCTGGTTTTGAATTGCAAAATATGTTCACATATTTATCGTAAACTAAATTTCCGACCTTCAATGGTTTTTGAATTAAGACTGAATCGACGTATTTTTTAAATGACACCATTGGCTTAATAACAGCATATAATAGTATGACGGCCGTACATAGGAAAATTTTCTAGAAAATAAGTGTTATATTGTGTATTTTATACAGATTTTGAGGGGGAGATTGAATTCAAATGGCATACATTCACTAATGTTGCTAAAATTACAGTTTTGACATTTGACCTCACTTTTCCGGATGTCTTACATAATTTGGAGTTCGCATTCGTATTTAGGGCAAATAACGTTCCAGAATACATTTTATATTCCATTTAAAACCTCCATGCTACTCAAAGTTATCAATAGTTGCAATTTCAATTATGGTCTTTAAGCCTTCAATTTTCTTCCGCTACCATTAAGACAATTAAATGTTATATTAAAATAACTTTCAAATATGGGATTGCCGTTACATCAAAATGTGTAATTTTATAGTAAAAAATCGACGTATTCAAAGACGCTTTTTTCTTAGCCGTATAAGAAAATTGAAACATAAACAAAATTTAAAAGCGCAAAATATCTGCAATCCTGTAGAACGTGGGTTTTGGAAATGGAAACTGCATAGGCGATTATGATCTATTCGTTGCCAAAATTGCAAAGTTGAGTTTTAGTGTTTAAATGGAATGACCTAAATTTGTATATATTTTTGAATTCTTTGCAAAACTTTAGCGCGTTTTAGTGCTATGCAGTACAGTTTTTAAGTTTTTGCTTCATTTGTTCATAAAAGAGAATCTTCAAAACCAAATTATTCTGAACTATGTACTACAAATTTGTTTGAAGTCATTTATGTATAAATTCTATATATTATATTGGGTGGTTACTATCAATTTCAAGACATACGTCAACTAGTTCGTCAACACTCTGTATACACATAGTGTTCATAATATTGGACTACATCTATCAAACAATTTCCATTCCAAAAAATCTTCTCGTATTGGAACATATTGTATTTTTTTTTGTCACATAAAAAGCTTTATGGCAAATGCTATGGTTGTTACTTTACTTTACTTTACTGTCGGAGTATTGCGACCCAGTTTGGTTGCTAAATTCAAACGAAATACCTATTCTAATTCAGATATTTATTAACAAACTTAAATTCGAGCAAAAACATCGACGAGAAAATTACATAGTTGATTCCATATACATAATACTGTTTGATGAGTAATACCAATAATTAATTAATTCACCATCATACACATCTTACTTTGTTTCTTCCGACTCCACATCAATAACACTAGTCTTGGAACTATCGCTCGTATTCTGACAGTTATTCTCAGCCACAATTTCGTTATTCTTATTACTCTTATCGGCCATCTCTTCAGCATGGCACAGCTTCCTGTGCTTATGCACGAAGTAATAACTAGGAAACTTCGAACCACACGTTTTACAAGGATAATATTGCACGTTCATGTCCAGCAACTTCACTTCGCGCTTACTCTCAGGTTTCACATCGATGGTCACGGGATTCAGATGCCTCCTAGCGTGTTTCTGGTAGCAATATTGCGACTTGAACGTGTGGTTGCAGTAGAGACAAGTGAAGACTTCGCTGTTCCGATTCTCATCGCTTAACTGCTTCTCTCTGATGTTTTCATTCATCACCTTATTCATAACTTCGTTCCTGTTTATCTTCTCGATTTGGTATTCGTTCTCAACATTGGTCACACCATAATTCTTGTTGATGACTCTGTGGAAACGGACAGGTCCATCGCAACAAGCTACATCGATAACGACTTTCTCGTTCCTATCCAGTTTTCGTTTGTTCTTCTCTGTGGTCTTCGGCTTGTCTTCTCTCTTCTCGACTGGTTCTTTGGATGTTGACGGTTGGGCTTCTTTTTCTTGGATTTGGACGGCGCGGAATGGGGTTTCTTCCGATTTTTGTAGGTTTGAGAAGGTTGGGGGGTATATCTGTTGGTGTGGCAGCGCTGATTTTCTGCTGGCTATCGGTTTGATGAGTTTGGTTCTGGTGTCGATCGGGTGACTTTGCATCAGGAAGGTTCTGCATAGTTCCAGAGCTCTGGGCATATGGAGTATGTGCGTTGCTAGGAGGATGTTGTAGATGTTGGTTATGTTCAGGTCTAGGTAACCGGTGTACATGAAGGTTAGAAGGGACGAGAACTCGTCGATGTTTACGTTTGGTACTGCGATAGGTGTAGGTCCTGGAAACGAAAAAAAAAATGGTAACTAAAGAGGATTAGTCGGTTGTAGTTTTGATTAAAATCTAAAAATTACTATGAAAGATGTATATTAATACATTTCCTAATTTTCTTGCTAGTAGAATACAATTTTAATGCCTTTAGATAAGAAATTTTTGGAGAAAAAGGAGGTAATATTGATAGCTTTTATTTGTGAACAGAAAGCAACGTTTATGATTAATTTGGTTGCACTGAATATCAATCCAGGTGTACAAGTTGCATATCACGTCTGGTTAAAGTGTTTTTTAAATAAATTTAGTGAATTAAAAAAAAAAACGAAAACTACATCCACAACCTGGATTTGAACCAGGGACCTTTGCGTTTCTAGCACAACGCTCTCCCATCTGAGCTACCGAGGCCTAGAAACGCAAAGGTCCCTGGTTCAAATCCAGGTTGTGGCTGTAATTTTTGATTTATTTAAAATTAACCTATAATATAATTTTGACTAAGTATGTCGCTAAACATTTTCATTCTAATGACAGTAGGTAGTGTCAAATGCTGATTTTTTTGACAATACCTACTGTCAATATTATCAAAATATCTGTCAAATCCTGGCAAACTTGTTGAAAAGCATTATCAATATTTCGCAATCTTCAATTGTGTTTACTGAGTCAAGTAATAATCAATTATCTTATATTAGCATAAATTTTGGTATATACCGGGTGCGGCAAAAGTCAGTTTACGCTGTCGGGCATTCATGCATGCGCGTTTTTTTTTTTTTAATTTTTGATGTTATATCTTTCGGAAATAATTTTTTTTGCCATTATTTTTTTTGCGTTTTTCTCTCATATGCAAATCGGTAAACTGACTTTTGCCGCACCCTGTATTTAAAAATATGTAAAATAAGAAATTGTACAGAAAATTAGAGGGAGAGAAAAAAGCAATATTTGAACATTTTTACTTAATATTGCTTTTCAAAAATCAAACAATAACTACAATTTTACCCACAAAGAAAACTGGTGTAAATTAAACTCATCTCATCATTTTAAATATGAAAGCAGGTGATTGAGCAATATATTAGAAGAATATTCTCTCTTTCATACAATTTCTCCATAAATTTACCTGGGTTATTGGCCATGGCTGCTTTGAAAAACCCGCTGTGTGCCGCTAGTACGGATCTGTGCGCCGAGAATTCGGTCATTGTGGGCCCAACCTGAAGTATGACGTCAGGTGAAGCCCCGAATTGCGGTGTCCCGCTAAGGTTCAACGGGATATTTTGCATTGGTAGAGCCGGTAGTGGTGGTGGCAGATTACCACACGGCCCCAATGATAGCCAAGCTCTGTACAACGAGTACATGTTTTAGTAATCTGAAAGCAAGAAATAAAATTGTTAGAATTTCCTATTTATTTGGAAAAGTAAATAGCTCAGTTGGTAGAGTATTGTGCTAGCGACACAAAGGTCCCCGGTTCAAATCCAGGTTGTGGCTGTTATTTTTTATGTTATTTAAAATTTACATCCCGCCTGTATATCACCGTTTACTAAATATTTTAAAAGTGTTTCTTAAAATTCTTTTAATCATTTAAAATACCTAAACTATAGCTTGAGTTTTGAAAAAATGAACTGTGCTAGCGACACAAAGGTCCCTGGTTCGAATCCAGGTTGTGGCTGTAATTATTAATTTATTTAAAATTTACATTCCGCCTGTATATCACCATTTACTATATATGTCAAAAGTGTTTCTTAAAATTCATTTAACCATTTAAAATACCTAAACTAAAGCTTGAGTTTTAAAAAATGAACTGTGGTAAGACGCAAAATTCAACAGAAAATTAATATTATATATAACTAATATTAAATATTAATAATATCTGCAAAACTAGCTTAAAAGAGCTTTCGTTTTTATCATAAAGTAAACATTTCTAACACCAATACAAATCACAACTCAAAAAAAAAAACAAGAAAATCCTCCTTTTTTACCTTCGGAAAATGGCAAACTATTTCGCTCACAGAAATCCCGAATAAATCCACTAAAACTTCTCACTCACTCACTCATTAAGCACTTGAAGATTGTTAACTGAAGAGTTGGAGAAGAATTATCAACGGTTGTCGCGGCAATTCAGATCAAGTGGTGCTGTCAAAAGTTCCGGTGGCACTGTTGATATCACTTCATAATCGGCCGTTTATAACCCCATAAATTCAAATGTGGCACAGGCCCGTTACGCTGTTCGAGTGGTGGTGGGGGTGGCTACCCTTTCCCGCACAGATAGCCGCGTCGAGTGCCCTTACACGTTACAGATTTATACTTTTAGATGTGTTTTATACTGGCACTGTCGTAAAAAACTGTAAAAAACTTTTGAAACTTAGATTTTACGCTGTTTATCGGTGGTTGAATGTTATTATTTCACTTCATGAGCGATTACGAGCAAAGTAGTTGGGATACAAATTATTATTATACACGTTTATGGATCAGATACATTGGGTAATTAATTCTAAAAACTACAGCCCTCTATCTATTTTAGTTTGTTCAGGAGGATTTTTGAAAGTTAGATTTTACGTTGTTTATCGGTGGTTGAATGTTATTATCTCGCTTCATGTGCGATTACGAGCAAAGTAGCTGGGATACAAATTATTATTATACACGTTTATAGATCAGATACATTGGGTAATTAATTCTAAAAAGTACAGCCCTCTATCTATTTTAGTTTGTTCAGGAGGATTTTTGAAACTTAGATTTTACGTTGTTTATCGGTGGTTGAATGTTATTATCTCGCTTCATGTGCGATTACGAGCAAAGTAGTTGAGATACAAATTATTATTATACACGTTTATGGGTCAGATACATTGGGTAATTAATTCTAAAAAGTACAGCCCTCTATCTATTTTAGTTTGTTCAGGAGGATTTTTGAAACTTAGATTTTACGTTGTTTATCGGTGGTTGAATGTTATTATTTCGCTTCATGCGCGATTACGAGCAAAGTAGTTGGGATACAAATTATTATTATACACGTTTATAGATCAGATACATTGGGTAATTAATTCTAAAAAGTACAGCCCTCTATCTATTTTAGTTTGTTCAGGAGGATTTTTGAAACTTAGATTTTACGTTGTTTATCGGTGGTTGAATGTTATTATTTCGCTTCGTGTGCGATTACGAGCAAAGTAGTTGGGATACAAATTATTATTATACACGTTTATAGATCAGATACATTGGGTAATTAATTCTAAAAAGTACAGCCCTCTATCTATTTTAGTTTGTTCAGGAGGATTTTTGAAACTTAGATTTTACGTTGTTTATCGGTGGTTGAATGTTATTATTTCGCTTCATGAGCGATTACGAGCAAAGTAGTTGGGATACAAATTATTAGTATACACGTTTATAGATCAGATACATTGGGTAATTAATTCTAAAATGTACAGCCCTCTATCTATTTTAGTTTGTTCAGGAGGATTTATGAAACTTAGATTTTACGTTGTTTATCGGTGGTTGAATGTTATTATTTCGCTTCATGTGCGATTACGAGCAAAGTAGTTGAGATACAAATTATTATTATACACGTTTATAGATCAGATACATTGGGTAATTAATTCTAAAAAGTACAGCCCTCTATCTATTTTAGTTTGTTCAGGAGGATTTTTGAAACTTAGATTTTACGTTGTTTATCGGTGGTTGAATGTTATTATTTCGCTTCATGCGCGATTACGAGCAAAGTAGTTGGGATACAAATTATTATTATACACGTTTATAGATCAGATACATTGGGTAATTAATTCTAAAAAGTACAGCCCTCTATCTATTTTAGTTTGTTCAGGAGGATTTTTGAAACTTAGGTTTTACGTTGTTTATCGGTGGTTGAATGTTATTATTTCGCTTCATGTGCGATTACGAGCAAAGTAGTTGAGATACAAATTATTATTATACACGTTTATAGATCAGATACATTGGGTAATTAATTCTAAAAAGTACAGCCCTCTATCTATTTTAGTTTGTTCAGGAGGATTTTTGAAACTTAGATTTTACGTTGTTTATCGGTGGTTGAATGTTATTATTTCGCTTCATGAGCGATTACGAGCAAAGTAGTTGGGATACAAATTAATATTATACACGTTTATAGATCAGATACATTGGGTAATTAATTCTAAAAAGTACAGCCCTCTATCTATTTTAGTTTGTTCAGGAGGATTTTTGAAACTTAGATTTTACGTTGTTTATCGGTGGTTGAATGTTATTATTTCGCTTCATGTGCGATTACGAGCAAAGTAGTTGAGATACAAATTATTATTATACACGTTTATAGATCAGATACATTGGGTAATTAATTCTAAAAAGTACAGCCCTCTATCTATTTTAGTTTGTTCAGGAGGATTTTTGAAACTTAGGTTTTACGTTGTTTATCGGTGGTTGAATGTTATTATTTCGCTTCATGTGCGATTACGAGCAAAGTAGTTGAGATACAAATTATTATTATACACGTTTATAGATCAGATACATTGGGTAATTAATTCTAAAAAGTACAGCCCTCTATCTATTTTAGTTTGTTCAGGAGGATTTTTGAAACTTAGATTTTACGTTGTTTATCGGTGGTTGAATGTTATTATTTCGCTTCATGAGCGATTACGAGCAAAGTAGTTGGGATACAAATTAATATTATACACGTTTATAGATCAGATACATTGGGTAATTAATTCTAAAAAGTACAGCCCTCTATCTATTTTAGTTTGTTCAGGAGGATTTTTGAAACTTAGATTTTACGTTGTTTATCGGTGGTTGAATGTTATTATTTCGCTTCATGTGCGATTACGAGCAAAGTAGTTGAGATACAAATTATTATTATACACGTTTATAGATCAGATACATTGGGTAATTAATTCTAAAAAGTACAGCCCTCTATCTATTTTAGTTTGTTCAGGAGGATTTTTGAAACTTAGATTTTACGTTGTTTATCGGTGGTTGAATGTTATTATTTCGCTTCATGCGCGATTACGAGCAAAGTAGTTGGGATACAAATTATTATTATACACGTTTATAGATCAGATACATTGGGTAATTAATTCTAAAAAGTACAGCCCTCTATCTATTTTAGTTTGTTCAGAAGGATTTTTGGAACTTAGATTTTACGTTGTTTATCGGTGGTTAAATGTTATTATTTCGCTTCATGTGCGATTACGAGCAAAGTAGTTGGGATACAAATTATTATTATACACGTTTATGGGTCAGATACATTGGGTAATTAATTCTAAAAAGTACAGCCCTCTATCTGTTTTAGTTTGTTCAGGAGGATTTTTGAAACTTAGATTTTACGTTGTTTATCGGTGGTTGAATGTTATTATTTCGCATCATGTGCGATTACGAGCAAAGTAGTTGGGATACAAATTATTATTATACACGTTTATGGGTCAGATACATTGGGTAATTAATTCTAAAAAGTACAGCTCTCTATCTATTTTAGTTTGTTCAGGAGGATTTTTGAAACTTAGATTTTACGTTGTTTATCGGTGGTTGAATGTTATTATTTCGCTTCATGTGCGATTACGAGCAAAGTAGTTGGGATACAAATTATTATTATACACGTTTATGGGTCAGATACATTGGGTAATTAATTCTAAAAAGTACAGCTCTCTATCTATTTTAGTTTGTTCAGGAGGATTTTTGAAAGTTAGATTTTACGTTGTTTATCGGTGGTTGAATGTTATTATTTCGCTTCATGTGCGATTACGAGCAAAGTAGTTGGGATACAAATTATTATTATACACGTTTATGGGTCAGATACATTGGGTAATTAATTCTAAAAAGTACAGCCCTCTATCTATTTTAGTTTGTTCAGGAGGATTTTTGAAACTTAGATTTTACGTTGTTTATCGGTGGTTTAATGCTATTATTTCGCTTCATGTGCGATTACGAGCAGAGTAGTTGGGATACAAATTATTATTATACACGTTTATAGATCAGATACATTGGGTAATTATTTCTAAAAAGTACAGCCCTCTATCTATTTTAGTTTGTTCAGGAGGATTTTTGAAACTTAGATTTTACGTTGTTTATCGGTGGTTGAATGTTATTATTTCGCTTCATGTGCGATTACGAGCAAAGTAGTTGGGATACAAATTATTATTATACACGTTTATGGGTCAGATACATTGGGTAATTAATTCTAAAAAGTACAGCCCTCTATCTATTTTAGTTTGTTCAGGAGGATTTTTGAAACTTAGATTTTACGTTGTTTATCGGTGGTTGAATGTTATTATTTCGGTTCATGTGCGATTACGAGCAAAGTAGTTGAGATACAAATTATTATTATACATGTTTATAGATCAGATACATTGGGTAATTAATTCTAAAAAGTACACCCCTCTATCTATTTTAGTTTGTTCAGGAGGATTTTTGAAACTTAGATTTTACGTTGTTTATCGGTGGTTGAATGTTATTATTTCGCTTCATGTGCGATTACGAGCAAAGTAGTTGAGATACTAATTATTATTATACACGTTTATAGACCAGATACATTGGGTAATTAATTCTAAAAAGTACAGCCCTCTAACTATTTTAGTTTGTTCAGGAGGATTTTTGAAACTTAGATTTTACGTTGTTTATCGGTGGTTGAATGTTATTATTTCGCTGTATCATTCGTTTATTAACAGAATCCATCTATTACACGATGTCACCGGATTTAGCGTGTGCAAAATACGTTAGAGCGCTAATCGAATATTACCCATAATCCGTTGCGCCTCGCGAATTTGAAAATTGGCAATACTTTGGGGACATCGAACTGACCGTGACAAATGAACACGACAATGCACCATTTGCACCGAATTGTTATTATTGGTATTGATGATGGCTTTGACTGATCATCCAGAGCACACGTCGTCAAGGGAGTCACATTTTTTTATTTACAAAATGTAAATTATCACTATACAGGGTGTGCATAAATTTATATTGACTTAAGACAGATAAAACTATTAATTTTGTACGAATATACAAATTCGTTGTTTTTACTTTATCATACCTACATGAACGGTCATACCAGGTCAGTCACATATACAACGGTCTCAGGGAAGATATGAAAAAATTATCGTTTATTTAGTTCAATTATTTCTCACTTTGGAAAGATTTTGATAAAATGTTCTGTAACATAACCAAGGGTATTTTGGAAGCATTTTAAAATGATTACCATAGCCATCTAGCAATCTTTTTCAGCTCGCGGCGGACACTCTGTTGGAACACGCATTAAAATTTAATGCTCCATATTCGGAGAAAATTGAAATGGTTGGCAAATAACCCCGGGTTGCAATCCTTCCTCGGTTAAAGTTAAAACGACCACCAAGATGGGGGTTTTCATTTGTTTTGCCACGGGCCATTGGATCCTCCCCGTTCTGTGGCCAGGCAATCAACTTTACCGACATTTTCTTTGTAACCCAGCAAATCATTATATTTTACATAAAAAAATGCTCTTCCACTCAACCCATTACGCAATATTGGTACAACATAATTGTACCAATAATATAACAATAATTCCGAGAACTTATCAAAACAAAAACGATAATTTTTTCATATCTTCCCTGTGACCATTGTATATGTGACTGACTTGGTAAGAGAACGACCGTTTATACAGCTCAGCGCGATTGGCAGGTGGAGCAAACAAACCCCTGAATCTTAAATTAAGGTTATGGACATCCGTTCTACAGCGTATCTTCCGCATGAGGTATTGTGGGATCCTCTTGGATAGCATACTGCGTATGATAAAGAAAAAAATAACCTAGTTGGTATATTTTGTGTTGATTTTTTTAGTGGTGTTTTGCAAGCGAAAATTAATTACAAATACCCCCTTCTATCGAATCAAGCACCACTCGTCAAAATTAGTATCTGTAATCCAATATCTCTACAGTACTAAAATCGGTGTTCCGTCCCCCTTACTGTAAAAAGCTCAAACAAATTGAGCAAGGCAACCCTTCAATCCATCTGTGGCTGTTTGCACAACCGTCGAATATTTGAATGAATTAGCATTTGCGGTTTTGAGTGCTCTGCGGTGATTCAATTCTTTTAATTTGATTACCAGCATTATTTACAATTGATCAGTACTCCTTTTTTTAAATTTCGTCCTTGGAAGGATTGAAATTTATATTCTAACACTTTTTGGGTAGTTCTTTTCGTTATCTTTCTTTTAAAACCGAGTATTTTTCGCCTGAAACTTTGTTTTTATTAGTCTACAATTTATCGTCTTTAAAAAGAGTTAATAATGATCCGTCATTTCTGTAATTTCGTCAAAATAGATAAATAATAAATTAAAGTAGAGGAAATTTTGTATAATTTATGTCTATAACATTTTTTGGTAAAATTAATAGTTTAGCTGCAGGAGCAAATTCTATTTGATCGAAATCGCGTCTGCATTAATAGTAGGTAGCCCGGATGTTTTGAAACTTTTGACAGTATCCAGAACGTCAGCGGTTGCGAAACGTCAATTCAACACGCAAATGCATGGAGAATGTGATGAGGAGGAGAAACACGCGCGCACGTACGCTATGTGAAACAATATTGAAACAGCTTGGTGTTTCCATGGTGTTTACAAAGTCAATGTGTATTTCAAGTGCGGATTGCGGATAGCAATATTGTTATGCATTTTTCAAGGATTTTGCAAATGAGCCGCCATTTCTGTAATTTCGACAAAATGGATAAATAATAAATTAAAGTAGAGGAAATTTTGTATAATTTATGTCTATGACATTTTTTGGTAAAATTAATAGTTTAACTGTAGCAGCAAATTCTATTTGATCGAGATCGTGTCTGCATTAATATAGGATTTGCCAGATATTTTTATTCTAATGACAGTAGGTAGTGTTAAAGGCTGATTTTCTGACAATACCTTCTGTCAATATCTGTCAAATCCTGGCTAATTCGTTTTATTTTAATGCAAACACGATCGATCTCGATAGAATCTCATGCGGCTAAACTATTAATTTTATATATTGTATGATAAAATCATGTGCCTGGCCACATCAGATTTTTATTTTTACAAAATTGAATCATTAGCAATTCGGGTTTTCTTCAACTGAATTAACAACACTTTACACCAAATCCACCCTTCATAGACATCACAGAATGAGAACAATCCCTTCTATCAAAACCTCTTTCTTATTCCTTCCATCAATTCTCCTGCTTAAACACACAATTCCAGCCAATCCTCCCATTTTAAAAATCTAAAAAAATTCCATTGCCTGTATAATACGAGTGCCGGTGCACCTCTCGGTGAAGTGGGCGAGATGGGGCCCGCAGGGTGGTCTCTTGGGGCCCGCGACGTTTAAAGCAAACATTAAGCAAGATTAAACACGGCGAGGGGATGGAGATATAGAGTCGCGAGAGAGAGAGAGTTCTCGGAGGCGTAGATAGAGGCGCTGCTCCCGGTAATTGGAGGTCTGCTCCACTGCAAACGAATCCGCTAATCCGACTTAATTAGACGAGAAAATCAACACTTCCTCCGCAAGAAACTTCGGTAATTGGTCCTGGTGTGGGCGAAGAGTACTCTCGGCGTTCGAAACGCTGGAGAATTTGTTTAAAGCCGGCCTCACACTACTGGGAGTTGGTTGGGTTGGGTTGGGAAATGTTTTGCGTAATTTAGGAGAAGCGAGATCGAATTCGATGTTGTTTGATGGAAATAATGTTATGTATTTGTGTGTACTACCATACTGGAAATTGCTTGAAAGTTTTTAAGGCTATTTTAGACTATTCTACACAATTCTAATCGATGAAAAGCCAGATGTAAGTGCAATTATTGCAAGAATACAATAAATTTTGACTTCATCGAACCCAGAATGTTTCTATTATTATATTCCCCTTGATAAAAATGGAGCTATTTCTAACCAAATATTAATTTACACTACATAACTTTCGTCTCTTTCTAAACTTCTTTCTAGTAATAATCGTATAGTTGGAAATGACGTCTGCCCTAACAAACTTAAAGAAAATGTTATAAGTAAAAATGGTTTACTGGCACATTCCAAAGATATAGAACCCGCTTTAAAAATTGGCGATTACTCCATCTTAACGTTTTAGCATTTGCTGCCGAAATGGTAAGCTAGTTATTTTTTATTTGGGTAGACAATTTTTATTTGGGTAGACACATAATTTGCCCGCCTATAAAAATAATATTAAAATGTGCTAGGTCTTTGATGATATTATTATTAAAATTAATTAAAAACTTATCAGTGATTAAAAAATTCCCCATGAAATGCTTGCATCAATATCTCTGAAAATATTACTCTTAGCAGAACAAACTACACATCATATTAAAGATAAAATTTTGATGAAGATTAGGGTACATGATAAACAAAGAATTACTTAAAATATTGAAAGATTTAGATTTGGGAAAATGTAAAGAAGGGAGATATTATGTCAAAAACGACAGAAGTTTACTGATGACAGACGACTTAACAGTGTAGATATTGAGATAATATTTCGATTCTGAAAACCCGTTTGTTAACCTTCTCCCAAATCTACATCTTTCAATATTTCTAAGTAATTGTTTTCATCTTTAATATGGTGTACATTTTGTTCTGCTAAGCTTAATACTTTCGATAACAAATTTCATTCAATTGATCGATCAATTGAGTTGCTATTTCGTAAGTATGTAATTAATTAAGTATGTACAGGTGGGCCAAATTCGATGTTATTATAGGAGATCTCTGTAACTATAAGAGATATAAAAAAATGAGTAGGATCGTCTTTTTTTGAGAGGAACTCAATGGTGAAAACCAAAATTAGATATCGTCTTTTGTTTTCGAGTATTATTATTATCCTATTAATCTAAGCAAATTGCACTGCGAGATATGCACTGTCAAATGTTTGTACCGAAAGTACCGAAAATATGAGCATTTAATGTCGATTTAAAACATCGCACATCTGGACTAGCAAACACGTTGCAAGGTCTCGAACGCATCGGCTGGCCCGACAAAAACTTGTAGTTCTATGGCCTTAAAAATACTTTCTACGCCTATATTGAGCAGAGTATTTGAGGTAAACATATTAATGCCGCATGAATGCACCGCTGAAAAATACATTCTTACGCCTGCAAGAAATAGTTTTCGCGCTATAGAATTCTTAATACGTTTTACTTTCGACAAGAAAATAATATCTTGGTACGTAGTGTTTAGGATGTTTGGTTTCGCTACATTACTAACGCGTCCTGCAAAATATAATAAAAAATAATACACGCAAGGACTCATGATGCATGAATTTATTATTTGATAATAATTATTTCAATCATTTGCAGTTGGTTTGTTATAAAAGTAATTAATCAATCATCAGGGGGGGCGGCACTATCGAGATTTGCCTACGGCGGCAAAAACGCTAGGGCCGGCCCTGATAGTAGGTAGGGTCAAAGGCTGGTCTTATGACAATACCTACTGTCAATATTATCCATATACGTATTAGGGATTATACGGAGCTTGTTCTATAGCGCCGATGTGTTTTCTCGGTTCCAACAATGTGAAACGGAGATACATATATATATATATATATTTTGTCTATCGATGTGGTGCCCGGGATCAAACTGCGCATGCGTGGACAGTAGTTATTAGGACCGTCGACAGATGGCGCTATTGTAGCTTAAAATGCGCGATCGGTATTACCGCTGCCGTTAGCCGGTAATATTCGGCATCACTAACGCCAAACCAGTGTTTGGACCAGAATTTTATTTCTTTTTCATAAATTTCTGGATAATTAAAGATCGCACTGTATCTGGTCGTGTACGCACTAGTATTTTCTGCAGCGAATGCAAATTTAATCAATTGTCGAATCGGGGGAGAGACCAGCAGCAGCCAGAAGCGCAAACAAGTTAATTAACTGCTTGGTAATCAGTTAACCGGCACAGTGCCGACTTGCTGGGATGAATCAATCGGTTGTGCCATCGCGGAGTCAGCAAGAATCCCCACTGATTCCCCGCTGTTCGAGGCCGACTGTGTTTCGATGTTTACCCATTCGCAATATTGGCGAATACGCGTAAATAGATAATCAAAATGGAAGCGGCGCTATCCATTTTACGGAAAAATAAATAACGAATAATAGGTACGTACGTACGCGTGTTATTATTCGTTGAGTTGCGTAGATTGTTTAGTTTTAATGAAAAAATAACAATTGGCGTTCTGGTGTTACTGACAAATTTCAATTTCCTCAATTTGGAAACTATTAAAACAATGAAATTGCTTACGCGTGTCAAGTCGTAATTACCGTAGTTTTCCTGTGTAATGCTGTAATTTTACAGAAATATCTCAATATTACAGTGACGTATATTTTACTTTTTCTTGTTTTTATGTTGTACAGAAGTAACAAAACGGTAGATATAGTTTCCATGCCTTGTCTGAAACAGAAATAAAAAAAACCTGGTTCAATCGGTCTGAAAGTTTTTGAATAATCATCGACAAGGCTGGATGGAAAGTTTGAAATATTCATCGTCATGGCATCGCCGCGGGGGTTAGAAACAATTGCTGGCTAGTAGTGATATCGCTTTGAGATCTCTTATCTGGCCGCCATTAGTCGATTATCTTTGTACTGCCCGCACGGGGGCGACGTTAAATATTCACGAAAATGACATTAGCTCATGTGGCGTGTTGTCTCCATTACTTATTATTCCGAACCCCATATATACTACCGGGGCAATCGCGATCCCCTATCAACAATTTTATTTATTGCCAGTTAATTACGGACCATTCCTTTAATTACCATGTATTAATTTGCAATCGATGTTGATGTTTCCATTTCGGATTCCGATCTATTTTGATTGGAAGTCGCGGTGACGTCAATAGAAAACATTTTTTATTATACACCTTTATGGGTCAGATACATTGGGTAATTAATTCTAAAAAGTACAGCCCTCTATCTATTTTAGTTTGTTCAGGAGGATTTTTGAAACTTAGATTTTCCGTTGTTTATCGGTGGTTGAATGTTATTATTTCGCTTCATGTGCGATTACGAGCAAAGTAGTTGGGATACAAATTATTATTATACACGTTTATAGATCAGATACATTGGGTAATTAATTCTAAAAAGTACAGCCCTCTATCTATTTTAGTTTGTTCAGGAGGATTTTTGAAACTTAGATTTTACGTTGTTTATCGGTGGTTGAATGTTATTATTTCGCTTCATGTGCGATTACGAGCAAAGTAGTTGGGATACAAATTATTATTATACACGTTTATGGGTCAGATACATTGGGTAATTAATTATAAAAAGTACAGCCCCCGTTTCTATTTTAGTTTGTTCAGGAGGATTTTTGAAACTTAGATTTTACGTTGTTTATCGGTGGTTGAATGTTATTATTTCGCTTCATGTGCGATTACGAGCAAAGTAGTTGGGATACAAATTATTATTATACACGTTTATAGATCAGATACATTGGGTAATTAATTCTAAAAAGTACAGCCCTCTATCTATTTTAGTTTGTTCAGGAGGATTTTTGAAACTTAGATTTTACGTTGTTTATCGGTGGTTGAATGTTATTATTTCGCATCAGGTGCGATTACGAGCAAAGTAGTTGGGATACAAATTATTATTATACACGTTTATAGGTCAGATACATTGGGTAATTAATTCTAAAAAGTACAGCCCTCTATCTATTTTAGTTTGTTCAGGAGGATTTTTGAAACTTAGATTTTACGTTGTTTATCGGTGGTTGAATGTTATTATTTCGCATCATGTGCGATTACGAGCAAAGTAGTTGGGATACAAATTATTATTATACACGTTTATGGGTCAGATACATTGGGTAATTAATTCTAAAAAGTACAGCCCTCTATCTATTTTAGTTTGTTCAGGAGGATTTTTGAAACTTAGATATTACGTTGTTTATCGGTGGTTGAATGTTATTATTTTGCTTCATGTGCGATTACGAGCAAAGTAGTTGAGATACAAATTATTATTATACACGTTTATGGGTCAGATACATTGGGTAATTAATTCTAAAATGTACAGCCCTCTATCTATTTTAGTTTGTTCAGGAGGATTTTTGAAACTTAGATTTTACGTTGTTTATCGTTGGTTGAATGTTATTATTTCGCATCATGTGCGATTACGAGCAAAGTAGTTGGGATACAAATTATTATTATACACGTTTATGGGTCAGATACATTGGGTAATTAATTCTAAAAAGTACAGCCCTCTATCTATTTTAGTTTGTTCAGGAGGATTTTTGAAACTTAGATTTTACGTTGTTTATCGGTGGTTGAATGTTATTCTTTCGCTTCATGTGCGATTACGAGCAAAGTAGTTATGATACAAATTATTATTATACACGTTTATGGGTCAGATACATTGGGTAATTAATTCTAAAAAGTATAGCCCTCTATCTATTTTAGTTTGTTCAGGAGGATTTTTGAAACTTAGATTTTACGTTGTTTATCGGTGGTTGAATGTTATTCTTTCGCTTCATGTGCGATTACGAGCAAAGTAGTTATGATACAAATTATTATTATACACGTTTATGGGTCAGATACATTGGATAATTAATTCTAAAAAGTACAGCCCTCTATCTATTTTAGTTTGTTCAGGAGGACTTTTGAAACTTAGATTTTACGTTGTTTATCGGTGGTTGAATGTTATTATTTCGCTTCATGTGCGATTACGAGCAAAGTAGTTGAGATAAAAATTATTATTATACACGTTTATGGGTCAGATACATTGGGTAATTAATTCTAAAAAGTACAGCCCTCTATCTATTTTAGTTTGTTCAGGAGGATTTTTGAAACTTAGATTTTACGTTGTTTATCGGTGGTTGAATGTTATTATTTCGCTTCATGTGCGATTACTAGCAGAGTAGTTGAGATAAAAATTATTATTATACACGTTTATGGGTCAGATACATTGGGTAATTAATTCTAAAAAGTACAGCCCTCTATCTATTTTAGTTTGTTCAGGAGGATTTTTGAAACTTAGATTTTACGTTGTTTATCGGTGGTTGAATGTTATTATTTCGCATCATGTGCGATTACGAGCAAAGTAGTTGAGATACAAATTATTATTATACACGTTTATGGGTCAGATACATTGGGTAATTAATTCTAAAAAGTACAGCCCTCTATCTATTTTAGTTTGTTCAGGAGGATTTTTGAAACTTAGATTTTACGTTGTTTATCGGTGGTTGAATGTTATTATTTCGCTTCATGTGCGATTACTAGCAGAGTAGTTGGGATACAAATTATTATTATACACGTTTATAGATCAGATACATTGGGTAATTAATTCTAAAAAGTACAGCCCTCTATCTATTTTAGTTTGTTCAGGAGGATTTTTGAAACTTAGATATTACGTTGTTTATCGGTGGTTGAATGTTATTATTTTGCTTCATGTGCGATTACGAGCAAAGTAGTTGAGATACAAATTATTATTATACACGTTTATGGGTCAGATACATTGGGTAATTAATTCTAAAATGTACAGCCCTCTATCTATTTTAGTTTGTTCAGGAGGATTTTTGAAACTTAGATTTTACGTTGTTTATCGTTGGTTGAATGTTATTATTTCGCATCATGTGCGATTACGAGCAAAGTAGTTGGGATACAAATTATTATTATACACGTTTATGGGTCAGATACATTGGGTAATTAATTCTAAAAAGTACAGCCCTCTATCTATTTTAGTTTGTTCAGGAGGATTTTTGAAACTTAGATTTTACGTTGTTTATCGGTGGTTGAATGTTATTCTTTCGCTTCATGTGCGATTACGAGCAAAGTAGTTATGATACAAATTATTATTATACACGTTTATGGGTCAGATACATTGGGTAATTAATTCTAAAAAGTATAGCCCTCTATCTATTTTAGTTTGTTCAGGAGGATTTTTGAAACTTAGATTTTACGTTGTTTATCGGTGGTTGAATGTTATTCTTTCGCTTCATGTGCGATTACGAGCAAAGTAGTTATGATACAAATTATTATTATACACGTTTATGGGTCAGATACATTGGATAATTAATTCTAAAAAGTACAGCCCTCTATCTATTTTAGTTTGTTCAGGAGGACTTTTGAAACTTAGATTTTACGTTGTTTATCGGTGGTTGAATGTTATTATTTCGCTTCATGTGCGATTACGAGCAAAGTAGTTGAGATAAAAATTATTATTATACACGTTTATGGGTCAGATACATTGGGTAATTAATTCTAAAAAGTACAGCCCTCTATCTATTTTAGTTTGTTCAGGAGGATTTTTGAAACTTAGATTTTACGTTGTTTATCGGTGGTTGAATGTTATTATTTCGCTTCATGTGCGATTACTAGCAGAGTAGTTGAGATAAAAATTATTATTATACACGTTTATGGGTCAGATACATTGGGTAATTAATTCTAAAAAGTACAGCCCTCTATCTATTTTAGTTTGTTCAGGAGGATTTTTGAAACTTAGATTTTACGTTGTTTATCGGTGGTTGAATGTTATTATTTCGCATCATGTGCGATTACGAGCAAAGTAGTTGAGATACAAATTATTATTATACACGTTTATGGGTCAGATACATTGGGTAATTAATTCTAAAAAGTACAGCCCTCTATCTATTTTAGTTTGTTCAGGAGGATTTTTGAAACTTAGATTTTACGTTGTTTATCGGTGGTTGAATGTTATTATTTCGCTTCATGTGCGATTACTAGCAGAGTAGTTGGGATACAAATTATTATTATACACGTTTATAGATCAGATACATTGGGTAATTAATTCTAAAAAGTACAGCCCTCTATCTATTTTAGTTTCTTCAGGAGGATTTTTGAAACTTAGATTTTACGTTGTTTATCGGTGGTTGAATGTTATTATTTCGCATCATGTGCGATTACGAGCAAAGTAGTTGGGATACAAATTATTATTATACACGTTTATAGGTCAGATACATTGGGTAATTAATTCTAAAAAGTACAGCCCTCTATCTATTTTAGTTTGTTCAGGAGGATTTTTGAAACTTAGATTTTACGTTGTTTATCGGTGGTTGAATGTTATTATTTCGCATCATGTGCGATTACGAGCAAAGTAGTTGGGATACAAATTATTATTATACACGTTTATGGGTCAGATACATTGGGTAATTAATTCTAAAAAGTACAGCCCTCTATCTATTTTAGTTTGTTCAGGAGGATTTTTGAAACTTAGATATTACGTTGTTTATCGGTGGTTGAATGTTATTATTTTGCTTCATGTGCGATTACGAGCAAAGTAGTTGAGATACAAATTATTATTATACACGTTTATGGGTCAGATACATTGGGTAATTAATTCTAAAATGTACAGCCCTCTATCTATTTTAGTTTGTTCAGGAGGATTTTTGAAACTTAGATTTTACGTTGTTTATCGTTGGTTGAATGTTATTATTTCGCATCATGTGCGATTACGAGCAAAGTAGTTGGGATACAAATTATTATTATACACGTTTATGGGTCAGATACATTGGGTAATTAATTCTAAAAAGTACAGCCCTCTATCTATTTTAGTTTGTTCAGGAGGATTTTTGAAACTTAGATTTTACGTTGTTTATCGGTGGTTGAATGTTATTCTTTCGCTTCATGTGCGATTACGAGCAAAGTAGTTATGATACAAATTATTATTATACACGTTTATGGGTCAGATACATTGGGTAATTAATTCTAAAAAGTACAGCCCTCTATCTATTTTAGTTTGTTCAGGAGGATTTTTGAAACTTAGATTTTACGTTGTTTATCGGTGGTTGAATGTTATTCTTTCGCTTCATGTGCGATTACGAGCAAAGTAGTTATGATACAAATTATTATTATACACGTTTATGGGTCAGATACATTGGATAATTAATTCTAAAAAGTACAGCCCTCTATCTATTTTAGTTTGTTCAGGAGGACTTTTGAAACTTAGATTTTACGTTGTTTATCGGTGGTTGAATGTTATTATTTCGCTTCATGTGCGATTACGAGCAAAGTAGTTATGATACAAATTATTATTATACACGTTTATGGGTCAGATACATTGGGTAATTAATTCTAAAAAGTACAGCCCTCTATCTATTTTAGTTTGTTCAGGAGGATTTTTGAAACTTAGATTTTACGTTGTTTATCGGTGGTTGAATGTTATTCTTTCGCATCATGTGCGATTACGAGCAAAGTAGTTGGGATACAAATTATTATTATACACGTTTATGGGTCAGATACATTGGATAATTAATTCTAAAAAGTACAGCCCTCTATCTATTTTAGTTTGTTCAGGAGGATTTTTGAAACTTAGATTTTACGTTGTTTATCGGTGGTTGAATGTTATTATTTCGCTTCATGTGCGATTACGAGCAAAGTAGTTATGATACAAATTATTATTATACACGTTTATGGGTCAGATACATTGGATAATTAATTCTAAAAAGTACAGCCCTCTATCTATTTTAGTTTGTTCAGGAGGATTTTTGAAACTTAGATTTTACGTTGTTTATCGGTGGTTGAATGTTATTATTTCGCTTCATGTGCGATTACGAGCAAAGTAGTTATGATACAAATTATTATTATACACGTTTATGGGTCAGATACATTGGGTAATTAATTCTAAAAAGTACAGCCCTCTATCTATTTTAGTTTGTTCAGGAGGATTTTTGAAACTTAGATTTTACGTTGTTTATCGGTGGTTGAATGTTATTATTTCGCTTCATGTGCGATTACGAGCAAAGTAGTTATGATACAAATTATTATTATACACGTTTATGGGTCAGATACATTGGGTAATTAATTCTAAAAAGTACAGCCGTCTATCTATTTTAGTTTGTTCAGGAGGATTTTTGAAACTTAGATTTTACGTTGTTTATCGGTGGTTGAATGTTATTATTTCGCTTCATGTGCGATTACGAGCAAAGTAGTTATGATACAAATTATTATTATACACGTTTATGGGTCAGATACATTGGGTAATTAATTCTAAAAAGTACAGCCCTCTATCTATTTTAGTTTGTTCAGGAGGATTTTTGAAACTTAGATTTTACGTTGTTTATCGGTGGTTGAATGTTATTATTTCGCTTCATGTGCGATTACGAGCAAAGTAGTTATGATACAAATTATTATTATACACGTTTATGGGTCAGATACATTGGGTAATTAATTCTAAAAAGTACAGCCCTCTATCTATTTTAGTTTGTTCAGGAGGATTTTTGAAACTTAGATTTTACGTTGTTTATCGGTGGTTGAATGTTATTATTTCGCTTCATGTGCGATTACGAGCAAAGTAGTTATGATACAAATTATTATTATACACGTTTATGGGTCAGATACATTGGGTAATTAATTCTAAAAAGTACAGCCCTCTATCTATTTTAGTTTGTTCAGGAGGATTTTTGAAACTTAGATTTTACGTTGTTTATCGGTGGTTGAATGTTATTATTTCGCTTCATGTGCGATTACGAGCAAAGTAGTTATGATACAAATTATTATTATACACGTTTATGGGTCAGATACATTGGGTAATTAATTCTAAAAAGTACAGCCCTCTATCTATTTTAGTTTGTTCAGGAGGATTTTTGAAACTTAGATTTTACGTTGTTTATCGGTGGTTGAATGTTATTATTTCGCTTCATGTGCGATTACGAGCAAAGTAGTTATGATACAAATTATTATTATACACGTTTATGGGTCAGATACATTGGGTAATTAATTCTAAAAAGTACAGCCCTCTATCTATTTTAGTTTGTTCAGGAGGATTTTTGAAACTTAGATTTTACGTTGTTTATCGGTGGTTGAATGTTATTATTTCGCTTCATGTGCGATTACGAGCAAAGTAGTTATGATACAAATTATTATTATACACGTTTATGGGTCAGATACATTGGGTAATTAATTCTAAAAAGTACAGCCCTCTATCTATTTTAGTTTGTTCAGGAGGATTTTTGAAACTTAGATTTTACATTGTTTATCGGTGGTTGAATGTTATTATTTCGGTTCATGTGCGATTACGAGCAAAGTAGTTGGGATACAAATTATTATTATACACGTTTATGGGTCAGATACATTGGGTAATTAATTCTAAAAAGTGCAGCCCTCTATCTATTTTAGTTTGTTCAGGAGGACTTTTGCAACTTAGATTTTACGTTGTTTATCGGTGGTTGAATGGTATTATTTCGCTTCATGTGCGATTACGAGCAAAGTAGTTATGATACAAATTATTATTATACACGTTTATGGGTCAGATACATTGGGTAATTAATTCTAAAAAGTACAGCCCTCTATCTATTTTAGTTTGTTCAGGAGGATTTTTGAAACTTAGATTTTACGTTGTTTATCGGTGGTTGAATGTTATTATTTCGCATCATGTGCGATTACGAGCAAAGTAGTTGGGATACAAATTATTATTATACACGTTTATGGGTCAGATACATTGGATAATTAATTCTAAAAAGTACAGCCCTCTATCTATTTTAGTTTGTTCAGGAGGATTTTTGAAACTTAGATTTTACGTTGTTTATCGGTGGTTGAATGTTATTATTTCGCTTCATGTGCTATTACGAGCAAAGTAGTTATGATACAAATTATTATTGTACACGTTTATGGGTCAGATACATTGGGTAATTAATTCTAAAAAGTACAGCCCTCTATCTATTTTAGTTTGTTCAGGAGGATTTTTGAAACTTAGATTTTACGTTGTTTATCGGTGGTTGAATGTTATTATTTCGCTTCATGTGCGATTACGAGCAAAGTAGTTATGATACAAATTATTATTATACACGTTTATGGGTCAGATACATTGGGTAATTTATTCTAAAAAGTACAGCCCTCTATCTATTTTAGTTTGTTCAGGAGGATTTTTGAAACTTAGATTTTACGTTGTTTATCGGTGGTTGAATGTTATTATTTCGCTTCATGTGCGATTACGAGCAAAGTAGTTGAGATACAAATTATTATTATACACGTTTATGGGTCAGATACATTGGGTAATTAATTCTAAAAAGTACAGCCCTCTATCTATTTTAGTTTGTTCAGGAGGATTTTTGAAACTTAGATTTTACGTTGTTTATCGGTGGTTGAATGTATTGCGATTACGAGCAAAGTAGTTATGATACAAATTATTATTATACACGTTTATGGGTCAGATACATTGGGTAATTTATTCTAAAAAGTACAGCCCTCTATCTATTTTAGTTTGTTCAGGAGGATTTTTGAAACTTAGATTTTACGTTGTTTATCGGTGGTTGAATGTTATTATTTCGCTTCATGTGCGATTACGAGCAAAGTAGTTGAGATACAAATTATTATTATACACGTTTATGGGTCAGATACATTGGGTAATTAATTCTAAAAAGTACAGCCCTCTATCTATTTTAGTTTGTTCAGGAGGATTTTTGAAACTTAGATTTTACGTTGTTTATCGGTGGTTGAATGTTATTATTTCGCTTCATGTGCGATTACGAGCAAAGTAGTTATGATACAAATTATTATTATACACGTTTATGGGTCAGATACATTGGGTAATTTATTCTAAAAAGTACAGCCCTCTATCTATTTTAGTTTGTTCAGGAGGATTTTTGAAACTTAGATTTTACGTTGTTTATCGGTGGTTGAATGTTATTATTTCGCTTCATGTGCGATTACGAGCAAAGTAGTTGAGATACAAATTATTATTATACACGTTTATGGGTCAGATACATTGGGTAATTAATTCTAAAAAGTACAGCCCTCTATCTATTTTAGTTTGTTCAGGAGGATTTTTGAAACTTAGATTTTACGTTGTTTATCGGTGGTTGAATATTATTATTTCGCTTCATGTGCGATTACGAGCAAAGTAGTTATGATACAAATTATTATTATACACGTTTATGGGTCAGATACATTGGGTAATTAATTCTAAAAAGTACAGCCCTCTATCTATTTTAGTTTGTTCAGGAGGATTTTTGAAACTTAGATTTTACGTTGTTTATCGGTGGTTGAATGTTATTATTTCGCTTCATGTGCGATTACGAGCAAAGTAGTTGAGATACAAATTATTATTATACACGTTTATAGATCAGATACATTGGGTAATTAATTCTAAAAAGTACAGCCCTCTATCTATTTTAGTTTGTTCAGGAGGATTTTTGAAACTTAGATTTTACGTTGTTTATCGGTGGTTGAATGTTATTATTTCGCTTCATGTGCGATTACGAGCAAAGTAGTTGGGATACAAATTATTATTATACACGTTTATGGATCAGATACATTGGGTAATTAATTCTAAAAAGTACAGCCCTCTATCTATTTTAGTTTGTTCAGGAGGATTTTTGAAACTTAGATTTTACGTTGTTTATCGGTGGTTGAATGTTATTATTTCGCTTCATGTGCGATTACGAGCAAAGTAGTTATGATACAAATTATTATTATACACGTTTATGGGTCAGATACATTGGGTAATTAATTCTAAAAAGTACAGCCCTCTATCTATTTTAGTTTGTTCAGGAGGATTTTTGAAACTTAGATTTTACGTTGTTTATCGGTGGTTGAATGTTATTATTTCGCTTCATGTGCGATTACGAGCAAAGTAGTTATGATACAAATTATTATTATACACGTTTATGGGTCAGATACATTGGGTAATTAATTCTAAAAAGTACAGCCCTCTATCTATTTTAGTTTGTTCAGGAGGATTTTTGAAACTTAGATTTTACGTTGTTTATCGGTGGTTGAATGTTATTATTTCGCTTCATGTGCGATTACGAGCAAAGTAGTTGGGATACAAATTATTATTATACACGTTTATGGGTCAGATACATTGGATAATTAATTCTAAAAAGTACAGCCCTCTATCTATTTTAGTTTGTTCAGGAGGATTTTTGAAACTTAGATTTTACGTTGTTTATCGGTGGTTGAATGTTATTATTTCGCTTCATGTGCGATTACGAGCAAAGTAGTTATGATACAAATTATTATTATACACGTTTATGGGTCAGATACATTGGATAATTAATTCTAAAAAGTACAGCCCTCTATCTATTTTAGTTTGTTCAGGAGGATTTTTGAAACTTAGATTTTACGTTGTTTATCGGTGGTTGAATGTTATTATTTCGTTTCATGTGCGATTACGAGCAAAGTAGTTATGATACAAATTATTATTATACACGTTTATGGGTCAGATACATTGGGTAATTAATTCTAAAAAGTACAGCCCTCTATCTATTTTAGTTTGTTCAGGAGGATTTTTGAAACTTAGATTTTACGTTGTTTATCGGTGGTTGAATGTTATTATTTCGCTTCATGTGCGATTACGAGCAAAGTAGTTATGATACAAATTATTATTATACACGTTTATGGGTCAGATACATTGGGTAATTAATTCTAAAAAGTACAGCCCTCTATCTATTTTAGTTTGTTCAGGAGGATTTTTGAAACTTAGATTTTACGTTGTTTATCGGTGGTTGAATGTTATTATTTCGCTTCATGTGCGATTACGAGCAAAGTAGTTATGATACAAATTATTATTATACACGTTTATGGGTCAGATACATTGGGTAATTAATTCTAAAAAGTACAGCCCTCTATCTATTTTAGTTTGTTCAGGAGGATTTTTGAAACTTAGATTTTACGTTGTTTATCGGTGGTTGAATGTTATTATTTCGCTTCATGTGCGATTACGAGCAAAGTAGTTATGATACAAATTATTATTATACACGTTTATGGGTCAGATACATTGGGTAATTTATTCTAAAAAGTACAGCCCTCTATCTATTTTAGTTTGTTCAGGAGGATTTTTGAAACTTAGATTTTACGTTGTTTATCGGTGGTTGAATGTTATTATTTCGCTTCATGTGCGATTACGAGCAAAGTAGTTGAGATACAAATTATTATTATACACGTTTATGGGTCAGATACATTGGGTAATTAATTCTAAAAAGTACAGCCCTCTATCTATTTTAGTTTGTTCAGGAGGATTTTTGAAACTTAGATTTTACGTTGTTTATCGGTGGTTGAATGTTATTATTTCGCTTCATGTGCGATTACGAGCAAAGTAGTTATGATACAAATTATTATTATACACCTTTATGGGTCAGATACATTGGGTAATTAATTCTAACAAGTACAGCCCTCTATCTATTTTAGTTTGTTCAGGAGGATTTTTGAAACTTAGATTTTACGTTGTTTATCGATGGTTGAATGTTATTATTTCGCTTCATGTGCGATTACGAGCAAAGTAGTTATGATATAAATTATTATTATACACGTTTATGGGTCAGATACATTGGGTAATTAATTCTAAAAAGTACAGCCCTCTATCTATTTTAGTTTGTTCAGGAGGATTTTTGAAACTTAGATTTTACGTTGTTTATCGGTGGTTGAATGTTATTATTTCGCTTCATGTGCGATTACGAGCAAAGTAGTTATGATACAAATTATTATTATACACGTTTATGGATCAGATACATTGGGTAATTAATTCTAAAAAGTACAGCCCTCTATCTATTTTAGTTTGTTCAGGAGGACTTTTGAAACTTAGATTTTACATTGTTTATCGGTGGTTGAATGTTATTATTTCGCTTCATGTGCGATTACGAGCAAAGTAGTTGAGATACAAATTATTATTATACACGTTTATAGATCAGATACATTGGGTAATTAATTCTAAAAAGTACAGCCCTCTATCTATTTTAGTTTGTTCAGGAGGATTTTTGAAACTTAGATTTTACGTTGTTTATCGGTGGTTGAATGTTATTATTTCGCTTCATGTGCGATTACGAGCAAAGTAGTTGAGATACAAATTATTATTATACACGTTTATAGATCAGATACATTGGGTAATTAATTCTAAAAAGTACAGCCCTCTATCTATTTTAGTTTGTTCAGGAGGATTTTTGAAACTTAGATTTTACGTTGTTTATCGGTGGTTGAATGTTATTATTTCGCTTCATGTGCGATTACGAGCAAAGTAGTTGGGATACAAATTATTATTATACACGTTTATGGATCAGATACATTGGGTAATTAATTCTAAAAAGTACAGCCCTCTATCTATTTTAGTTTGTTCAGGAGGATTTTTGAAACTTAGATTTTACGTTGTTTATCGGTGGTTGAATGTTATTATTTCGCTTCATGTGCGATTACGAGCAAAGTAGTTATGATACAAATTATTATTATACACGTTTATGGATCAGATACATTGGGTAATTAATTCTAAAAAGTACAGCCCTCTATCTATTTTAGTTTGTTCAGGAGGATTTTTGAAACTTAGATTTTACGTTGTTTATCGGTGGTTGAATGTTATTATTTCGCTTCATGTGCGATTACGAGCAAAGTAGTTGGGATACAAATTATTATTATACACGTTTATGGATCAGATACATTGGGTAATTAATTCTAAAAAGTACAGCCCTCTATCTATTTAAGTTTGTTCAGGAGGATTTTTGATTTTTCATTTTGTTATTTATTGAATATTGTAATTAATTTATCGGAAACTATAGCTGATTTATCGAAACTTCGCTATATTTTATATATTTTTTTAAATGTCAAATCTGTAGTAGTTTTGGACTAGAGGGAACTAATTTTAACAATAATAAATTTTATGTTGTCTAAATGTTCTTTTAGATGGTCGTATATTATGTTTTTTTTAAATAATAATTATTACATATTTACATGCCATCAAAATTTCTGGAAAATTTAGAGCTTTGTTCTACAAGCTATTAGCAATTTTTGTAAATTAGTTTTAAACATAATTGTCATTATTTTCAGTTATCAGATATTTGAAAAATATTGCTGTAAATACAAAATAATAATATAAAAAATTGTAATGATTCATTCATGCTATACAAAATACATACTCCTCTCTGGTTATTAAGTTAACCTGCAAAATATCGTTGAAGCTAAATATCTCGAAAACACCAGTAAATCACAAGTAACAAACTACCATAAATACAACTTTAAAGCAATTTAATTTTATTAATTTATTTCTATTTTGTGAATAAACGTTAATACATATTAGCTCTGAAATAACCTTCAGTAAAAATATTGACAACATGAAATTGATATTTGTATTTATTAACGCAAAAAAAGCTATTAGATGCAATAAGTTTGTATAGTTTGTTGTGTTTTATGCAATATCTTGAAATGAGATTTTCATTTCATGTTATATAATAAATTGTATTTAATCAAAACACAATTACATTGCAATGTAGGAATTACATTAATTAATTACGCATTAAGCTAATAAATAGAAATATATAAACCATTATAAACCAATTCAAAGCATTCGAATAAGGTTTCGCAAATAATAAATTTCCGATATACGAGTATGCAGCGTAAACGGAGAATTTTTTGCACTTAGCGGCCGACCGGTCGACTAGAGTAACAAAAAACTCGTACATGGATGTAACATCGACACACTGCTGAAATACGGATCAGAACATATGTACTTAATTCTACCTGTGTTTAATGTCCAACAGCTCTAGTATCGATGGAAACGGGACTAAGAAGGAACACCGGGTACCTTCTCCAGTTGGCAAATAACAATATTCTTCTTTGGATGTCTTAATGGCATTCCAAATAACATATTATTTTGTTAAATCAAAAAAGGATTATATCCATTTAAAATTTTACAACCTTAAAGTAAAATAACCGGTCAAAACAACGGATTTTTCAATCAACGATATATATTCTTGCGTATATATAAAACAACCGTTGTTTTGGGTTAATAAAGGTTTCTTTGTGTGTACAATCACAAAAAGGGCTCAACGAAGTTATACGGATATAATCGCAAAATTCGGAGAATAGTCAATTATACTTTACATCGGCACTCAAGCGAATGAAATAAAATATTAACCGGACGATTTGAAAGTCCCTTTGAGAATAGTTGATCAAATTTGAAAGCTATGCCGTTCGTAGAAGCCCTGCGCGGATAATCCCCGGCAAAAACGCAAAGGGCGCAAACGGAAAACCAAGATTAACAACGTCATTTGACACTAACGATTATGTTATTAGATATTACACGCTGTTTTAAGTACTTTAGCGAGATTATACAATATACATATAAATAAGCAGATAGAAAATATATAATTTTACCTGTGAGCATTTTTTATAAACAGATTTGGGCCTTCTGTCATAATATAGCAAAAAAAATCTCAATGACAATGTGGGATGGAATTTAAAATTTATTGGCAAAAATATACTAATACTGGTTGAGCATTTACTCAAAAGCTGTAAGGATTAGGGTACTTTAGACACTAAAATTTTGCAACAATCCACCAATGAAGACAAATATAGACCCCATTCCATAAAAAATATGATCCCTTTTCACGACACCAGCGCCATCTATATCATACTAAGTATAGTTAATATAAATTTTTCTTAGCATATACGCATGCGTAGTGGAGACAATTGTAAGGTCTGCCAACAGTGCCAACGGGAGACATTTTGTTTTGTTTCGGCAGAAATTATTCGGATTAGTAAATTGTTCGGATTATCAAATATCACAACTAAATAGTAGAAAGTACGAGTATTGGATAGAAGTTCAATCTTAAAGAGGTAATGCCACTCTAGATTTTCTGAAAATACGAAAAATTTGTTTTTTGCTTAACTGTTGTCTTGAGATCTTAGAAATAAGATACAACACGTTTCATTTTTGAAAAAAAAAAATTAAATGCTTATTGTGTGAAATATTACATAAAATACTAAAAAAACCCAAAGATGTTGTGGAAATATCCTCGGTACTTGGTAAATAATAGCAGAAATAATTAGTGACATTCCCGGAGTATATCGTGATCGAAAAGAGTCGAAAGGAACCAGCAGATTTTCAAATAGAACTAAAATGACAAGCATTGAATCGTTTGGAACTAGAGTCGCCTCTGCCTGATCGTATCCACAGTCCGCAACAGTAAAAAAGTAATGTCGGTTGAAGATTATTCCAACGTGACAATATTTTGGAGACTGTGGCGAACTTAATAATAAAATTATAAACCCCTAATCACAATAAGTATTTTAGAAACCTAAAACTAACCTTTCAGCAACTAAGTTGCCATCTTCAGTAGAAACTAAAAAAAAGAAAAGAGAGATTAGCACTTCATAGTATCTTTACTGGATATTGTCCAAGCAAATCACTAGTGGAAATGACGTCCATGTTAAAAGTTACCCTATATATATATATATACCCATTTGTTGGTCACACCTCAGTGAATTTTGATCATTGAAGCGTAAAAAACATGTTTTAATTAAAGCAGGTCAAACAATGGCGAACTAGGTATAGGACCCCTGTCTGAATTTATTAATTTATCTCTATTCAAGTGAATAAAGATACTTTCCAAGCTGTTTAGTTCCCTATTATTGGACACAGCTTTTACAAGTTTTAAGTCATCTACAACTACTTTATGACCTGTGTCTAAAATATGTTGAGCCACACTAGATTTTTCAAAACGATTATATTTAAAATGAGCTACATGTTCTTTGAACCTAGTTAAAATTGTTCTTCTAGTCTGGCCTACGTATTCTTTTTCACAGTCATGACATTTGATACAATATATACCAGATTTATCAAGTACATCTACCTTATCCTTTGGGTTTCCAAGAAGGTTTTTTATGCTATTATGAGTCGAATATGCTATACAGAGATTTTGTGATGTAAAAATACTTCTCAAACCCCTTGTATATGCACAATCGAACGGTATTTTAACATATTTCTTCTTTTCTACAACCAAAGTATTTAAAGTAGATATTTGATTTACATACATTTTTTGATTCTGCTTCTTGATCATTCTATCAACTATTTTCTCAGGGTACCCATTATGTATGACAACATTCTTAATAAACAATAATTCTTGCTGATATCTATCTGCGGACAATGGAAATTTCAATAACCTATTTACTAAACAACTAATAAAAGACAATTTTTGTTGAAAAGGATGCTGCGAATCATTAGGGATAAACCTGATTGTGTTAGTATCTTTCCGATACACGTCAATTTCTATTATATTTTTGCTATTCCTGACTACCAGAGTATCTAAAAATGGAAGTTGGCCGTTAACTTCTTGTTCTACAGTAAAGTTAATGGTGTTGAATTTAGAATTCAAAACGAGAAGAAAATCTTGAATACTGCACTTCTTGGTGTCAAAAATGGCAAAAATATCGTCGACATACCTAACCCAAGTCTTAGGGAAATATGGTGCTATAGACTTTACATTGGTTTCAAATCTGCTCATAAACAAGTTGGCAATAAAAGGTGAGAGACGGTTACCCATTGCAGTTCCCTCAAGTTGTTCAAAAAACTTTCCGTTTATTTGAAAACAATTTTGGGACATACAAAGGGCAGTCAATCTTACATATTCATCTATTTTTTTTTTTTAACGTTGAAGTGGTTGACGTTTAATTATCATCTTTTGAACTTTGTTGCTGTGTTTTCTGCTATTTCACAAGTTGTAGTGTGTGCAGAAAATAGATCTGGGCGACACTGCTCAATACATTCTGACCGATGAAATGCCGCAGCACGAGAATTGTCCACCTGGTGATTTCATTTTCACTTTCAAGTGGCAAAGTAATTGTGGATATTGCAGCAAGTATAGCCATATATGTGTTGTCAATGATGCATTATCCAGCCTTAGGAAGATTATGGAGGTATTATGTATGAGCATCGGGCCAAACTGCAATAATTTCTCCGCGAAGGCATTTTCTTTAAAAACGATTTATTAAAAAATTCCAAAAGATTCCTTAACCTGTGTGAATTTGAGGCGTTTACCTTACTCTATTCTATATTGAACTTCTTTCTTTACTTATATATGTACATATGTGCAGTGCGTCTCTCTGTTTTGTTTACTGTTTTTCAAAAACGCGAACAATTGCGGTTGTCGAAGAGAAAGATGGAGCGCGTCTATTTGCCCTTACTTCACATACGGGGAAGGGGGGAGTAAGGGTGGGGGTTGCCCCGAGCCCTTGGAGCGGTTCAATTAAATTAAGCAAATGAAAAACTGTTTAATCAGTGCGTTTATATACGGGGCCCGCCAAATTAAATAATCAAACGGTAAAAATTGCGCCGCGAAGTTGAACCCTCGGGCGCTCCACGCGATCCGGGAGATGGGAGGTCTCATAAATATGAAATTAGCAAAAAGCAAATTAAACGAACACGCCGAGTGCCTGTCTGCCTCCTGCCGTCCGCTACTGACAACCAAATCGCTCCATTTCATCCGTACCCATGATTCGAAGAGTTTCTGCTGTGTCGATGTTGCACAGTGGGGTATTTGACTCGAAAAAATTATTTTGAAAATTATTTTTTTACCTAAAAAGGCTTTAGATGTGTTGTTTTATTTATGTATAATATTTTAGCCTTCATACTAAGAATTTGAAGGTTAATAACTTAATAAACACGATAAAATAGTACAAAATAGGAAAAAGCAAACTGTATTAAATATTGTTCTTCACTGCACTACAGCTATTGTAAGTTATATACTGCTACAACATTTGTCATCAATATTTTTTTGTGATTTCATTTCTATTATGTGTTACCGTGTCAAATTAACAAAATAATATATGGCATGTCCAGTTTAAATACGCAGCATATACGGATTTAAAATTGAACAATACATGTCGTTTTTGAGTTATATGAGATAACATGTTTGGGTCTGTTATGTTGTAAGAAAAACCTGAAAAAAGTTTTATTTTTAAAGGCCAGTGGTAGAGGAAGAAAATGAAAGTTTACACCAGTCGATATTGCGTATTGAAATGGTACATATGCTATTCATGCTGTTTTCCGTTCGATGCATTCCTTTTAAGACGTGATAGTAGAGGCAATTAAGAACCTATTTTACCGTTTTTATCACTATAAAATCCATTATTTTTAGTACTATTTCAAAATTGTCTAATATTTATACTTATTGTTTCCATGAAAATGTTCGAAATTTGATCACAATTCAAGCTGAAACGGTCGTTTTTTAGTGGTATGACCCTAATACGCATGTTTTGAACCCGCATTCGCATTCCGCATAAACACATTTATCGAAAACGCCTAACCAGTTTCTATTCGCAAACTTACTATTGTCTCTCCTCAACAAGAATCCAATTTAAACCAGTGAACTGTGTATGGGAGTAGGTGCTTTCGAAGTATTTTCTTGCCTTGAATATGAATCCGATTGCCTTCAAGCAACCAATTTCCAAGAAATGCATATACAAGTACAAAGTTTAAGGTTTTTTTCGGATGATTTTTAAGAGTCTAGGTCATCGGGGTTGATTGCTATACATGATCCAAAACGAAAAAATATACGTACATAACGGCATTTACAACATACAAGATGCATTGAACATAAACTTGTCGATATCTCGATAACCGTAACCATTTGTATATAGCTAAATATGGTTAAATATGTTCTAAATTACCTCTACTATCACGGTATCAAGCAATTGCACCAAATTACATACAAGCCGGTACATCAATTTTTGGATTTTCCTTTACAACGTATTAAAAATAAAATCACAAAAACCGCATCCGCACCTATCCGCAGCAGATTTTCCAGTAGTTGTAATGTCAAATATGTATACTATAATTTGAACCACTTTCAAAAGCTTAACAAAGCTAAACACTAAACTAAAACACTCATGTTCTGCATAAAACTGTTTTTTAAAACAGCGAATGTTCTCGGCCCTGCAATAAACAAAATTGTGGGTAAATTTTAATAAAAATAACGTCGAATGAAAGTTCATACTTGGTTCTAAAGAATGTATAACAAAAAACTCACATTTATCGTTAAAATACAAAATTGCTTTTTGAGTCTAATACCCAATTGGTTGGTTGAACGATGAGATATGAAGAATTTACTTATTCTTGTAGTTGAAATTTGTGTTGATAGTTGGATAAAAATCGCGCGTTCGGCGAGTGTCTCGCCGTAAACCGCTTTATTTGTTCGCGTTCGCGTCGATCCATTCAATGTCAATGTCTATTGACGCGGCTCAAAGGGTTTTTTCGTGTGTACCCGAAGGTATTATTTACGAACCCACAAAAAATCCCAGCTCCTCCACCATATGTGCACCCTGCAAATTACATCACAAACGACCACCGTAATCGTATAATTAAAGCATTGTGTGGCCGGTTGCGACGAATAGCGTATGAATCCCAAGAGCTGGCCCAGTAATTCTCTCCTCCTCCTTTGAAGTCTTAACCGGCATTCGGTATATCCGACGTCGGGTGGCATTGTTATGCGATCCTCGTCGTTATTCCTGGTTAACAAGCGTGCACAGTACATCACCGAGAGGCCGGTGCCGGTGCCGTGTTTGTACGCCGTCTCTCCCGGGGTTTGACTCAATTTTAGCGCCCCCGGGACGGCCTGCCCGATTGTCTCGCTCTTTGTCCGTATCTTTCATATTTTTACAGCTTATGAACGATTATTACTTACCGTTGGTATTTGAACTGTGAATTGGTTCAATTTTGGGATGGGGTATCGTAAGATTATAGAAGATTTAGTTGATTACACTCGTATATTTGTATAGGATGTTATTTGTCGGGTATCTTGGGTATCTCTGGTGCATTTGATATGATATTTAGTTAATTCTATTACTTATTTTTCTATAATTCTGTAGAAAATTGCATGTGACCGTGTTTGATGAAATGCATTTGATACAAAATATTTTAAGTTTTTGACTACCTGTAATTCGTTTAACAAATTAATAGTTTCCCTAATCAAAGGACCAATATTATTGAAACCTTGCGGAACCAACAATTTGGGTAATTTAAAAGCCGTAATGTTTTCACTCAACACAATAATACTTACAACAATAATAATTATTTAAACTAAATAAAACTTTCCTTATAATATTGAAATTATGAATTTTAACTGAAAACATTAATAATTTGTCACAAATAAACTTCCTTTCTACCAAACAAATGTTCCAAATAAATGCATTTTTATCAGCAAAGAAATTTGTCTTTGCCACTACTAAAACACCTGTATCTGTATGAGTCAATTCATATTTATTTGAATTAAAACAAATTTGTCTGATAATTACTTATTCTCATAGGTTATTAGAACTAATTCAGATGTGATAATCCGCTTTTGATGATTTTTGTATTCAGTTGAAGCTTGATTTGCCAAAAACGATTAGTAGATATTTTGTAGCAACATTAAGTTTTTTGAGCATATTAAGTTTTAAGAGTTTTTTGTGCCTACATTTGCAGTGTCCTGTGTCTCCATAGAGCACTGAAGACGTTTGCAAAAAAAAACTTATCATGTTTCTTGCACCCTGTGCTCAAAACTGAAACTTGCATAAAAAATCTTTTACAAGCTTATTACATACCTACAAAACAAGGTACAACTGAATAAAAGGATCATCACGACAGGGCCATCGGTTCGAAAGAAAATCAACTCTAAAAATTTTAGATGATAAATTTTTAGGCAAGGTGCTCAATACCCTGAAATTCAGGGTTGAACCACAAATAAGTTCTGCAATTTTGAACCACAAATCGACCCATAAACGAAGACTATAGTAACTACATAGGGATTGCACTTGAGTTGCGATAGTCTTCGTTGTATGGGTCGAAATAACATCAATGTGTTAGGTTTCTTTCCATGTGGAAATAATACGATCTTCCAGCAGCAACCATATTCCTAAACCATCTTCAAAATCACACCAACAAACACCATAAAACTAACCACAACCTTCTTCTCTATCTCGTTCCAGATAAGGCAACCCAGGGCCAGTGCATCGTCTGCTCGGCCCAGCTCGGCCCGCAGCTGCCCTCGCGTCCTCTGGTGCCCAACCAGGCCGGGCTGTACGGCCTCCGAGAAGACCAGGTACCGGCGAACGGCCGCATCTGCAACACGTGCCGTTGCAAGAGCGTCCGCTCGCGGTACACCCATTGCCCGTTGCCGTCCTGTCCGAACGCTCGCGGTCGCGTCAAGCGGCTCCGTTCTCTACCTCAGCGCCTTCAAGAGCTGCCGAACGACGTCCGAGAGCAACTCCTCGTCGAATTCCACGTCCCCGCCGGCGTGGCGAAGTGCTGCTCGGCGTGCTTCAACCGCATCCAGCGGCGCCTCGGCCTCGTCGAAGATTGGCCCGAGGAGGAGCTCGCGCAACTCAGGACCGCCCTTACGGAGTTGGGGGCGAACTGGGCGGCGATCGGGGAGAAGCTGAATAAGACGGCGGCGCAAGTTCGCGGCTTCTACGCTACTAACCGGAAGCGGCTCAGCTTGGAGTCTTGCTTAGGTGGGTAATGGGGTTGTTGTTAGATGGGGAGGAATTGATGAGGTGGTTTGTGGGTTTGGTTATATGGAGATGATGAGTAGGGATGGATTTGGGTGGAAACGTTTTGTGAAAGGGGTGAGATGAAAGGTTGTGGTACTAAAGTGTTAGGTTTGTCTTCATGTGGGCGTTGCTTGGTGCCTTCTGTTGCTCGACTTCTACATTTATCGTCATTGCTTCATATTCCCTTTCTCTTCAAATGGATCTACTTTCCTTTCTGCTTTTTCGTACGTTTAGTAGAGGGGCCAAGATGAAAGCTTATGGCACTAAAGTATTAGCTTTGTCTTCAGTATTAAAGTATTAGCGTTGCTTAGTGCCTTCTGGCCCTCTACTGCTACTTCTACTTCTACTTCTACTTCTACTTCTACTTCTACTTCTACTTCTACTTCTACTTCTACTTCTACTTCTACTTCTACTTCTACTTCTACTTCTACTTCTACTTCTACTTCTACTTCTACTTCTTCTACTTCTACTTCTACTTCTACTTCTACTTCTACTTCTACTTCTACTTCTACTTCTACTTCTACTTCTACTTCTACTTCTACTTCTACTTCTACTTCTACTTCTACTTCTACTTCTACTTCTACTTCTACTTCTACTTCTACTTCTACTTCTACTTCTACTTCTACTTCTACTTCTACTTCTACTTCTACTTCTACTTCTACTTCTACTTCTACTTCTACTTCTACTACTTCTATGTCTACTTCTACTTCTTCATTACTTCATATTCCCTTTCTCTTCAAATGGTTCTTCTTTCCTGATTTCTACTATTTCGTCCATTGTGACTATTTAGAAGGAAGAAGATCCAAAGAAAATGAGATTTAATGATAATTTTAGCTATATTTCTGAAGAAGAGGAAACCGAACTCAACATATCTACAAGCGAAATAAATGTTACCAAATAATTACATTGTCAGACATCAGTTAGACTTCTGCAGGTGACTTCATTGTTACTTCCTCGTCATATTGACCTTCTTAGCGCTGATTTTTCTTATTTCTTCCACTGTGACTATTTAGAAGAAAAAAGATTCCAAGATAAATGGGGTTCGTTTATAATTTTTGCAATAATTCTGAAGAAGGACACAACTACATTTGGACTGGTATTACTTGTCATTTCTCTGGCTCCTATCTTTACTACAGTTACCTCTTCTTCCTGCGTCTCCTTCACATTCTGTTCCTCTTGATCAATTATTTCTAAAGCTATGATAAAATAAATACCATTTTGTTTGGATTTTTTTCTATAGACTGCTACAGCTGCTCTCATTTTTCTTCCTCTTGAAATGACCTTCTTCCTTGATTTTGTTATGGCTTCCACTCTGATTATCTAGGAAAAGGATGATCTAAAGAAAATGGGATTCAATCATAATTTTAGCAATCATTCCTAAGAAGAGACAACTAAACATAGGAGCCAAAGAAATGCCACAGAATAGTTCCATTAGCATTCATCATTTGGACTGGTATTACTAGTCGTTTCTTTGGCTCCTACTTTTGCTTCAGTTGTCTCTTCTTCGTAATTATTGCTACAATTATGATTTTTACTTCTTTGTTCACATTCTCGCCCTTTTAGAAGGATTTTTAATTATTTCATTATTCTCCTAAATTATGTATAAATACCATTTTCTTGGGATATTTTTCTTTTTATATAGGCCTTCCGTGCTGTCTTCATTGTTCCTTACTCTTGAAATGGATTTTACCATGTTTTATGTTATTTCTTCCACTGCCAATATTTAGAAAGAAAAAATATCCTAAAACAATGGGATTCAATTATGATTTTAGCAATAATTCTGACGAAGAGACATCTAAACATAGTGGGCAAAGAAATGTTACAGAACAGTTCCAGTCATCATTTGGACTGGTACTACTTGTCATTTCTTTGAGTCCTATCTTTACTTCAGTTACTACCTCTTCTTATTAATTAGTGCTACAAAATTGATTCTGCCTGTTTCTTGTGTCGGCTTATGCCAATTCCTTCACACCTCCACATTATTTTCTTCTTGAATGGATCTTCAATTATTCCTAAACTTATGAGTAAATACCATTTTCTTTGGATGTTTAGTTTTTATATAAAACAAATTGATGTTCTTCCTTAATTTTTGTTATTTCTTCCACTGCGACTATTTAGAATAAAGAAGATCCAAAGAAAATGGAAATCAATCATATTTTTAACAATAATTCCGAAGAAGTGACAACTAAACATAGCAGAATTATTTCTTTTGGTCTTATCTTTGCTTCAGGTGACTCTTCTTTTTAATTATTGCTATAATTATGATTTGTCGTTCTTCTTCCTATGTGGGCTTATGCCGATTCCTTCACGCTCTTTTCCTCTTGAATGGATCTTAAAATATAATGTTATTTTCTTTGGATCTTCTTCCTACTGTTTTGAGTTCTCCTGCTGCCTTTAGCCTCACTTCTTTTTCATATAGATTTTCTTCTCTGATTCCTTATTCCTTTAATTGTTTGGCCTAGCATTTATTATTTAGATTATCACTATTTAGATCTTCTTTTTATTGGCTTTCGACCTGTGGTTGCTTTCAGTATCTCTTTACTTTCTAAATGGTATGTATCATCTTTTGGCAATTGTTTTTTTTTGTGTCAATATAGGTCTGCAACTGGGTTAAATAACCTATCATCATTCTTCATTATCTAATATTTCCGGACTTCACTAAACCAATTTACTGTTTACAGGTGATCGTAAACCGACGCTAACGGACGAAGAGGAGAGCGGCTCGTCGACGTCTAGTTGCGAGGAAACGGCGAGGGAACGCCACTCGAGCGACACCGTGAGCGCCGAGAGTCCGCCCGTGAGCCACGAGCAGCCAGCGAACGCCGCCGCTCGGAAGGAAGACTACGACTCGTCCGCGACGGAAACCGCGGACGAGGGACAGACGCCGGACCACTACCAGGGCGGCACGGCCACCATAACGCCCGTCCACCCGGACGGGCAGACGTGGCAGAACATGTCGCCGTTGACCGTAAAGGACGTTGTTCTCAACGTCATCGAGCGCTCGATCAAGAAGACATCGACGAGCCAGCCGCAGCAGACCCAGGTGCTAGGCATGGCCCCGACGATATCTTCCATTCTGAACGACTCGAATGAGGTATGGGGATGTTTTTGTTTTCTGGGGTTTCTTGTATTGGTTGGAGAGCGATTGTTTTGGGGTCTTTACATTTGGTGGAAAATTAGCACCATCTCTGTCTTCTGTGTTTGTTTCAGACTATCTACTTTATAGTTTTTCCTAGAATTCTTCTATCTCTCTATATCTCCTGTATAGCTTCTCCTGTCTCTTCCAAATTATATTGACACTGCTTTCATTATTTACTTTGTTATCAACTCATTCAGGCTTCATCTGAATCTTCATCCACCTTTCTTTGTTTCCACCACTGTTTTACTTAGTCTGTTACTCTTTTTGGTTGTTGTCACTCGTCAATTTATTGCCTCTTTGGTCTTTACCCGAAACAACCATCTACTAGAAATACCATCTACTTTAGTTTCTGATGCTGTCTTCATCTGTATCTTCATCATTATTTTGCTTTTTATCATTGTCTTCCCAGTTTTAGATTCCAGTATTTCTTTTCCTTCTCTCTTAAGTATATCTTCATATTCCTCCCCTCTACAAAATTATGCTTTCACTGCATTCCCTCTCTTTGTCACCAACTCATTGGTTTCATCTGAATCTTCTTCCACCTTTCTTTGCTTCCACCACTATTGTAACTAGTCTGTTTCAACGTTTCGGTTCTTGTCATTCCTCAATTTATTGCCTGGTGGTCTTTACCAGAAGAAAAAAACCATCTACTTTAGTTTCTGACGCTGTCTTCATCTGTATCTTCATCATTATTTTCCTTTTTATCATTGTCTTCCCAGTTTTAGATTCCAGTATTTCTTTTCCTTCTCTCTTAAGTATATCTTCATATTCCTCCACTCTACAAAATTATGCTTTCACTGCATTCTCTCGCTTTGTCATCAACTCATTGGTTTCATCTGAATCTTCTTCCATCTTTCTTTGCTTCCACCACTATTGTAACTAGTCTGTTTCGACTTTTCGGTTCTTGTCATTCCTCAATTTATTGCCTGGTGGTCTTTAGCAGACGAAAAAACCATCTACTTTAGTTTCTGACGCTGTCTTCATCTGTATCTTCATCATTATTTTCCTTTTTATCATTGTCTTCCCAGTTTTAGATTCCAGTATTTCTTTTCCTTCTCTCTTAAGTATATCTTCATATTCCTCCCCTCTACAAAATTATGCTTTCACTGCATTCTCTCTCTTTGTCATCAACTCATTGGTTTCATCTGAATCTTCTTCCACCTTTCTTTGCTTCCACCACTATTGTTACTAGTCTGTTTCGACTTTTCGGTTCTTGTCATTCCTCAATTTATTGCCTGGTGGTCTTTACCAGAAGAAAAAAACCATCTACTTTAGTTTCTGACGCAGTCTTCATCTGTATCTTCATCATTATTTTCCTTTTTATCATTGTCTTCCCAGTTTTAGATTCCAGTATTTCTTTTCCTTCTCTCTTAAGTATATCTTCATATTCCTCCACTCTACAAAATTATGCTTTCACTGCATTCTCTCTCTTTGTCATCAACTCATCGGTTTCATCTGAATCTTCTTCCATCTTTTTTTGCTTCCACCACTATTGTAGCTAGTCTGTTTCGACTTTTCGGTTCTTGTCATTCCTCAATTTATTGCCTGGTGGTCTTTACCAGAAGAAAAAACCATCTACTTTAGTTTCTGACGCTGTCTTCATCTGTATCTTCATCATTATTTTCCTTTTTATCATTGTCTTCCCAGTTTTAGATTCCAGTATTTCTTTTCCTTCTCTCTTAAGTATATCTTCATATTCCTCCACTCTACAAAATTATGCTTTCACTGCATTCTCTCTCTATGTCATCAACTCATCGGTTTCATCTGAATCTTCTTCCATCTTTCTTTGCTTCCACCACTATTGTTACTAGTCTGTTTCGACTTTTCGGTTCTTGTCATTCCTCAATTTATTGCCTGGTGGTCTTTACCAGAAGAAAAAAACATCTACTTTAGTTTCTGATGCAGTCTTCATCTGTATCTTCATCATTATTTTCCTTTTTATCATTGTCTTCCCAGTTTTAGATTCCAGTATTTCTTTTCCTTCTCTCTTAAGTATATCTTCATATTCCTCCCCTCTACAAAATTATGCTTTCACTGCATTCCCTCTCTTTGTCACCAACTCATTGGTTTCATCTGAATCTTCTTCCATCTTTCTTTGCTTCCACCACTATTGTAACTAGTCTGTTTCAACGTTTCGGTTCTTGTCATTCCTCAATTTATTGCCTGGTGGTCTTTACCAGAAGAAAAAACCATCTAGTTTAGTTTCTGATGCAGTCTTCATCTGTATCTTCATCATTATTTTCCTTTTTATCATTGTCTTCCCAGTTTTAGATTCCAGTATTTCTTTTCCTTCTCTCTTAAGTATACCTTCATATTCCTCCCCTCTACAAAATTATGCTTTCACTGCATTCTCTCTCTTTGTCATCAACTCATCGGTTTCATCTGAATCTTCTTCCATCTTTCTTTGCTTCCACCACTATTGTAACTAGTCTGTTTCGACTTTTCGGTTCTTGTCATTCCTCAATTTATTGCCTGGTGGTCTTTACCAGAAGAAAAAACCATCTACTTTAGTTTCTGACGCTGTCTTCATCTGTATCTTCATCATTATTTTCCTTTTTATCATTGTCTTCCCAGTTTTAGAGTCCAGTATTTCTTTTCCTTCTCTCTTAAGTATATCTTCATATTCCTCCACTCTACAAAATTATGCTTTCACTGCATTCTCTCTCTTTGTCATCAACTCATCGGTTTCATCTGAATCTTCTTCCATCTTTCTTTGCTTCCACCACTATTGTTACTAGTCTGTTTCGACTTTTCGGTTCTTGTCATTCCTCAATTTATTGCCTGGTGGTCTTTACCAGACGAAAAAACCATCTACTTTAGTTTCTGACGCAGTCTTCATCGGTATCTTCATCATTATTTTCCTTTTTATCATTGTCTTCCCAGTTTTAGATTCCAGTATTTCTTTTCCTTCTCTCTTAAGTATATCTTCATATTCCTCCACTCTACAAAATTATGCTTTCACTGCATTCTCTCTCTTTGTCATCAACTCATTGGTTTCATCTGAATCTTCTTCCACCTTTCCTTGCTTCCACCACTATTGTAACTAGTCTGTTTTGACGTTTTGGTTGTTGTCATTGCTCAATTTATTCCCTCTTTGGTCTTTACCAGAAGAAAAAACCATCTACTTTAGTTTCTGACGCTGTCTTCATCTGTATCTTCATCATTATTTTCCTTTTTATCATTGTCTCCCGAAGATTTAGATTCCTTTTTTCCATAATTGTATTCTTTTAACATATAATGGTGATTCTCCAACATCAATACTCACAAGAATCTAATCACGTTTTCTAATTTTTTTTAGGTTACTATCGTAAGCGAGTACACACTGCCGACACAAGCGCCCCGCACACAGCGAGGTAGCGAGATCTCAATCGACAAGCTGACGCCGCTGATAGGCGCCACGATAACCGCCGTCCCTGTGCCTGTTCAGGCTCCGATACCCGTTGCGCAAGAGCATCGGAATGATCTTGTGGTGATGCAGGTTCAGGAAGGAGGCAGGGAACCCGTCGAGAATATGACTTTAGACTTGAGCGTCAAGAGGAACAACAGCAGCAGGGAGCTACCGCCACCTGCTCATGCTAAGATGCGTTCAGAACCGTATGCGTACCATCCTCAGGAGCGGAAGAGTCCCGCCGTGTATGTATCGACGAGGGTGCAGGCCAAAATTGCCAGCCCCAAACCTGCCAACCCGAAGACTGGGTCTATAACGATGGGAACGCCAATCATCAATCAACAACGGTGAGTTTTAATTGCTCTCCTTGTAGCGTTTGGATTTCTTTTGGTTTGTTTTTTATGCTTCTTCGTTGGAATTATCCTTCTGATGTTGCCTTTGTTTTTTTTTTAATCAATTCTTTTTGTCTTTTTGGGGGGTTTAGTTTCTGTTAACTGCTATTTTACAGAATTATTGTTGAATTATGATTTCTTCTTAATATTCTTCTTTTCTTATCAGCTTCTTTATTCAGATTAGTGTCTTTTGTTCTGAATAATGATCAGATTCCAATTTCACTACTTCATATGTCTTTCTGTGCGTATTCTTGCTCCTACCTTTGCTTATCATCTATTTTCATCTCCTTACTAGTTTTATTGCTTTTCCTTCTGCTATTCTATCTTCTTCTTCAGAATTAATATCCCAAAATTCACAGTTCTAGGATCTATCTTAATTCCGTTTAATTTTCCATTTCAGATATGACGGATTGCTCCGTCAACTCACTCCCGAACCGAAGATGGGTTCGATAACGCAAGGCACGCCGATCCACGTCCCCCTCCAGGACAAACGGATCTACGACAACTACTTCGCGAAGCGTGCTCCCGCTCCGAACCAGTTCCCGAACCATCAGTACCGCCCGTCGCCTTACTCGGTCGAGCAACAGCAATTGAGCAATAGGCAGATCATCATGAACGACTACATAACCTCGCAGCAGATGCCCGGCAGGCGAAGCGAGAAGCTCTATTACCCGACGTCGAGCCCGCATAGGACGCCGCCCCCTCCACCTCCTCAGGCTCAGCAGCAGAGGCAAGGCGTGATCCAGAGGCACACGAGGCCTCTGTATCCGCCTCCTGGCCATGAGGCTTTGTCTTCATTGGTTGACGTTGCGGTGCAACAGCCGAGTTTGCCTGTGCCCAGCGCTCCCCATGAGGGTCTGGGGAAGACGATTGCTGATAATATTTTGGAGCAACCACATCGGTACCAGTTGATGCAGCAGCAGCAGTTGAGGCAACAACAACATCAACAGCAGCAACAGCAACACCAGCAGCAGCAGCATCATCAACAGCAGCAGCAGCAGCATCAACAACAGCAGCACCAACAGCAGCAACAGCATCATCAGCAACAACAGCAGCAGCATCATCAGCAGCAACAGCAGCACCACCACCAGCAACAGCAGCAACATCAGCAGCAGCAGAGGATAGAAGCTGAACGAAGGTAAGTCTTGATTTGTTTTTGAATGTTTTTTTTATGTTTAGTTTATCTGTAACAAGTAGTAAAGATAAGTTTTTTGTGAACGACACTCTTTCCGTTACTCAGACATGCTCCGTTACTTGAAGTCCGCTAATTCTAAAATATCATTTTTTTGCTGTAGTGTATTATTTGTATAGCTGTCTCAACGACTAAAGAAATTTTGGAACTCTGTGTGGCGTGGATGTTCTAAATTGACGTCCGTTACTCATATTAGTACTGTTGATTTGGCCAGTTCCAGCGTCGTCTTGGGAAAGAAGTTACTTGTAATTCCGTGACATTTACCATTTCTTTCCCTAGAAAATGACGTCTACCGAAAGTGAAGGTCTTCCAGTAGGATAGGTTAATAGTTAACATAAATATCATATAAGGAATCGTCAGTCATTTTCATTCTTTACTGATCCATCAGTTTTTTTCCAATTCCATATCCTATTCATCTAAATAAAAAATAATCTAAATAAGTTTATATAGTCACCATTTTTTGTGTACGTCGGGGATTTTACAAAAGTTATTAATGCACGTTAAATGAAAAGCAGTGGAATGATTTTCTGTTCGTTTATCAATTCATTAATTGAGAATGAACTAAAGACAGATGTGTCAGTAAGCCTTAAGCTGGATATATAGAGGTAAGTGAAATCAGAATTAAATTGATCTTGATCTGAAATTGTGATTTATGGAAACAATTTAACGTTTAACAAAAGATTTATAAATTACACCAATTGAAATTTCTTGATATATGGATTAGGGTTGCTATACAGCTGGTTTTTGTATTTTTGGGAATGATCCTTGTTGACGCATTTCGGTATATATTTATATTCGTAGAGAATTCTATCATATACAAATTACTTTTTTGGCGTAAAATAATTAACATAATTAATCAAAAAGCTAATGGTGTTGCTAACCCATCCTAAACCATCACCCACAACTCGTAAATATAATTTTTCGCTGTTAGGTATTCTTGGTGTGAAAGAAAATAAAAAAACCTAACTATCTTATAATTATCTTGAAACAAAAATTATTTCTAAATATTTGTCTTTGTGGTTGAGATAATTTCTTTTTGGTTCCTTCCTGGTTGCATAAATCCCAGTGCTATGAAATATAAATCAAAAAACACCAAGAAAAATATTTAGAAATAACTGATGTTTCATCCTCACGTTAGTTTTCTAAAAATCATCTTTTTCATTCATGTACATACCTAAATCCAAAATGTCTGAATCGTCAGTTACAAAGCAAAATCGTAACCACACCATCCTTTCCTTCCAGGTACCATCAACAAGCCCGACAACAACAACAGCAACAACAACAGCAACAACAACACCAACAGCAACACCAACAGCAGCAACAACAACAGCACCAACAGCAACAACAACAGCAGCAGCAGCAGCAACAGAACCGCGGCGAATCCACGTTAACCGCGGCCAGCCTCATCGACGCCATCATAACCCACCAGATCAACCAGTCGGAAGGCGGCCGAGAAGTCGTCCAGAACAACCGCGAGCCCCCGCGGGCCGGCGACCGTCTCTTCCAAGGCTTCCATCGCGAACAACCCCAATCCGACAACAACGGCGAGCGCCCGGCCTCCGTGATAAGCGTCGACCTAGACTCCGACTCCGTTAGCAAAAACATGACCGTTAAGGAACTAACGGACACCGTTATAAGCCACGATTTCGGCGCGCGACAGCACTACTACCACACGCCGGAGAGCGTCGAGTGGAAACGTCGGTTGCAACAGCACCAGCAACAAAAGGAGGAGAAACGCGAAGACGAACGGCAGATAATTCGAATCGCCCAGCAGAAGTACCACGGTTCGACGGTTGAGCCAATTTCGCCCCCCGAGGCGAACCATTGGTCCGAGCAGAATTATAGGAGGTACGCCCCGGCACCTCAACCACCGCAGTCGCATATTTCGGCGTTTGATTACGTGAAAAATAGGATTGTTGAGGTTATGCGTACCGAGGACGATAAGAAGGACGATAAGGATCGTAGCGACTCGCCGGGCGATATGGTTATCGACGAGGAGAAGCACGAGGGGGAACCACCGCAAGCGCAGCCGACGTATTACGCGATGTCGTCGGAAGTTCGGAATAACGAGCCGGAGCCGTTGCTGGACTCTAAGTACGAGCCGCTATCGGACGAGGATTGAGTGTGCCGCCGAGAGACGGTTATCTGTGTAAATAAGTGATAAACTGTTATTTTGTCTACTATCCGTTTTTATTCTTTCCTTTTCTTATGATTTTTTTTTATTTCGTCGTTTAGTGATGTGCGGAAACTGTGCGTGCGGGATTGCGGTTTGCGCGGTTGACGTTGCTTGGTTGTTGCGTTTTTGTTTTTAAGGCGGGTTTTAAATTTTGGAGTCAGTTGTTGCTGTCGTTTGTTGTCGATGATGGTTTTATTTCAGGTCTGTTGGTTTATTTCGCCGGGTTTCGTAAATGTTGTCACTGTTTTACTACGTGATTTTATCTTATTATTATTGTTTTTTAATAGACTATAAATGTAAGTTCAACTTAGTCGTTACAGTTTTGTTGCAGTCAATTTTGTTCTAAGTATTCGACATTTTTTGGAATGATACTTTGCCTTTTGAGCTACTAGTGCAAAATTATTAGTAATTTCTATAATTCTAAATTTAATTCTCACATTACTTTGTTTTCGAGTTAATGAAATATACATTGTGGACAATATTAGTTATTACTACTATTAACAAACTAGGTTACTTTAAAAGATTTGAAAAAATGGCTTAGTGTCGCCTGTTCTATGGTCTTTCGTCAAGAGAAACCTGATATAGAACCAAAATTACCCATCATCTTTTGTTTTCGAGTAACAAACAACACATCTGATATAATGGATCACTTTTTCCACAGCCAGCTATGATTTAGGTTAAAAATCACAATGAAAAAGTGCCTCAAGCACACTTTTCTTTAATTTACCAAATCACAAATCAAACATTACAAAGTGAAAAACCAAAAAAGCTCGTTGTCATTGTATTGCTCTTAACGAAATACTACTAGATACAGATAGTCTATTCCATTTTTTTCATAATTCTTATAACAACTGAATAGTAACAACAAATATTGCCCAGCCTGTATATAATTCCTCATAACTTGAATATAACACTTACCTAAAAAAAGCGTATAGGGACATTTATTATTTTGATATTGATTTGTCTCTTAATCCCCGATAAACTTCATACTTATTTCTACAATTTTACCAGTAACAACAAAAGACAAACATTTTAATTTAGTCGTTAATTTTAAAAACAATTTTCGTAATCGAAACATTCCAAAAACTTATATAATCTAGGTCGGATTTACACCTACGATAGATAAATATTAATCGGCTGGATAACCCTTATTAGCTTGAACTGATTCTGTTGGTTAACGAACCGATAACTATTTACCACTTGTTGGTGAAATAAAAAATAAATACAAAAATTAATCCGTGCTGATAAATAATTGAAATAAAACCATACTATCATAAAAACAATTTTTGACAGCTTAATCGCAATCTAACAGAAATTATTTGTGACTTTTTGTTGTTTTTAACTGATCTAAAATAAATTTAACAACAAAGCAAGGTATCACTCGATCGTCCGCACGAGCTGTCTTTGTTCTATTTGTTCTCGATAAGTTCAATGGATTTTAAAACTGTAACTGTAGATATATGTAAGGCAAACAAAACCACTGCAGAGAAAAACTATGCCGTGTATATAAAAAAGGAAAATTACGATAATGTAAACTAAACATAACTATATTTCAGCTAAGTCTATGGTTTTTATAGGTTAGGTAGCAGCCCGCAGCCGTAGGTATATGACGCACGGGGGCTCGGCTTGGTCTCGTATTCCCAAACGTTTCTAACCCCCGAGAGTTTTCGTAAATCAAAAATTCGTGGTCGTGTTCTTTTTTAAAATGTACATACAAGTGAGTGTTCTTTTAGCTTCAGACAAAATTTTGTTTTTCGGGTAAGACGAGCGGGGAAAAAGTTTGGGAATTCGAACATATACTTATAAATATATAAAAGAGGAAATCACGTAAAGTAAGAGTTCATAGCCGTAAGTGAATTTTGAGATGTGTATATATATACATACTTGTACTTTTTTTATTTTGCAGTATCCCTTACACGCGGTCCGAATCCCCTCTCGTAACCTTTCAGCGATTCTCCCGTTATTTCTAGACGATTTTTCCCCCAACTCCCCCACACCCCCCCCCACCCACCGTTTATCGTAGTTGGTAGGTTACTATTTTCGTTTTGTATTGAACGACTGATTTTCTACTGTATTCACTGTGTAATATATAAAAGAGGTTAGTTTTCGGTGGGCGCGCAATGCTTCGCTAGGTTGCGTCCTTTAGGCAGAACGGACGAGACCGAGGTCGAGCGAAACAGGATAAATAAAAATAAACAAACAGATAGACCGAAGTTGTACACATACTTTCAACGTCTCTTTTCTTTTTTTTTTTAGTTTATAATTTACAAACGAGGACTTGTTATTTTGTTGAAATAAATTGAAATATCAGTTGGAATGTGGACGCTTCGTTTCTTTTCACCTCATTTATAACGTCCTTAATCCTTCGGTGATCCACGCCATCGGTAAGTTTTGTTCGAATGTTTTGAGTACAATTTTTTACATATTTTGGATTGACATCTTCTAGAGGTCAATTGTTTAGATTTATTGCTCCTTGAGTTCATTTGTTTAAAAACAAGGGTATAAAAATACCATTTAAACGTTAAATTATTAGTTAATCCATATACAGTCGTTAGTTCACCCAACTCACGTGTCACACCCGTCGCACACGATTGACGTCTGTAAATTTTATTCGTCGATGCCGCTTTGAGGTTATATGACTATTTATATAACTTGACACTGACAGTTCTGGACTGTGTGCCTGAATAACGGAATGTTTTGATTGGATATTTTATTTTATGTATGCTAGATTGGCTATAATGAAGTCGTTTGATTGGCTATAACAAATCATGCATTAATAGAAATTGTGTATTTATACAGCGTTCTAATAAATGACTTTCTATTCAGTAAACAAATTCCCGGTACGGTGTTGGACACAAAACGACATATTTTATACTATATAAGTCATGCCGGAACGAACAGGAAATCATTAAAACAGCCCGACAAATGACAGAGATAAATTGCTTTTTATTTTCGTCATCACTCAGTTCCTTACGGAAATCAAATTACTTGGAAGCACTCGGAAAGTACAATACATACAATATACATATTTGTTATATATCATAATAATATATATCATCAAAATTTACAACACATATTATTATACAATATTGCTAATTTTCGGTACATATATTAAACATGTACGTACAGGCTGTTCAACAGCGATACGGACATCGCGATCCAACCAAATAAATTTAAATTGCGAACAACCCGCACATACATATGCGTACTTCACAAGAGCTATAACGGGATTGGTGTTCGTTCATTTGTTATAAATAAATTTTAGACTTTCCAGTCGTGAGAACACACACTAAAATTTTAAATATACAGCAACACTTTTATTATTATTATTATTTTATTTATATTTTAATATTTAAAGAATTATTAAAATAGCTGGTGTAGTATCTCGCATATCAACAAATTCCACAAGCATAACAAGAATAAATAGATACATATACATATAAAATATGTTCTTGTCTTTTGTACATAGAAAAATAGTAAGGCAGTAGAATACAGGAAAGTATTATTATTGTTAATCAAGAATTAATTGTTAGTAATAACAGAATTGTTACTGTGAAGCTATAGCGAGACACCCAATTGCTGTCGGTCATAATTTGCAACAATTTCATATAATATACAGTATGTCTCCAAATCGAGTTACAAAGGTGACGATAATTGTTCATGTGAACATGAACATGAACATGAACATGAACATGAACATGAACATGAGCACGACCATGAACATGAACACGAACATGAACATTTATAACTCAATCCGGGGACTGTAGTCAGTAAATAGCAATAAATATTACAAAATTATGTATCATATAATATTTTAGTGATAATTTCTAATAACCCTAATTAGAAATATGAATCCCTTGATGAAGTTAGATCAAACGAAAAATAATATTAACCAAAAAGTCCACCTTGCACCTATCGTGAAAAAATGAGTTACTTCATATATTTTTGCATCGTTTTTCTCTGCTCGTGCATGGCTATTTCAGCCTTTTCGGCACCTTCTAGTAGGCCGTCTAATTTGTCAACATGGCCGTCGAGAGCCTTAGCGAGGTCGCTTTTTCTCGTCACGTCAGATGTCGCTGCTTCTCGAAGGGAATTTTCTCTAGTCGGCGTTGATTTGGGGGTGGGTGGGTCGCAGACGTTACTGTCGCTCTCTGTGTTATCGACGGATGCCGACTGTTGCAAATTTCCGAGACGCGTCTTCATATAACTCGTCACCGAGCTACATCTGACCTGGAAATCGTAGAATATGGTTTAGAACTGCTGGTTCGTTCGGGTACATTTGGGATTACCTTGAAGTTGTTAATTTTCTTCTGCGTGAGTGATAGCAGGCTGTTTAGTTCGTCCATTTTTCCCGTTATACCCTTTAGTTCGTCGCCTTGCTCCGCTGCAACCTGCGATAAGAGTTTAGAGTAAAATGTGTGAATGAATTGATAAACTATGATAGTATTTTGGTACTGGAAACTGATATAGTCTAAAAATAATAGCAATTAATTAGGTTATTAGTAGTTATGTCATTTAGTATTGTACATATCTCTTCAGCTTTGACGGTACAGCGAAACCGAGTAGTTATTAAATAAGGTTTATATAAGTCTTGCGGGTCCAGCAATCCGACAAAGACGTTGCCCGAACATCTACCCTTCATATCCGTAGTTTCATCTGCGGAAACCCAAATATATTTATCGGATAGTTTTCACTTTATCGTAGAAATTGTTTTGTCATATTGGCCTTGTACGTAACATTTTCTAATTGTGGATTTATCGGGTAAGTCTCTTCCAGTATACTTCCTGACAATTTTTTTAAAAACAGTGCTATTAATTTTTGTGAAACCATAGAAAAGTAAGCTTTCTACTTGATGGAAAGTACGTTCCTCTGGTTTACCCATGGCAAGTTTAGTGGACAGCACTTTTCCGACCCAGTCAGCATAATGGGACGTTTAACATCGCAAGGACGTTAGCTTTTGTTGCATTATATGAACGTTAAATTAGTTTGGTCCCGTTAATGTTATAAGAAAAAGCTTTACTACTTCACAGAGTTGTTAGATGGTTTTACGCTTCACAGATTTTCTTGCAGATTTTGGTCATTAACTCGATTGCTTTTCAACAAATATTCATTTTGGTTTATCCGAATTTTGTATTTTTTAATTGTATCTCTATCCCACCAATGGAGGAACACACATAGCGACTTATTATAGAAGAAAACGCGAGTTTTTCATTTTGGTGGAGGTGCCGGACAAATACGCAAATCTCCAGGATTCGCCACAATATTGTCCTGCACTGTCTTGAAAATGTTGTTGCTAATATACAGAACATGTCATGTCTAGTTAAAAAAAACAACGAGTATTTTAAGCTCTGTTTTTTTCTTGTGCTGAGTTAAAAACTGTTAAAGACTGTCACACAAACCTTTAAATTTTCGTCGTCCAACGTTTCGTCCTCGACAGCCTTCTTCTCTTTCTCCTTTTGCTGCTTGATGAATTCGTCATAATCTGGCTTCTCAATTCCCAGCAGTTCTGCCCGCATCACCTCGTATTCGTACGTACCCTTCGCCATCAAAATCAAATATTTAATCCTGGATTTATCTTAATCGACGCACTACTCGCTTGCAGACGCAACAACTTGGCCTGTACTGTACCTAACTTCTGGCAGTAGGCTATGGGCTGTATTGATTGTACATATTTTAGTTACCAGCGGGAATTTTGAATCTCCATTGAGGTAAACCTGAGTTTGAGTGTAGTTTTCCAAACATGCATGATAGTACACAAGAGCTTTTAATGCCTTTTGCATTCCTAGTTGAAAAAGTACCAACATTATTGCCCAAGATGTGGAAAATTCTGTACAATATCGGTCAAATTGATAATTTGGCAATGTTTAACTATTTTCTCCAATTCATACCCACATAGATTATGAACAAACATAATAGTGATTTTTTTGTTAAAATTCTTATTTGAGATAATCTCAAATATATTTATATTTTCCTTTGCGAGAATCAATGTAATTTTACAACCCAAGTGTGTTTTTAGATTGTCATTGTCTATTCACACTGCAATTTTACAAAAATTTGGCCCGATTTTATTTTACTATTTAATATTACACCGATTTTAATGTAATTGTAATGATCAGTTCCTAATTTTTAAACAATTTTTAGAGATTTATTATAATTTATATAATGTATGTGTAATTTTACCGACATTTCTCGTAGTATCGGGCTATAATTGAGTAAAATTTCAAGAATATTGCTGAAAACCCTGAAAAACTGGGTATACACTTAGTAGATTTTGCCCCATATAAAAAATTAAGTACTGTTTTATATTAAATTTATAGTCAAATTAACCAATTCAATTCCATTGCTTGTTTAATGTGACCGCATAACCTTTCGTTTTCAAATATCAAATTCTTAAATGCTAAACAACGTTGTTGGCATAAAGACAAGCGCGGGCACATTAGCATATGGAATATTTTCAAAGTAAAATCGTTTAATTATTCATTTAAACTAATTGTTTGCACCTGTATTCTGGTCAGCTAATCCATTATTCGACCCATGACCTCTTGTTGTTTGCTGCTATTTGAACTGACACAACTTTCATTGTGAATGCATGTGTTTACAGTGTGTAGGAAAAGTAGCCTAACGTGTTTTAAACAACTTTGGTGCACTGGTTAGATAATAATCTTATATCTTATATCTACGTATATTCAAAAGACTTTCTAATTTGTAGCTTGAGTTCCTTCTAAAACATTTATTGGAATTGTTTCTTGTCAACTAATAATAACACGACTCGTTATGTGTTTTTTTTGCACACTGTATAAGAATAATTAACGGTTGATTTCATTTATTTTTGTATTATTTTCACGAAGTCTGCCCAATCAGGACCGGTTCAGCGGCCCCTAGATTGCAAATTTCTAAAAAAAATGATGGTTCCTACAATTTTTGATGTGAAGTTGGAGGAGCTGAAACTAATGTCCAAAACAAACTTTCAGGATATTAGACAACAGCATATTTCGTTTTTAATTAGAGACAACTTTTTTAAGTTATCAATATTATTATTTATCAATATTTTACTATTTTGATCAACATTGAATTCAGAAGTGAATCCGCTACTAACTGCAGGACAGATAGATATTTTTAGGACAAGTCTTTTCGATCTTTTTCTCCCAGTTTTATATAAAAAACATTTTTTTAAACAAGCTCTGCTTAAATATACTTTTAATATACTTATACGTTTATTTTATTATGGAAATATGGAAGTAACTCTTCCATACTTTAGTTTATATCCGTTTGACTAAGATAAATTCGTATGTACGTGGGAAAATATTCTTAATTCGAAGTTCTGGAGTTTTGATTAATTGCTTACAACTAAAAAATTATGAAACATATAAAAATGGTACCAATAAAAAATGTTTAGAATTATAAATGTTAAAATATACGCGGTATTCCATTTAAAAAAAAAACGAAAGCTTACCAAATTTTCATAATAAAATGAACATCCCTGTATATTAAAAATATATTTTAATGATAGCTTGTTTAATGAATGCTTGTTGTTTGAAAATGGCGTACTTTTGTATACAGGGTGAGTTATTAGTATCCCGTCGGTCGATAGCAACTAAATCTTTAGAGAAAGAAAAAAATCTTTAAGACCAAAGTTGTTTGGCTCTCTAGTTTCTATAACGTAAAATTATTTTCATTTATACATAATGTCACATTTAGGCGTGACGTAAACTATGTAATTTTTTTAAAAATGGAACGCCCTGTATATTTTATTATTGTATGAATACTAATAAATTTGGGTATCCAACGGTATAGGTTGCTAACTCTCAGCCTTAACAGTACCTAAGATATTCAATTATTTCTCCAAAATATGCCCGTTGCACGTTCTTCTTTAAAACTATGTAAAAATGACATTTTTTCAGATTTTGCTTTTAAACTATGTCAGACAATAGTCAAAGCTAGTAGATAGATGATAGTATGCAAAGATATTAGATTCACTATACGGGGTGTTCATAAAACTTAGTAAATTTTGATGTTTTTCAAATCCCTTTTCCTTGAGTTTTTTAAATGGAACACCCTATATTTTATGTGCTAGTTGAATTGCCCTTCAAGCTCCCTTTAATTTATGTCAAATATCTCATATGTACGTTCAATTTTAGTAGTTTTCGTGATATTTACAATTTAAAGAAAATTGTGTAATATTATGTATCTACAATCTACATATGCCGTTATTATCTTGTTCTTTCTTTTTTGTTTGTCTCTTAGTTGTAAATCAGTAATAGTATATCAACATATAATTTAAGAAAAAAGGAACTTTAATACTATTAGCGTTTATTACAAAATAAATCCCTTTTTGAAGCAAATTCCAAACAAACTATAAACACTTAATAAACATTGCACCACAGGTAACTATTATTTTAATTAACATTTGGAAGTTGTTCAAAAAAACGCCCCTTTTCTCTTCTGCAAGCATTAACGCGCTGTATAAAAGATCTTGAAATATTTCTTATGATGCACTTCTTATTTACTCTAAGGTTGTCAAAACCATTGGTTATAGGAAATTTCATGTCTTTTATATCCCCATAAAAATAAATCGAGTTTGTTGAGGTCTGGAGACCTTGGTGGCCACAATGTAGGACCACTTCTTCTCTCTTTGGTCACCTTTTTAGTTCTGGTTTTGTGCTGGTAATTAATATTACCTGTTTCTTCAAATTGCAACCGAACCCTGTACATATATTCTGGATGTTACTAATGTATTTCTGTCGGCTTCGCCATAGATGTAGATGATGTTAATTAATTCTTCTTTGCTATAATTATAACTCATCGTTCAGAAAAAGACAAATATTGTTACTAAATTTGACGGCAATAACTTATTGAGTGTCGTTAGAACTCAATTGTTTGTTTCTATGATTAATTAATGCTAATAGTATTAATTACCGTTTCTGTAAGTTGTCATTTAATGCAGCATTACTGATTTACAAATGAGAGAGAACAAAAAATGGCAAAAAAATAATGGACTTATTAGGTAATATTACACATTTTTCTTTAATATGTAAATATCACGAAAACTACTACAATTGGACATATGCCATACTTAACACCCTGTATAACTGCAAATAATTTTTTAAGTTTTGGAAACTGGTGAGTCAAACAAGTTTTGTGTTAAACATTTTTTTCTATATCTAACGATTTAGTAGCTGTCGACCGCCGCTCTGTTTTTGAACTAACTCCATTCTAAATTTTAATCCAAATTTGATATCATCTTTCTTATTTTAATAAATAATAAGATGATTATAAGAAAAAAAAAACACTAACAGAATAATGTATAAATAAAAATATATTGTGTTGGTATGTTTATTACAGGAAACGCGTGCATTTTGTACCACTGCGTGCTCCCACACACCGCACAAAACCTCCCTCGCGCCAGTCCTTACCCTAATTCCAAACCTACACACCCCATTTTCAAACAAACAACCATCCAACGCAATTTCCCCAACCAATCGATACGTATCCGCGCTCGCTGGACGAACAGCGCCACCCAACGGCGTGTACGCGGACCTCCCGCATCCACCGCACGCGTAGCGGGCGTAGTGTGCCGTGCGCGAGTGACGTTCGCCGCTTATAATCTCAGCGAGCGCAGCCGAGTTCGTCGCGTCAGTCGCCGGCCTGTCAATTTTCAGTTTTCCCGTTCGTGCCGCGCGTGGAAAGCGCACCGGGCCTGCAGAAAAGCGCCTGCGCCGCGCTAATACTTCGCGCCGCGTCCAAGGCGGCGGTCAGAGAGAGAGAACGAACGTACCTACTGTTAAAATTGAACAACCGAAAACCGACGGACACGCAAGACAGTCCCAGCCTAGCACGACGCGACACCGCACGCACGCACTCTCTCGGCTTAACTCGATACTAAAGGCGAGCGACGAAAACCCGACCGATAAAAAGAACGTTTCGAGGACTAAGGAGGAGGTAGAACGCATCTTGGAGTGACATGGCATTCCTTCGTACCGTTTTGAGATGTAGTGTTCAAAAGAAGTACGGATTCAACCTGGAATCGATCGCTATGATCAGCGATAAGGGTAAGCAGAGCACTGCCTTGAAGTCCACGACGGCTGTCATGCCTGGAACGGCCACTGGAACGTGCACGACCGGCCCCAAAGACCCCCTGGATATCACGTTCGAGGATGCGAAAGCGGCGTTTAAGAGCAAAACCACCTGGGAGCTGATGCGTGCCTATATCGTCTATACGTTATGTTCCTTCGAGTCCCTAGTGGAGAACAACATGAAGGTAGGCGGTTTTATTTCACTATTTTCTACGCGAAAACCCCAATTTCTCGAATTATATAACACGGGTATTGATCGGTTGTCAGAACGGGCGCACGTTGGCAGCACTGTGCCATCCCCCCACCACGCTACGCGGTTCTTTATTGATTTTCCGCCGTACCTACCGAAACGTTTTTGATTGCATAAAATTCGGCGCAAAATTTGAGATCTATTTATAATACGTCGTAGGACACGTTTTTTTAGTACTCGGAAATCGCCCAAAGTTTATAAACAGAAAATTTGGTTATGTAACGCCGTAATTCGCGCACGATTCTCGGTTTTATTCATAGGTTGCGTGATCGCGTTTTTTGGCGCTGCGTTCTATTTTGGTTTTTGGGACTTGATTTTGTTATATAAATGTGTTATTTTTTCGAGGTTGCTGCTTCTGGTTCGGTTTTGGATGATTTTGCTCGTTTTGAAAGTCGAGGGTTTCATTTTTTGCTGTACGCGCTGTGTAATTTGAAAATTCAACAACAGCTCCAAGAAGGTTAAGTCGAAACCATGTTATATAATGGGCATTTCAACTAAAGATTTATCTAGCTGTATATACAAAAGACTTTATATTTTCTATTGTTAATGCAAATTTCTTTTCGTCAGTCAAATCACTTTCAGAAACGTTCTAATCAAATACATATGCATAATTGCATTTGTGAACCATTTTTGTTAAGTTTTCGTCAAAATAAAGTTGTTTTTTGCTTCGGACACATTATTTTTTGTCTTATCGGAAACGTTTTAAATGTATATGCCAATTTCCGGGAATTGTCCCCTTTCTATACCCAACCGTACATATTATTGTCATGGTTAACTTAATGAAGAAGATATTGGTTATCTTTTGCGGTTTACTAACAACAATCGTGCAAACAAAAATGAGATTTTAGGGGAAATGTGTGCGTTTGGGTCCTCTGAACATATTTGACCAAGGTACAAGAAAATTTCTGTGGTGCATTGATATGAGACTAGTTAGCCAGGATTTGACAAATATTTTTATTCTAATGACTGTAGGTAGTGTCAAATGCTGATGCTTTGACAATACCTACTGTCAATAGTATCAAAATATCTGTCAAATCCTGGCTAACTAGTTTAATTTTAATGCAGACACGATCGATCTCAATCAAATAGATTCTCATGCAGCTAAACTATTATTTTATACATTGTATGATAAAGTCATGTGCCTGGCTTAAACAGTCTACAAAGTTCAAGCTTGTATTATGTTCGTTTAGTTTCTTTTGTATTCAGGTTTTGAAATACTGAATTATAAAGCCATTATAAATTCTCAACATATTATTTTTGGGTTATTCCAATACATATCAGAATTTTTGTAATAGATACTCAATCGTCCAAGTTGCAATTTGATATGCAAACCTGAAATTAACAAATAGGTAAAAAGCAAAATTTTAAACTGATGAACGTGTTACTTAAATTTTCAACTTTCCAATACTTCAAGATCACAGATAAATTATTTGTGGTGTACAATAGATATTATGGTTAAATCAAGCCAAAAATAACATTAACACGCAAGCAGTCCAGCAAAATCAACAGCGAGTACAAAATATAAAAACATTCTACCTTACTTCGACTATTTTTCATTTCTTATTCAAAGAAAATAGATTGAAAAGTACGGGAACATCACTAATACCTACCTAATGTCACTAAGTTCTCAAGTGTATAAACGAAGACGCAGATAATTTTGAAGGTAAACATGGAGAAACGCGTAAAAATGGGAACACGCTAAATTTTTACAAGCGCAACGAAGTCTGCAAACCGGTTTGCACGTACTATCGTGGCCATATATTATGTCCCCTCTTTTGACGCCCAGTTTCTCGCAAATCTAGGGGCGAAAAAAATTGAAAAAATTCTGATGCTATCCTTGATTAATATGCTACAACTCATAAAAATTAGAACGCTGTATATGTTGGCGTTTTCCCGATTTTTCCAAATTAAGAAGAATTGGCGCTGTTTTTGCCCCGTAAATTTTATTCGTCTAACTTTAGCAATTAATTACTCCGGAAATAATCTATAGATTTCAACGAATTAAAAAGTAAAATCACCTGCGGAATGCTATCTTCCAATGTGCATTTTTGTAAAATCATTGGATTAGTGCTTGACCTACAAACTGCAGAAAACAAAAACGCCAACCGATAGAAGAGATTTCTCTCGTACCGGGTCACATATAATCAAAATTACGCAAAAATTAAGAATTTACTCCTTAGTTAAAATTACTACCTTGACAAGTTATCGTTCTTTTTGTGTATTGATAATAAGCTGCCCCGGTTCTCTCAGCTGTGTCGGTTCTCTCCGACACGACAGCACCGCTAACGCCTCCCTTCCCCGCAGCACACCAAAGACCGTAGAGCGTCGGAATTCACGCGGAGTTTCAGCACGATCTTTTTTATGAAAAATGCAAGATAAACAATGATTATGTAATAAACTTTAAACCTATGAATTATTGGGTACCCTATCGTCTATATTTAATTATTCTAGGTGTTCTAATAACGGAATTGCTGGCATTGCATAATATAGCTTTTTGCGGGGCTAAAACAGCGGCAATTTGGAAAAATCGGAAAATAAGTATTTTTTTCATTAACGTCAAAATATAAAAATAGCAAATATTAATTTAGATTTCTGTTCAACGCCAGACAGGACCGGACGTTTGAAAAGTTTGTTTACTACGGTCGATTTTAGTATTGGCACCGTTTGGGAAGCCTGTTGATAACCGCCGAGCAGCAGCAGGTTCCTTTTTGGTGACTCAACGTTGCCGATTTTTCTTATCGCGTCCTCAACGTTGGTTTATGCGAATAATAAGTACCTACCAAGTGGCATGCTTGTCTGTAATACCGCGAAGAGGTTTTGTTGTACGTGTGTGTATACGGGCAATTTTTATGCTAGTTTGATTGTATCGCATTAAATTAATTATTGGGTAATTATATTGATGAATGGGTAGCACTTGCTGTGAACTCCAAGGTCGTTTGGAATTCTTTAGCCAATCCATCGTTACGCATTTTAATAATAAGCTGGTTGGCTGTTGTTTTTTTCTTGTAATCAGCGTGGAAAAGGTATTGTTTGAAAAATGAAACAAATGTTCTATTATGAGGAAGGTTAATCGGAAAATCTTGTAGTAGTAAGGAGTTTGGGTATTTTCTTAAGCTTAAAAAGAAGAAGAAGAAAGTGATTATTGGCTATAATCGATAGATGCAGTCAACGATGACCGTTATAGACATTCTTTAATTTGGAATGAACATGGTCTATCATGGTTATTAGATTTTTTTCATGTCTGATTTATTTCATGGTCCATTGCAGAAGTGTTACAAGTCAGGCTGTTGAATTATTATTTATTATTTTCGTATGGAACCTGCTTGGTTTACCTTTTATACTAAACTACGCTGCTATTTATCCCTTGAAATTTATCCTACAATATTGTACATATTGTACAATCAATAAATATTTACCGTTACGTTTTATTTATTGTTTTGTATAGCTATCAATTATTATTAAGCCCGGTGTTGATAATAATAATGATATTTATTTAGTTAAAAGAAACTAATAATTACAATAAATTTGGTTTCCTAAGTAATAAACTTATCAGCTACTTAAAATTAGCCAATACATGAACCCGACATGATGTTTTAAAAAGACTTAGCGAACTACTGTTTTTTATATCACTTGGCAGGCTGTTAAACATCTTCAGTGCTTTATAATAAAATGAATTTTGTGTGCTGCTTTTTGTATATTTTGGTAATCTGAAGTGGCCCTTTTGCCGAGTATTGTATTCATGCTGCTGACTATTGTATGTTAAATAATTACTCATATAATTTGGGAGTTTATTATTTATGCGTTTATATACCAACGTGAGTGCCTGATATACCGTTCCTTGCCTAACAAAAAATTTTAATTTACTCAACATGGACTCGATACTTGTTAACCTGGAGCTTTGTAATAAAATTCTGAGTGCTCGATTTTGTTGTACTTGAATCTTTTTAATGTCTTTGTCTGTACACAAAAATATTATACTGCTGCAATAGTAAAAATATGGTTCTATAATCGTATGGTACAAAGATATTCTAGCTTTTAATGTAAGTTTATTAGATAATTTTCCTAAGTAGCTAATCTTTCGACTCACCTTTTTAACTATATATTCCATATTACTCGTAAATTTCAAACTATTATCTAAAATGACACCTAGATATTAAATTTTTTAATTGATTAAATTACTATTCAGGAAGTTTCAATATCGGGAAAATGTCTTCCTTTTAAACATTTACTGAATGACACGCTGTGTAGTAACTTTGTTTCCGAACCTATAAACTTTTGTATATAAAATAACGAGAATATTAAGTAATCGTTAACAGAACAACCAAAAACCGGTATTTTTGGCATTTGGTATTCATTGTCGTATTCATTAACGCTCTAAGATTTGCTCGAAGTTTATAAAAAATTGTTTGATGTTACCGTATCCTAGTCACCATGACGTGGATGGTGGTTGAATAGTTGAAAGTTGTAGCAACGATTTGACTATAGCACTACAGACATCTTCTTACTCTTAATGATGGATGGAACTATGGCGTCGTTAATCTATATAATAGCCCATTTTTTGGTCTATCTATACCGGGTGGTCGTTTTAACTTGAGACTTCTAAATATCTCGTGAAATATGCATGGTACGACAAAAGTGTCTTAACTAAACTTGTAGGACTCAAAGGGGGAAATGAGATGACGATATCAGTTTCATTGCAGATGGCGCTGCAATCGGTGAAAATGAGGTTAACTTCATTTTTTTAAATGGGAATACCCAAATTTTTTATCAAATTATGATTTTACGCTAAATAAGAAGAATCTTTTGTCTGAAACTTTTTTTCGTACGATGCATTTTTTTCGTGCGTAAACAAACCCTATGCGCATGACGGCGCAACGCGCGAGAAACCAAAACGTGTCCCGGTTACGCACATACCTTCCTACGTTGTACCATGAGTGTCTACTAAGTCGACGCTTTGACTGCCAGACGGCGAGCGCTTCCCATGCAGTGGCAGCGGTCGTAACTACCGCAGCCGCCACAAACTTCCATCGTCAATAAGTTTTAAGAGATGCATCGTACGAAAAAATTTTTTAGACAAAAGATTGTTATTTTTTAGCGTAAAATCATAATTTGATAAAAAAATTGGGTATTCCCATTTAAAAAAATGAAGTTAGCCTCATTTTCACCGATTGCAGCGCCATCTGGAACGAAACTGATATCGTCATCTCATTTCCCCCTTTGAGTCCTACAAGTTTATTACAGACACTTTTGTCGTACCATGCATATTTCACGAGATATTTAGCAGTCTCAAGTTAAAACGACCACCCGGTATATTTTATTACTAGCTTGTTGAAGATTCCTAGTAGATTCTCCAATAGTTGATCCCACTGCCATTAGAGCCGCGTCATCTGCGAATGTGGCGGCTGTTACATTTCCCAGCTGTGGTAGGTCACTTGTATATAGTAGATAGAGAATTGGTCCCGATACACTATCCTGGGGTACACCAGCTTTAACTTCTTTTTAGTTCCCAGTATTCATCGATCTGTTTTATCCTGAATAGTCTATCGGATACATAGGATATTAGCAGCTCGACGTATTGTAAAGGTGGCATACTCTTTAGTTTGTTTTTTCGCAATCCTTATTCCTGGAAATGAATTTATTTTCAGTATTTTTTGGTATAATCAACATCAAACCCCAAACTAGAAAGAACCCCGAGAATCAACCATATCCCTATGTATCCGAGTCGAAATACCACACGTGTGACGCATCAAATTCTCGTTTTGCCGGCAAACTCTGAACCGACCGCGAACGTAGACTGGGAATTCTGGGGGCCCGTCTCTGACGTAGACGGTCACGTGCACGTCGCAGCGAGGTTCGTGCCGACATTACGCAAGCCGGGTGGCCCCCTTTGCTCCCCTCTCTTGTCTCTCGCACGGCCTCCTTATAATCCTAATTGCACGAAAATAGCCTACGGTTCCTTAGGTATTCCGTAATTATTGCCTTGTCTGTCAGTGCGGTTGTCTTTCTCTCTCTCGTTTTCGCGTTGGTTTCGGTTGTGTTTCTTTTGCTTATGCACGGAGGCCTGTAGCTTGACGGACTAGCTTCCATTTTGCCGTCTCCAACCTATCATTACGATCTGTCTTATTTTCTTCGTGACCTTGAAGGTTTTATGATCGTCTGATGTCGAGCCAGCCTTGGATGGACGGTCGTGCTGGTCAATTTGAGTCGAGTCTGGAAGTGGGGGGTGTCTAATTGACATAATTGTGATTGAAAAAAAAAGAAACGTTCTATAGTGATTATATAGTTGGGTTTCTTAGCTCGGTGTGAGATTTTTTTTTGTACGAAATGCTAGTTTTACGTTATCAATATAAGAAGTACTATAATAGAGGTCAAGCAACTTGCTTCATTTGGCATGAATTTATTTTCTTAAATACGTACATAACTAGAAAATACATAGGCTTTTTCGATGAACATGACCAAGAAATTTATTTATTTGAGTATTGCGGTACAAATTACATATCTTTACAGCAGAAAAATGTTTATAACTTTTACAAAAACTGTTTAAATCCTTTTCTCTTAGGTCAAATTATAGGTAATCGATTGCGATTATACTTTAAATGATTACATTAAAAGCTGAAAAGCCTCCACATTACGGTATTATGTATAACACCAAGTGGAGGGAGTTGATATTTTGGTTGGCTGCGATAACAACATGTTTATAACTTTTTCAAAAATTATTATACAACTTTCCACCATATACTAAATTATAGGTAATTAGATGCGGTAGTCCTATTCATGAACGCAAAATGTTTTGCTCTGAGGTGAAGAACCCCTAAATAACGATATTGTACTTAAGTTGTATGGCTTCAACTGAACATTACTTTGTTCTGCTTTAGCAAAATGCTATAACTTTTCTAAATGTTGTTCTATAATTTTCTGTCATGCGTCAAATTGAAGATCATTAATGGGGACTAATAAATCCTTTGGTAGTCGATTTCGGAACATTTTGTAAATACATGCTATGATTGTTACCGTACACAATTTAACAATCTAACAAATGTGAATATTTATTAAAAAAACAAACGTCAATTTTTTAGTAATCAGTGTCACCATCACGTCTTTTCTGTGTACAGTAATTTTTGCTGTTTTGTGTTGAAATCATGGGTTGAAATACATGCATTATTTGGTATTCAAATTTACTTTTGTGGGAACGTCCCTATTGTTGATAATTTTGGTATTTCCGATGTTCGGATTATATAAAAGACGAAATACGTAAGAAAACACTTGAGAAGTAGAAAAAAAGGACACACAGAAGAAATTTTGTATAATTTGTGTGACTTTTTTTGGTAAAATTAATAGTTTAGCTGCAGTTTTCACAATATGTAATACTTAAAATCGTGTTAAGTTTATTTTGAATGCCTAGGTAATTTAATCATTTCTATTAATTCTAAGGAGTTGGCAAACCTGGCCAGTTCCTCAGTCCACTGGGTTTTCACCTCTACGCTTATGACTATATAACATAACTTTAGATATGCCTGGACAACCATTGTCCAAAGTAGTAAACATTCATAAGAACCCGATAATTACCAGAATTTTTTTGTGTTTCCAAGCTTTTATACGTTCTAATTACGTAATGGATGATATTAATTATACTGGGTTTATGCTGTGAGTATGTTTTCACGAGCATGATCATAAAGTGCGAGTTTGTGCCCCAGGGGTATGATGAATAAAACCGATGAAATAATTGGTTTTAAAAGTTATCAAGTAAAGAGGAAACAAAATAAAGCTAAAATTCCGTTTTCCTTTTGATGTGCATAATAATAAAATTTCGGCTAACAGTAATACTACAATTAACAACTATAATTAACACCTCCTCGCGATATCTGAGTTGCACAATCTTGCATTCATGACATGCGATACTCGCAGCAATATTTCTGTTGTACCCGTCAGCAAAGTAAACATCAGGTTCTCACATGACTGACAGCCCGTCGCTTTTGAAGCTTTGCCATGACGTTAATAAGTATATGTATATGTATAGCGGAACAACTACAACAACGACCGAACTAATTTTGACCAGTTACTGGATTAATTCATCTTTTTTTGTATGTACTATACGTCACTAGTTTAGAATTAGACCGGCAGTGTATACACAATGTATACGTGACGACTTGCTTCTAATAGGAATTTTGGTGTGTAACAGGCAGATAACGTTTGCGCACATGTTTCATTGTTTAAAATGCGAGCAATGCGGGCGGTTTCGCTAAAATGAAAGTTTGAATGTAGATTTCGAGGATTATTATTTGTAAAAGTACAGATAAAGGTGTTAAATAGAATTGTAGTTGTGTGTGTATGTTGCTTGTGACGGCGGAAAATGAGGTTGTTGGTATTTTGCATGGTGAAATAGTTTTGAATAGATAACGTTGTGTAAAGATTGTTAACAAAGTACGTAGGATATTATGCTTTTTTTAATTTTAGTACATATGCCCTTTAATAAGCTCTCTTTTTCCATATTGATGCCAATAAAGCATTTTGACGTATTTTTGTTTTCTTGTTTAAGATAAAATTGGATAACTTTAGAATTCATACGTCATGGATGTTTATTTATGTGAAGACGTTGTTTTCTGTTCAAAATTGATTCAGTGCAAATTCTTAGAATATTAAATATGCATATTCTTGTCTTGAAAAAATTTATATTAGTTACTTGTACGTCTTTCGGGGTCTTCAAATACAGTTCAAATAGCCCAACCTACATTATAGGTTTTTTTTTATCTAAGTGCCCTTTCTGACAGAACTTTTTCACTAAAAAAAAAACGATTATTGTGCGATGAAGAAATGTCAAAGGTGACCGTATTACCTCTGTCACAGCTCATCACAAACTCGGGATGCTTCGTACTAAAATATAACATTTTTTAGTTTCTGGTAAAATCCTTAAACTGGAAGAAACTGTTTTGCTGTATTTTATTACCTATTTACTAATTTTATATTTGTAGTACATCACTGAATCCAGGTAAAGAAATCCGCCACAAATATCTTTATTTTTACGTTTATGTTCTTTCCTGTTGTTGAGGGTAAAGTAACTAAGAAGACTTAAGCAAGTTGATAAGGTTCATGTTTGTCTCCATATCGAATTATATCTAGTACTTGCAAAATCTGTACTTCCTATTATAGAAACATGTTGGTGTAAACGAACATTTCATGCTTGATACTTAATTTAACCAAAAAATCGTTTGTACACAGATTTCTCCCCTTTTTATTCGCATTATTTACTGCAGTTCGTTAAGAAGGCCAACTGAAGTCTAGACATTATCCATGAAACATAAAAATACAGTCTCAACTCAAATATTATCCACCTTGACCGATATATTACCAACGACGACAGCTGACGGTTGTAAACGTATGCTCTTTTCGAGAAACAAAATAATAAGCGTTTTGTTGCGACAGAACTGTTGGATGGTTGTTATTTTATTTTACGTGCATATGTATAAATACGCGAACGAACAACACGTGGGAGGCGTTTTGTGCATTCTGCTCGCATACTTTTTGGCAGACACCGGCGGGCACCTGACAAAATGAGTTGATCCGGATGAAGTGAGTCGTAGTTTGTGGGTTACTGACCACACTAGTAGCTATTTTTAGCCAGCGGTCAACCTGCTTCGTTTTTGAGGAGACCCAGCAGCCCAAATGTTCACACTTGCGAGATATAAACTTTATATGATGTTCTATTCTTTTCTTAGTAGGATTTTTTTTCGGGACGGAATTAGCTTGACCTAAATTAAGTTTTAGAGGAGAGTTTTTGTAAATGTGAATTTACGGTCGAAATATTCATTTCTGTTTTACGATATACACAAGTAAAAGTCACATTCACATGCTTATAAAATATTTATAAATTGCGACATAAAAAAGACCCTACTACAGCCTAAACATAAATTGTTATTGTTTGGTCGATGTGCCAAAAAAAGACAAACCATGTCATAACAGTTTTCCCTATATTTCGACTTACTACCAGTGTTTCGGTGTCTGTTGAACTTGTGTCACAGAAAAACTGACCAGGAGAGGATTGGTGTCTGATTAGTGTCGATATCTTCAAGCATAACTTTCAGTGCAAAATTCTATTGACAGTAAATATTGTGAAAACATCAGCGCTTGACAGTACCTACTGTCATTAGAACGAAAATATCTGTCAAATCCTGGCTAACTAGTTTTATATTGCAACAAAATAAGTAAACACCATTGAAAAAAAAAATGTCTAGTGGATTTTTGCGGTTTTCTCAAAATTTATTTCAAACAACGTGTCACATTTTGCATTCCCCTCCCCCCTCTCTTATTGCAACAGACATGCCAAGGTCATTAGCATTGTGTTGACCACATTTCCAAACAACGTTAAATCGCTTTATAATTTTCCTTTGACTGTTTTCACAGCTGTTTGTTTACGCTATTTTTTTTTAGTTTTTAGCCTTCTCATAGGCTAACCATTAATGGTATCCCACCTTTATTTGTGTCCTTTGTTTACTCAATTAGCGAGAGTGGAATGTTTTTTTTTTCTGTAATGTCGCCGAACCAGACGGCCAGACATAACAAGTTGCAGGAAAATTCCCTAGCTCTGGCAAATTCAGACAGACGATTGTTTTTCGTTCTATTTTTGAGTTGTTTTTTCTCTCATGGGCAAAGTATGTTTTATGGAGTTATTATTAAAAAAATAAAAAAAGTCTTTGTAATATTTTTGGCAGTATTATGGGCATGATGATATTCAAGATCCTTTAACGTCAAAGCAAGCAAATTGCGAATGATTTATCTTTTCCTATTTTTTTTTTTAGATAAATTGATTTTCTAATTTTGTTTCCAACGGGAAAATGTTTGTTCTTATAGATTTTCAAGGTCAAGGTTACATATCTATCGCAAAAAACTGGACTTTATATTACGAAACAAGGACCCCACGACAAGTTACATGAAATGTGTAGATGGCAAGCCAGTTACCCTAAAAGCATCAATATCTCGTTCAGCAGTATATTCTACAGTTTATAACAAAAGTCGTAAATCTATTCCAAAAGAAAGCCCTTAAATGCATGGGAATAAACACCATTAAAAAGTTTCGTTGTCGCCGAAGATGATTTTGTCCACAAAATCGGCAACCGCTCTTTGTTGTTCAATGGCCCAATTAGTGAACTCTCTTCACTGGGCATACGCTATAATCTTCCTATGACATTGGTACTTTGTGCACAAGCATAGTCACATTTGCCGAATTTTATGCTCGTCTGTGTTTGTTACGAGCACACAAACGAGTGCCACTTATCAAATAAATCCATAATGGTGGTAATGAAGATTGATGGTCAATTTTGCGTTCACCAAGCATTAAACTAACACAAATTAATCTCTAAAAACGCTATTCCGTGCGCCACAAATTCTACATGGCGTTCGAACGACAAACAATAATTAAGTGAAACTTTGAGACGGGGTCAATAATCAAGATGCGCTTCTCCTATTACTATTAAACAAACAGACGAGCGTCGGAAACATTCCTACGCCAACAAATCTATATTTTGAGCCATGCGACGGCGTCAGATTTTTCCATAGAACGTAATTACGAATTTCCTCCAACAATCAGGAGGTAATTGAATTAGGTTCTCTCATGCATACGTACGCTTGCAATGACACGCCAGCATTTGACACCGGCTAAATTACATCTCCGTGTGTATAATTAGTGACAGTAGCGGCGGCTTCCAATCAAACTAATTACTCTTCGTATTGTTGCATATATGCGAGCAAATATATGATTGAAAATGTTGAATTTGAGACTTGATTTTGAAAGAAATACAGAAATGTGGAATGATTGCAAGGGTAATTTGAAGTCGATGGCTTTGTATTGGTGATATGGAAATAGGGGAAACATTTAATTTACTCTAGGTAATATATATGATAAATGTTATTTGACAAAAATCTAATAATATGCGAAATGCTGAAAGTATAATCCGAAATGGTACTCTTTGTCAGTTACTTCTTCTTAAATTTATTATCATACTGTAGTCAATAAAGGTTTTTATTTCGGAATTCATAAGAACAGAATTGTTTTTGATTATTTTTTAATATAATTTAATACGAAAATAGTTTATTTGATTAAAAAAAACCTAATTTATGTCAATAAATTAATTATGTTCAGCTAGTGTTGACTTTTGAACGGAAGAATATAATTTAAAATATAGTATAAATGTTCAGCAAAAAAATTCATTATTTCATGTTTATAAATACAACATTTGACCTTGTTATGCGGATTTAGTAATTCAACTGCGCGAGAAAACAGTGAAAACGACAGTTTTATCTAAAATTCGACAAATTCTGGGATAAAAGTATTAATAAAAGTATTAGTTGTATTATCCATATGATTTTGAGTTGGGTTTGGTGCACAGATTTTTTTAACTAACGTATTTTTTATCATTTTAATGGGTGCATGTTTCGCCAAAAAGACATCTTCAGCTCAAATCAAGTTAAAATTTGATGGAATTATCGTCATTTATCATCCTTCAGATCACTTATAGACCAATGGTGCGTGTTCGGCATATGTTTTGAATTATAGGCCAACTGATTCGGCTATACCTTTCTTGCACTACAAAAAAAATCTGATGTGGCCAGGCGCATGACTTTACTATACAATATATAAAATTAATAGTTTAGCTGCATGAGATTCTATTAGATCGAGATCGATCGTGTTTGCATTAAAATAAGACGAATTAGCCAGGATTGGACAGATATTGACAGTAGGTATTGTCAAAAAATCAGCCTTTGACCACAGAATACATAGTAAAACGTTGACGCCACCTACTGTCATTAGAATAAAAATATCTGGCAAATTCTGGCTAATTTTATGTTAATGCAGGCACGATCTTGATCAAATAGAGTTTTCTCCTACAGCTAAACTATTAATTTTACCAAAAAATGTCATAGACATAAATTATAAAAAATGTCCTCTATTTTAATTTATTATTTAACTATTTTGACGAAATTACAGAAATGGCGGCTCATACATATTGAACACCAAGATGTTTCAATATTGTTTCACATAGCGTACGTGCGCGCGTGTTTCTCCTCCTCATCGCATTCTCCATGCATTTGCGTGTTCAGGGGACCCAAAAAGACCTATTTCCGCTAAAATCCCATTTTTTTTTTCGGCGGGATTACAATACTTTACCTACTGCGTATGATAAAGTAAATAACAGTGCACAAATTGCAAAAATCGTGTTTTAATTATATTTTGGGACACGCAACAGATTATCGAGGGATAATACAACCTGCTAAATTAAAACGTTTTTTACTATTAAACTCATGATATGAACGCGTACTAATTCATGCGCTCGATGTATTATTTCAGTATTGTGTTGGAATTATTCTTGCTAATTTCGCTTTTTTTTTCGTTAATGTAAAAGTGCAAAAACCCCGGGCACCTTTTCTCATTTCTCTTGCGTTCATGTTTACACCGAGAGACAAAAAGTGTTGACAGTCATATAACTTATGTAGAAATGATTCAGGAGTATACCGCACTGTATTTCAATTGTTTCTGTTTCAACCACCATTGATCATTTCGTTGTTATCTTCGTCTTCAGATCCTGTTTGGAACTTCTATTTGTATCCTAGTATTACTGAGTACTTTATTAAAACCAAATTGGACCAATCCACCATTAGTATTGCAACAATCTAATGACCAAACTTTCATTACGATACAAATTTGTACTGTAGACACTATGCAGTATAATTATTATTATAATCATTCCTATATTCTTCATTCTCTTATTGTATGGGACCTTTATATTCCTATTATATTCGCTAACTTGTTAGCGTATGTTAAAAACTTTCCATTGATAGACACTTCGTACATAGTTATTAAATGTGTTAATACTTTTGCATCAATCGCAACATAACAATATGCCAATTTTCACCTTCTCTCTTATTTGCGAAAAGCGCGTGTGCCGATCACAAGTTCATATTGGCCGTAGTCTAGAAGTTGGAATTGTTATGGCCTTGGTTCGATTTGAATCCAATGTAGGAACCAGTCGTGATTTGTGGGTCAATAACGTCGACCACGTTGCTGTGTCAAATTGCCGACCGACAAGTTAGTTGTCAAGGCAGAATTACCAGATGTATCTTTGGAAGGTTTGGCCGTGATTTTTTTTTGCCAATGTCCTGCTAATTTGTCGAAACAGCCATATTTTCAATATAAATCGTAAACAAATCATAACTCTAAAAATAACCTAAGAATTTTTATGAAACTTGCTACGATTGTTTATGATGCATCAATAAACAGCATAAAGGCCCTACCAAGACATAAAACTCCCTCTAAAGGAAATGCTGATTTTTTTAATTGATCGAAACAGCCATATTATCAATATAAATCGTAAACAAATCATAACTCTAAAAATAACCAAAGAATTTTTATGAAACTTGCTACGATTGTTTATGATACATCAATAAACAGTATAAAGGCCCTAACAAGACATAAGACTCCCTTTAAAGGAATTGCTGATTTTTTGAATTTATCGAAACAGCCATATTTTCAATATAAATCGTAAACAAATCATAACTCTAAAAATAATCTAAGAATTTTTATGAAACTTGCTACAATTGTTTTCGATGCATCAATAAGCAGTATAAAGGCCCTAACAAGACATAAAACTGCCTCTAAAGGAAATGCTGATTTTTTGAATTTATCAAAACAGCCATATTTTCAATATAAATCGTAAACAAATCATAACTCTAAAAATAACGTAACAATTTTTACGTAACTTGCTACGATTGTTTATGATGCATCAATAAACAGTATAAAGGCCCTAACAAGACATAAAACTCCCTCTAAAGGAAATGCTGATTTTTTGAATTTATCGAAACTGCCATATTTTCTATATAAATGGCAAACAAATCATAACTCTAAAAATAACCCAAGAATTTTTACGAAACTTGCTATGATTGTTTATGATGCATCAATAAACAGCATAAAGGCCCTACCAAAACATAAAACTCCCTCTAAAGGAAATGCTGATTTTTTTAATTGATTGAAACAGCCATATTTTCAATATAAATCGTAAACAAATCATAACTCTAAAAATAACCAAAGAATTTTTATGATACTTGCTACGATTGTTTATGATGCATCAATAAACAGTATAAAGGCCCTAACAGGACATAAGACTCCCTCTAAAGGAAATACTGATTTTTTGAATTTATCGAAACAGCCATATTTTCAATATAAATAGTAAACAAATCAGAACTCTAAAAATAACCTAAGAATTTTTATGAAACTTGCTACGATTGTTTATGATCCATCAATAAACAATATAAAGGCCCTAACAAGACATAAAACTCCCTCAAAAGAAAATGCCGATTTTTGAATTTATCGAAACAGCCATATTTTCAATATAAATCGTAAACAAATCATAACTCTAAAAATAACCTAAGCATTTTTATGAAACTTGCTACGATTGTTTATGATGCACCAATAAACAGTATAAAGACCCTAACAAGACATAAAACTCCCTCTAAAGGAATTGCTGATTTCTTGAATGTATCGAAACAGCCATATGTTCAATATAAATCGTAAACAAATCATAACTCTAAAAATAACATAAGTATTTTTATGAAACTTGCTACGATTGTTTATGATGCACCAATAAACGGTATAAAGGCCATAAGAAGACATAAAACTCCCCCTAAAGGAAATGCTGGGTTTTTGAATTTATCGAAACAGTCATATTTTCAATATAAATCGTAAACAAATCATAACTCTAAAAATAACCTAAGAATTTTTATGAAACTTGCTACGATTGGTTATGATGCATCAATAAACAGTATAAAGGCACTAGGAAGACATAAAACTCCCCTTAGAGGAAATCCTGATTTTTTTAAATTTAATAATTAACAAATTATCTTCCGCCCCTCAGGTATTGTTTTTGAAAATCAATGATTTGACGTTGTCAAATCGATATAATGAGGAAATTAATTAACTCTTAGATAATACTCGAGCAGTATAAAACAGGCAAACAAAGCAATGAAAAGCGTTTATTGTGTGGTATTTTGTTATGGGCAATATGATATAAAAATCCATTTTCGTTATTAGGTGTAAATTTTTATAGTTTGTGGGAATTTCGATAAAAATCACACATCGTGCAATTCATATGTCATAACTCATAACGTCCACCACAAATCTCTATTATTGGTATCGATATATTGTATCGATGTTATGGTGACAGATATACTGAGGATTTTATAGGCATGTTGGTATTATTGGATAATTTGTGGCCGGTGTACTTTATTGCCTTATTGGCTATTATTCTTTATGTGTAATGACATCGTAAAAATTTTAAACTGCCCTCCACTGATGAATGTGTATATGAAATGGCGTAGGTTACTATTATTATTCTTATTAGGTTATGTAGTAATACTGGCACGCTTTTGTGCTTATGAATTGTCGGAAGCAGACTACAACCGCTTTTTACTGTGTCCTTATATTGACTTTGTCTTTCTACGCTTCAGGTCAAATTTTTCAATCAATTTTTAACTACCTTTCCGTAGGCTAATCATGCTGGATTTCTAATCTTCCTAAACGAAGTAAAAAAACCTGTGGTCTTTACACTGACAGAACTAATAGTTCTAATACCAATACCTAAGATTTTACTAATACATATATAAATACAAAAGTCATGAAAGGAAATATATAGAATTGTATTCATTGTACTTCTCCAGAACCGAATATATGTTCAAACATATTTCTTTCATTTTCTACAGAAATACAATGAAAATCGTAAGAATAGCTTTTTGTAGAGGAATGTACAAAAGAGAACGTGAAGAACGTAAGTTTTCCACTACAAATGTTCAAATATCTGGTCTCTTTGTTGAACGCATTTTTGAAGTCTTGTTTCAAAGTCCCTCTGAACATTTTCTAGTGTTCCCACTGAAATATAGCGAAAACTTCGCCTTACCCTGGTCTTCATGTCTTCTTTACTGGTGAGAATATCCCTATAAACTTGTTCCTTAACATCTCTCTGGCCAAAGTGTTGGACCACCACGACCAATCCAACGACGTTCAAACATATTAATTAAATAGTATTGGACTATTCTAGGGTAGTGTGGTGGAGCCCCGTCTAACTGCTAAGTTATGTTCCAAAAATGTAGATTAATAATTCCTCCCCAGACATTCAGTGACCGCGCATTTTGATTGTTAATTTGTCTTACCCATCGGGGGTTTTCGGTGGCATAATAATGCATATTATTTTACCGGTTTACCAATCCATTACTTTTATAAGTAGCTTCACCCGAAAAAGTAATTTTTTAAACATAATTTGGTTGTTCATCAATTTTTTGTAACATGCTTTCACAGAAAGCTATCATCCTGTTTCCAAAATCATTCCCATGTAGCTCTTGGTGTAAACTTAAGTGGTATCGATGAAATTTATGAAGTTTTAATATTCTACGGACCGAGCTTTTGCTGATCTGGAGTTCTCTACTCGGTTCTCGTGTACTGACATGCTGATTTTCCTGTACGCTCAATAAAACATTAGACTGGGTATTTTCATCTCCAACTACATAACTGTTATATCTACGTTTCAAGGTAGCGGTGCTTCCAGTATTTTGAAACCTAACCAATAGATTTTCGAGGAATCACCTACTCGGGATTCGGACATTTGGGTACCTTTCGCCATATGCTCTTTGAGCGAGTAGAGTATTCCTTTGACATTCTGCTAATATGAAAACCATGTTTACAAGTTCTGCATTATTATAATGCATTATTGCGAGTAAAAGTTGTTATTAGCTACGAATAGACGAATAGAGAAAACGCCAACTTTTGACGTCTGTGCGTTTGTCCAATTTTATCAGGGCAACTAGATGTTTTGTATTAATTTAAGAATTCTTGCGTAGGTAATAAATTTTGAATTAATACTTAAAAACTTTTTATCTGTTGATGATAGACCTACTAAATTGGGCATTTTTAGAAAGCTTGGCAATCGAACTTTATAATGGTGTTATACTATACAGGGTGTACCATTTAAAATTCTTAAGTTATTTGACATTTAACATATCATTATTTATTTTATATAATTCATATTATAATCTCAAATAAACCATATCTCTCAAAAAGAGTGACATTTTTACTGTCTAGAATGAGTTTTCTCGTTTCTTCATCTTAATTAGTTACCTCAGAATGATTTTTAGAAAAATGCACCATTTCAACATTGATTTTACTATATCTCGGAAACAGTTGACAATAGCCTAATATAAGTTGATGTTAAAATGATAACCATAAAAATCTTCATCCAAAACTGCAATAATATACCTAGTGTTCTATTTAAAAACACAACTTTGTGTTGGTACGCTGTTGTGGGACACCCTGTACGCATGAAAATATTTTCTGGCTGTAGAGCCAATGATTATCTACAACTTTTATATATGGAAAAAACGTGTATTTTGATTTATTCAAGCCATTAAAATACTCTGTTCCTAGCCTGGGACACCCTGTATAATACACATCGGTCTTATCAGAAAACAACAGTAATAAAAGCACAAATCCGATTATAATATCACAATTCGTCAAATTCACGCATAATGCATTTAAAACGGCACTATATAACTAATACATATAACACAAAACAAACCCCAATAAGTAATATATACGTAATTTAACGTAATAAACACCAGATCAACTATAGCTTTGACTATTGTAGTGTTCAGTTCCCGCACTCCGCGACGGTAGCTATGTTACCGCGGCAGATAAGTAACCAGCGCCGTTGCCTAGCAATGTCAACAACTCGCTAGGCTCTTCGCCGCCATTGTTGCTCATTTACTCTGTACAGTAAAAGCGATAATTTCGTCGTGATTTTTGATCGGTTTTTTTTCGGGACATACGGTGAATTATCTTGTGAAAACTTGTAGAAACGTGCTAAATATAATTTGCGATGTCTTGCGCACGGTTTGTGGCGCATTTGCGCGGATTTACGAACAATATCAACGTGTACCCTGGATTTCATAAAGGTGCGTTATTTTGTATGTTTTCTGAAGGTTTTATGGAGGGTTTATATAGATTTATGTCTCTAAATTAGGTATTAAACAGATAGTTTTGTTAAATATTTAATTGAAAAGAATAATTGACGGAATTAAATGCAAATATAGAATCATTAACGAAAGGAAATTTTGATATTTAAATATGAATTTAATAACACGGAAATAAAAGCCAAATTCGTTACTCTCTGCTGCTAGTGTAATAATTAGGGATTATTGATGTCTGATTTAAGGACGTGCTATAATTACATGTACCTAATTCCGATACCCCTAAATTTATAAATGATGGTGGTTAAAATTCGCCATATACTCTTTGAGCGAGTAGAGTATTCCTTTGACATTCTCCTAATATGCGAACCATGTTTACAAGTTCTGCATTATTATAGTTCATTGTTGCGAGTAAGAGTTGTTACAAGCTACGAATAGACGCATAGACAAAGGGCCAAACTAGATATTTTGTATTAATTTAAGAATTCTTGCGTAGGTAATAAATTTTTAATTAGATACTTAATAACTTTTTATTTCTGTTGATGATAGACCTACTACATTTGGCATTCTTAGAAAGCTTGGCTATCGAACTTTATAATGGTGTTATAATATACAGGGTGTTGCATTTAAAATTCTTAAGTTATTTGACATTTAACATATCATTATTGTCTAGAAAGAACTACTAGAAATGTTTGGTTGGTTTTATTCTAATGATTTTTTTTTGTTCGATTTCAGATAATGAAAGTTATGAAGGCGTTGATGGGCGAGCGGTTATTCGTGTGGGTGATGAAGGGTACGTTCTACGGACATTTCGTCGCCGGTGAAGACCAGTACAAGATCAGGCCGTGTTTGGAGAGGCTCAGGTCGTTCGGCGTCAAACCGATCCTCGATTACTCGGTCGAAGAGGACATATCTCAAGAGGAGGCCGAGAAACGTGAAGTCGAGTAAGTCTACTCCCGTCTACTCTGTAACTCTTCTCATCCCAATTTAACAACCAAACCTGAAATATTTGAACAAACACCTAATAGATATAAATAACTTGGTGTGTACGACGCTTTGTGAGGGTAAAGGGCGAATAGAAGGTGAAGTAAATCAGTGATCAATTAAATTTCTTGATAATTATAACGAAAAGCAAACCGGTGGCCACCAAATATAAGCTGAGCGCAAGCGCAAAAGAAAAGTTGGAAAGAAAAGTGGTTTTTTTAAGCGGTTACCCTCGGGGCATAAACATCCGTGTAATGCCCTTGGTACATAACTATAAACTATAAAATTATTTCCATAAAGTTGAAAAAAAAACACATTTTATGTCCTACATGATCATAAAGTGACATTTTACATCTTAGATACCGACGCAAAAACTGTTTCTTAACGCCCGCGCGGGCATTAAGGGTTGCCATGGTTATATGTCAAATATATCCAAATATTTGTCATTCAAATTGTAAATTTTAAGTCATCAATGTCGATTATTGGCGATTAAGGTTATAAGTTTGACAATTAATTGTCTGTATTGTCACTCAACTCCGGTAGATACGGATGTCACTTGATAACGTCAAAATATTTATTATTAATATTATTCAAACGGAGGAACAAAACCATTGTAGGACATAAAATTTTGTATACATCTCGGGCATTACTCGGGGCATAAACATCCGTGTAATGCCCTTGGTACATAAATAACTATAATTTTTTAATTGTGCGGAATTTTCTGATCGTATCGATATTGTTTATCGGTTATGGAATTATTTCGGGGTTTACATACGGAAACCAGTCAGTTTGGCCTATATTTTTTGTATAATAACCACACTGTTTGGCGCATTACCTTTCCAAAGCGTAGTACATTGGCTTCTTTCAAATTTATGCTTTAGTATTGCAAACACGCCATGAGTGACGATGTTGACATTGATTGATATTACGTATAGATGCCAACAACTCTACATTGTTTTCGTAAACATGATGGTAAACAATAATTAATAATACCTTCGAAAATGTAAATTGTAAACAATGACCTTGGATTTGAATCTGCGTGCGGAATACAATTAATTTTGTGTGAAATCTTTGTGACCACTTGCTAAAAAAATAACATAGCACGCGAAAACACCTGTCAATATTTAGAACACATTTAGAAAAATTGAATATTTAGCAGGCACTTGGAAATATGTGAAATACTCTAGACCGAAAAATTAAAAAATATATATTAAAGTTAATTAATTATATTGAAAGTTAATAACTGTGGTATGCCATTTATTGTAGCAAAATAAAACAGAAGCTTTTTTTAATTATGAAAACTCAAATTTTATAGGTCAATTTTAATGTGGATTGACGGCTGAAAAAATGGTTTCTCCCCACCCAATTATATTCGTTGAGATTTCTGTTCGTCTGTAATGGGTGGGAGAAAGTGAATTTTCCGACCGTAAATTCACATTTACAAAATCCAGCTGTAAGAGTTAAGATCCATACTTAATTAAATTACTTAATTAAATTATACTTAAATTAAGAGAGTCGTGAATAGCAAGATTTAATTTATTTAAAAATATAGTATATTACGAACGTCCTTAAATTTTTTTGCAAAAGTTTTATTAAATTATTGGTTTGTTTGTCATTTATTAACTAATTAGCAATTGTTTAAACAAATATGTATATTAGGTTAATTATTACCTATTATTTTTTCCGAAATTTTGTTTCAATTTTGTTTTTTCAAATTTACACAAGAAAATGCATGAGAAAAAGAAATTTTTTGGCATTTTTTGAATCTAATTATTTCATTCTCTTTTTTCTCATAGAAACCATTATTTCTTCTTATTCCTGTTGTTTAAATTATTATTCATTTTCAACTTTTTTCTAACTATGGTAGAAAATTCAGCTTTTTTGAGAAATTAACTTAAGAGAAATTTCGTGTTCGAGATATCTTGCCTATATTATATAATAAAGCCTCATTTGGTTAATTTTTTTTGCAATTCATCTAATATTATTTTTTTAGAACGGTATTCTGGCCAATGTTGTTCTCATGTGACATCATTTATATGTTGGGATGATTTCTATTGTTTAAAAACAATCCTTATTGCAAATTGGTAGAGAGTAAAGGGGACAGTTTCGAGACAGCAACAAATCAAAATTATCTTGCGACACACAGTGGTAGGAAATAAGAATAAGAAAGGCAGAAAGAAATATGATTAATAAAGTTGATTGACTTAGGAAATTTAATATTTTTAAAAGAAATGTAACTCCCCAATTTCCCGAAGAAAGGCTCAATTAAATTTTTTCGAATAACTGATATTGAAAACAAATAATATTTTACTTAATAATGATTTGAACCAGGTCGTATGTCCCTGGTTCAAATCCAGGTAGTGGCTGTAATTTTTAATTTATTTTAAAATTTACATACCACCTGTATATATATATATATATATATATATATATATCACCATTATGCATTTGAATAATATTTTATTATTTAAACAATGGAAATTATCCCAAAATATAAATGATGTCACTTAACAATAACAGTTGACCAGACTGACCTAAAAAGAAGAATGTTAGGAGAATTCCAAACAAATGGTTTAAACAAATGGAATTTGTTTAAACTAATTTGGGTTTATTAGCTAATAACATAAGCAAGATATCACGAACATTTATTAGTTAATTTTACAAAACTAGCCGACTTGTACCATAAGTAGAACAACAGTTGAAAATTAATAATCATTGAATGTTTAAAACACAATAGGAAGAATTTGTTTAATGAATAATGTCACTCTAAGCTAATAAATAAACTGAGTAATGATTTCTATGAGAAAAAGGAGAAACGTCTTTTCCCCATGCATTTTCTTATGTAAATTTGATGCATCGATAGTCACCATTAAAAATTAACATTTCAAAGAAAAAAAAAATACGTGTCCAGTTTTTTTGGATTTGGAAACGATTCAGGGGGGGGGGGGGTAACCACCTCATTGTCGTTCAATCATTAGAAAGAAAGATATTGTAGTTTAAATATGGCTGTACCCACTCTTATCTTTACTATATTTTATCTAAGTAGGTATGTCACTTATGGCTTTTTGCAATACTACATAGAGAAACATTTGACGACACGTCTTACACTGTCGTTTCATTTAAGATGGTGTTCGAAATGAATAGGCAACCAAATATACTCCATAATATTATTCTGAGTTGTCTACCGAAATGATTACGTATTTCCATTCAAATTATACGTCGAACGGAACTTGAAACCTTTGCCCCGATAATACAAAAGAATATCCGGCATATCATTTCGCTGAACAACTCAGAATAATATTACGAAGTGTATTTGGTTGCCTATTTACATTTCGAATCCCCACCTTAAGGGATCTTTTCCCGACTTGAGCCCCCAGACCTTTTCCCATGCGGCCTCCCTTTTTTCTCTTACATCTGTTGCTGTTATCCCACCGTGAACTGCTACCGAGGTTCTAACTTAGGTGCTTGTTGCGCTGTCCAGGGCTTCGGTTCCCGAGGGCGGCGAAAACGTCGACCAGGATTCCCTGAAACAGTTCCACGTCGCTAAGACGTTCGCCGACAGACGTTACAAGGTGCAGTCGGCCCGTACATACTTCTACCTGAACGAGGCGACCTGCGAACGGAACATGGACACCTTCCTTCAGTGTCTGGAAGCTGTAGCAGGTAAGTGCTCGCTCCAAGTGATGATGTGATATGATACGATGTCGTATTGGCGTTCTCGAAGTTTTCAGTTTCCTTTTTTAGACGTGTCTCTTGCCTGCGCCGTCCTACACGAGAAGACGAAGCTGTTACTTATTGTTTTTGGTCATGTTTAGCGGTCATCGTGGTGCTCTTTTTGGGGGGTAGCTTCTTCTGTTGCGTTTTGTTTGCGAGTTTGTTTGATTACTAATTTGGAGACGTACTAACAACCTACTAATGAGATTGGTGTTGGTTTTGATATATCTAGCGGATGATAATTGAACTACTCATATGGATTTTGAACCCAACTATACCCAAATGTACAAAACAGTACAAAATAGGAAAATGCAAACTGTATTAAAAAATGTTCTTCACTGCACTACACCTATTGTAAATTAATTACTGCTACAACATTTGTCATCAATGTTTTCCAATTCATAAAATAGTATATGGGATGTCCAGTTTAAATACGCAGCATATACGGATTTGAAATTGAACAATACATGTCGGTTTTGAGTTATATGAGATAAGATATTTGGGTCTGTTATGTTGTAAGAAAATCCTGAAAAAAGTTTTATTTTTAAAGACCAGTGGTAGAGGAAGAAAATGAAAGTTTACTACACCAGTCGATATTGTGTATTGAAACGGTACATATGCTATTCATGCTGTTTTCGGTTCGATGCATTCCTTTTAAGACCTGATAGTAGAGGCAATTAAGAACCTATTTTACCATTATCACTATAAAATCAGCATTCGCATTCCGCATAAACACATTTATCGAAAACGCCTAACCAGTTTCTATTCACAAACTTACTATTGTCTCTCCTCAACAAGAATCCAATTTAAACCAGTGAACTGTGTATGCGAGTAGGTGCTTTCGAAGTATTTTCTTGCCTTGAATATGAATCTGGTTGGGTTCAAGCAACCAATTTCCAAGAAATGCATATACAAGTACAAAGTTTAAGGTTTTTCTCGGATGCTCTTTAAGAGTCTAGGTCATCGGGGTTGTTTGCTATACATGACATGATCCAAAACTGAAAAAGATACGTACACAACGGCATTTACAACATACAAGATGCATTGAACATAAACTTGTCAATATCTCGATAACCGTAACCATTTGTATATAGCAAAATATGGTTAAATATGTTCTAAATTACCTCTACTATCACGGTATCAAGAAATTGCACCAAATTACATATAAGCCGGTACATCAATTTTTGGATTTTCGTTTACAACGTATTAGAAATAAAATCACAAAAACCGCATCCGCACCTATCCGCAGCAGATTTTCCAGTAGTTGTAATGTTAAATATGTATACTATAATTTGAACCACTGTCAAAAGCTTAACAAAGCTAAACACTAAACTAAAACACTCAAGTTCTGCATAAAACTGTTTTTTTTTATAACAGCGAATGTTCTCGGCCCTGCAATAAACAAAATTGTGGGTAAATTTTAATAAAAATAATGTCGAATGAAAGTTTATACTTGGTTCTAAAGAATGTATAACAAAAAAGTCAGATTTATCGTTAAATTACAACATTGCAACCGTTTTTAAGAGCGTCAACTTATGTGCATCTATGTTCCAGCCATAGTAAAATATAACTTTTGGCTGACAAGGACACGTGGCTCAGGGCTCAGGTGAAAATATATTACCGCCTTTTAATACATTGGTCTTTTACCTATCCCAGAAACGGGTTTACATTTTAAAATAATATTTTCACCTTTTATTGTTTACCAATTTGTTATTAAGACTTGTTATCGGATGCTCGATTGACACGATTATAGAATTAAATTATCTTATCAATTGTGTTCATTTTGTGCTACGAGAATAAATATTTTTTTATTATTGAATCTGTTCTAAATCTCAATGGTTAAGTAACATTAACTGAAATCTTGATTTTTCTTTTCACCTAGAAATAACGAACTCCCTGTTAATTTTTGTTAACTAGAGCATGTCCCGTGTGCAATAGAGACGAAAATACATGAAATACATAAAACAGACCGAGTATTCAATGATAACTATCAGCGATACCTACGGAGTTTAGAGTTATGTCACAGTTTTAATTTTAAAGCTGGATGTTCACGAGCAGGTGCTCAGAATGCCAGTGAGTTCATGATCACCAGTCACATTGCTATCCCAATTTAGCGGTAGATGTCGCACCTGAAGCTGTATCCGACTAAATTTTGGCAATCACTCCAAAAGTTCGAAAGTACGAAATAATGCAACAATGTATAATCACAAAGAAAACGTTTATGGTTTTTCGGTTCAGTTATATATATAGTAATTTTGATGCCTCTTCTCTCTTCTTCTCACTTGCAGAACTCATTTTGGAAGAAAATATAACATCTAACACAAAATGGACTGTAAAACATATGGTTTTCATTTATAGTATGTATTTTGTTTGCCAACAGTGTCACTCTTGGAAATTGTATTCAAGATTTGTCTTCTTTTTTTTTTCATGCAACTATTGGTGACATGAACGAATAATGCGTAGGTTTTGATTGTGGTCCAACGGCCTTGAGGTCGCCTGATTGGCGGCCCTGTCACTCTACCGTGCGACGAGCATCCGAATCATTGGAATGAATTCATATACCATTAATATCGCCCGACAAACAAAACTATTTTTAATCGCAATTTGACCAATATCTCCGGGTTACGTGAACGATGGCATGTGTTCTTCATCGACCAAAATGCAAGGCAACGAATTTGCCCGCTTCCTGTCGTATTAGCGCAATTTATATATCATTTGTCGAAAGTAGATGAAAAATACAGTGAACTGTATATACTACGTATAACTGGAACGGACCCGCGTTCTATATTGGCTGGCGAGAAGTGTCGCAGGCGCAAGCGAAAGAGACAGAGCGATACCGTGGGCAATGTGTCACTCTCTGACTACCGTAGGTAGATAGCGGAAGGCAGCAGTGTTTCGCGTTTTTATTTTATTCCGGCTGAACCCATTGTCCTAGGAACCTCAAAATGGTCTCATAGTAAACCTAAATCTTTGTATTTTTACGTGAAATCGAAAAAAATTGTTCCCGAATGTTTTTGACGCATTTACAGCGATTCTTTAAGTCGGGTGCGGACGGCTTCATCAAAAAACGTAAAAGGAACGCAATAACCTGACAAGATATGCAGCTTTTGAAAACGCCTAATCGCTTACCACAAACAAACAAAAGTTATCAATATAACACTAAGTTTCAACTGTCTTTTTCTCGATTTTTTTTAAATGTTTTACTTTACAGTTATCCTTACAATTAACAGACCTATCAGTACCAGTACAAAAAATATGGGGTTGCCATGTAGTAAGTGGTGATGTCGTCAAAAGTCGAAAACAATTGAAAGTCGGAAATTGAATTTGATGTAAATATGTATATTTTGATAATCCAAATCGACGAAATTTTTCAAATAACAAACCATTTCAGACAATGTGTCATGTTTCCTTAGTTTACGCGCTCAATGTATACATATTTCGAATAAATAAAACTTTAAAACGTGAAAAATAATTTATAAGTATTAATATTATCGGATAAATATAATCGGCATCATGTGGACTACTTTTAATGTCAGAATGCGTTTCCTTAATTCAATAATATAAAAAACATTTAGTTATTGGACTGCAAATGTTTCAAATTAAAGAATAACTACTAATATATAATTTGAGAGTACCATCGCGAGCATAAAAAATGGGGACAGCAAAGTGAAATTGGGCACTTATATTCTCAACAATTTTAGTTGTGTAACATTTATTTTGACAGTATTTGTTAACCTATGATGTCTAAACTCTGACAGTATTTGTCAACCTACAATTTTGTTCCGGTTCCATCAATTTTATTCTTCGCGGTATTCTTGCCGACACTTAATTCAATAACAATTTCTCGAAAGCTGATTTTATCATGTAGTCGAGTTTATATTTGCCTTCTAAAATTTATTCAATTGCGTTATTTTTATTTATTACGTCAAAATTCACGATGACATTAATGTGACATAACAAGCGTACTGACGTGGCATTACGAAGCCCAGTTTAATCAGTGCAAATTAGAGTGTCCCCGTTTTTTATGCTCGCGATAGTACCTAATCGGTAAATTTTAATTAGGCGGAATATATGAATAAAATATAACTTTAATTAAATCTGCGATTAATATCTCATGTATTTAAGTCTCTGCAAGAGTTAAGGGTTGACTAGTTTGTTCCAATTAAATTGACTGGAAAAATATAAGACGATGTAAAAATATGATTTTGGCAGGTGATAGATATTTAGTTCACTTATCATCCGCTAGATTCTTCTGTCAAACCAACATGAACGAGAAAAATCCCGAAATAAACCAGGTCGTTACGAACTATAAAACAGCCCATTAAAATGTTCCTAGACTTATCTATTCGAAAAGTCTGAACAACGAAGTTTTTAAAGAATTTGGCAGGTCACCAAGCTTTTGATTTATCGGAACACTAAACATAAGAAAGCTTGTGCTGGTAAACATAAGAATTGGGTCACCCCGATGCCAGTAAAACGGATAAAATAAGTAGTTTTTTGTTGTTTCTTGTCGCAATGTTAGTTTTGCTAATTGATTTGATCATATTTTTTTGTTTTGTTGCGTCATTTGCTAGAACATTCTCCCTAGAATTGAATGTTTGATCATCCGGTACTCCTAGGAACGAGTTTTTGGATGTTTGTTGTGTTTATATGAAACATATTTACTAGATCAATATGGTGCACATCAGTAGAAGCGTCAGTTCTCGACTAACAGCGTTTTCGTTTTATCCTTTCAGATTACGATTGCAAATCTGGAATGCGGGATCCTAACTGTATGATCCATTTTTATTTAACCCACTAATTTGCTTAGAACTTGCGCCTTTTGTTAGTTATCCCAAGAACCGATTGTCTATCAAAGATTGGCACATATAATAGAAAATGCCTAGTAACGTTCCTCTTTAGCAAGAATATTGAAGTTGCAGAACAAATTTTTTGTCTGTCGGTCTATTGATTATTTCTTTGTTATTTTTTTAATGCATAAGTAATTTTTTGCACTGCTCAAATATTCTTTTTTGTATTGGAGATAGTTCCAATGTTTAAATTTGGTAAAGTTGCGTATTTTTGTGTTGATCAATTATCTGATGTATAACAATTATCTAATGTATAACATGTTGGCATTAGGTTATAAAATAATGGTTGTCTACGATTATAACAGTATAAACAATCGGTTCTTGGGTGATATTAGCTTCATTTTATTTAGTTATCGTTTCTTTTGTATCGTACTTTTTTTTCAGTAGCAGTATCTTCTGTTGTTCGTTGCAATAAAAAGAACGGGAATCCCCCATTTTTTTCCTACTTTAGCTTGTGTAATCGTTGTCGTAGTCGTTAGTTCCCATTATTTTTTTTTAATAGCTGTATCTACGTATGTACTATGTATGTAAGCGCTGTACCATCTCTCCAAAAGACAACGCTCTAACAGAATAGCAAAGCATGTCTGAGACACGCCCACTTTCATCGCCGTATCCTAGAAACGAAAAAAAGTTGTGTTGGCACCAATTCTATCGCCGGCGAACCGGATTTTTCTAATTTTTAGTTTTGCGCGAGAGTTTTTACTCGTCTAAAAATAATTCGCAAATTGTTTAAATATTGATGCTAGGCCAAGATCGTTGGCCCGTGAGTCATTAAATCACATGTAAGCCACACGTGGTTTTGCTATTTTGTTGCTGCGATCTTGTCTCTCGCTAGTGATTTGTCGTTGTACCTTTTTGGCCATATCCTCTTCTGGTATTGAGTCGTTACAAACTATGTACTATCGTGGCCACATATTATGTTCCTTCTTTTGACGTCGATTTTCTCGCAGAACTAGGGGCGAAAAAAGTCTGATGCTGTCCTTGATTAATATGCTACAACTATAAAAATTAGAAAGCTGTAAACGTTGGCGTTTTCCCGATGTTTCCAAATTAAGAAGAATTGGCGCTGTTTTTGCCCCGTAAATTTTATTCGTTTAACTCTAGCAATTAATTACTCCAGAAATAATCTATAGATTTTAACGAATTAAAAAGTAAAATCACCTTCGGAATGCTAGTTTTCAATGTGCATTTTTGTAAAATCATTGGATTAGTGGTTGACCCACAAAAAGCTATATTATGCAATGCCAGCAATTCCGTTATTAGAAGAGCTAGAATAATGAAATATAGACTATAGGTTACCCAATAATTTATAGCTTTAAAGTTTATTACATAATAATCATTGTTTACCTTGCATTTTTCATACAAAAGATCGTGCTGAAACTCCGCGTGAATTCCGACGCTCTACGGTCTTTGGGGTGCTGCGGGGAAGGGAGGCGTTAACGGTGCTGTCATGTCGGAGAGAACCAACACAGCTGAGAGAACCGGGGCAGTTTATTATCAATACACAAAAAGAAGGATAACTTGTCAAGGTAGTAATTTTAACTAACAATTAAATTCTTAATTTTTGCACAATTTTGATTATAATATGTGACCCGGTACGAGAGAAATCTCTTCTATCGATTGGCGTTTATGTTTTCTTCAGTTTGATACAATAAGGTTGTAAACAAGATTTTGATGGAAGCGGATAGATCTCATAATGTGGAGTTAGCAGATTTTCCGATTAGTGGTGAATACTAAATTAAGTTTGCTTGATAAACCCAGACACATAGATTATTTTGCAGATCGTTCATTAATTTTAAATGTTAATCCCGAAAACCGATTTAAATAGCCAAGATTTTCCATGGGACTTCCAAAAGCCTGTTCCTGGTGCTTCAACTCGATCTTTTGTAGGGAAAATACAAGATAAACAATGATTATTTAATAAGCTTTAAACCTATGAATTAGTGGGTAGCCTATAGTCTATGTTTCATTATTCTAGCTCTTCTAATAAAGGAATTGCAGGCATTGAATAATTTAGCTTTTTGTGGGTCAAGCACTAATCCGTTGATTTTACAAAAATGCACATTGAAAGCTAGCATTCCGCAGGTGATTTTACTTTTTAATGCGTTGAAATCTATAGATTATTTCTGGAGTAATTAATTGCTAAAGTTAAACGAATAAAATTTACGGGGCAAAAACAGCACCAATTCGTCTTAATTTTCTAATTTTTATGAGTTGTAGCATATTAATCAAGGACAGCATCAAAATTTTTTCAAATTTTTTCTCCCCTAGATTTTCGAGTAAATGGACTTCAAAAGAGGGGACATAATATATGGCAACGATAGTACTTAATTGAACATCAGAAGAGGAGTGTTATAAATCTCAAATAATAACCTAAAAAAAAAAAACGCTACACAATTTCTGATAATCGGCAATAATTCGAAAAATATAGAAAATAGTCGTCAGCCGAAACAATGTAAAGAATTTATTAACTTACTTCGTTACTTCATAATTGTTCATATCTGCGGAATTTGATTGATAGTGACGAGTTGGTAGTTGAAATCGTTGGTAGTGTTTTTTTTTTTTTGCGGTTGTCTCGATTGTGCTTTAAAGAGTTAAGGCGAATCTCGGTTTTCTAGTGCTCTGATTGTTGTTTGTTGGTTGCAGGCGCCACCTATGGCACCGGTATCACAGCGATCAAACTGACTGCCCTGGGTAGGCCGCAACTCTTGGTAAGTAGACATTTTCGGCGAGAAACACGTCGTACTATTTCTTGTTTGGCCACCCCCTTCCTATTCTTGTCGTTGAATGTTTCTAATTGAAAATGTGAACGAATGTGGTATTGTGTGAGACGTCAATATGTGGTTTTAAGCTCAAAACTTGTCCTTTAGGTCAAAATTTTGTATTAAATACAAAAGTTCATCAGGTCAGTGGTTTCTGAAATATCATGCAAGCCAGTCGCGGCAAAAAAAAGTGGTTCGAGTAAAAATGCGTTTTAAGTTTCAAGTCCAGTTTACGGAGGTATATCGAGTACTTATAGCATTTTTCTGCTAAACTGCTGTACCAGGGTCATACAGTATTTCTTCAGATGCTTCGTGGAATTCGTTTTTGGAGATTAATTTGGTCGTTTCTACGCTTTGCTGTAGTCTCTGTCTCTTTTGGTGCCTGGATTGTGCATCTGGACTGTCTCGCCAAACATAGTCGTGCACATTTGCAAATATCTGTTGTTTCTTGCCTATTCCTATCGTTGCTATAGTTTTAAAGGAGGTCTTTATTAAATGCCTGCTGAGTAGAATTGAAGATTTCGTTGTTATTCAAAAATGTCGCCACCTAAACACCATTGTGGCGGTGAGTGATGAATTAGTTTACGAGTTTTTTCGGCTTTGGCATTGCGCCATTTGCACCAACTGTGAGGCTGGATTGGACAGTACATATGCTGAGGGATTTCACTTTTTGAGATCGTATGATAGCATGTACGTGGCCGATGACTTCTTATAGCTAAGGCTTAGAAAGTTGTCAATTCTTTTATAAATTTATCGGTCAATTGTCCCGGCTCCCACGTTTTTTGTTCTTATTTTTGTTCTCTATAGAAACCACTTTGGCCTCTCCTTTTCCATGTTCCATCTCCAGACACAAAAGTGTCTGACACAAAAGGTTTGATGCTTTAATTGTCAACATTCTGTAACTTCTGTTCCTGATGCAAAACAACTTTAATGGTGGGATTCTTCTTTGCTACTACCCTTATTTTTACGCTCCGGAAGTAACGTGTAAAAAGTGCATAACTGTTAGCATAATTTTGTAGGTTAGGTTAGTCCTAACCTAATGTCAGATTATATCTGGACCAAAAGCACGATAGATAACTAATTCTAGTCTACTTTACTTATGTCAAAGTAATCTTCGCAACAAAAAACACTTGTACTGGTCGCTATTTATTTCGTTTGGATTTCTACGAGCCAGTCTCAACCACTTTCTTCGCAGTTTCTAATCTTGCGGAACAGCTACAAATAGATTATCCGGAGTTTTTATTTACGTATTTCTGCATTGTGGATTAATACACCATTTATAACCCATTTTGATGTATAAATTGTGAAAACAAAAACAAGACATACACCACAATTACCAAACAGCGACGATGCCAATGATTACAGACCATATGGCGGGACTTTTTGTGATTTAGTATTTCAACCCTGATCTTTATTAAATATTCAGGTAAGGTCGTGGTCTATTAAATAAGTTAATTGATAAGTTACCAATCGAACTCCAAATCCCCAGATACAATTAAAAGAAGATTAGCTAGAGGTGATAACGGGGTAAATGCATTAGACGAAGCGTGCAAAAAGCACGATATTGCATACAGTGCAACGTCAGAATTAAGTAGGAGACACGAAAACGATACGGAGTTGTACATGTTGTTGTTGTATAGTTGCAGCCATGATGAAAGCTAAAACTGCTTTTGGAATGGGAATTAAGCAACGTCGTGGTAAATTTTTATTAAAAAATCAGGAAATAATGACAAAAAAATGATCTTACAAAGTAGAGTGAAGGAATAAACACACTGAGATGGTTTTCCAAAAATAGTCAAATACCCTATTAGAAAACTCACAATGAAAAGCGTAGGCAAAAATGGTTTTATCCACTTCTCACCCTCATGCCTGTCGTTTATTATGTATGTGCGTGTTGTGTATGGAGTTATGCTTGGTTTTCCTGTGCTCGTGTCTCTTCCTGTTTATACTTCCCCTAGTCAGTTGCGTCGTTTGTTGACCATAAAAACTGTCCTTCGTCTGCTTTCCGAAACTTGGCGTGCGTAGCGACGTACCCCGGTACGACGTAGTGTTCCGTTCTAATGGAGACCGTTCTGCTTTTGTTCTTTTCCCGTGTAGCTTCAGCTTTCGGAGGTAATCATGCGCTCCCGTAGGTACATGACCGAGATGGTCGGCGGCGAGGGAAACGTCCTCTCGCATCACATGACGCGCCAGGACCTCGAGGCGAAGATCAAGGCGGCGAAGATTACGGACCAGGTGTCGGTGCAGAAGTTCCTCGACAACTTGACATCGGACGGTAAAGGGTGAGTGATGAGTTGATGATTCTTATGCGCTGTGGCGGCTCGTGAGGCGGGGAAACAGAGCTGCACAAACATAGTTGTCCATTAATGCTGCAGCCCCCTCATAACAAATTCTCACGAGCCGCCACTGGTTATTTATTAGATTATTGCACAGGTGTGGGGTACATCGAGTCCCATAAAAAGTAGGTGCATTATTGGCTTTAGGAGATTAAAGAATCCGTTTGTTTCATATATAATTTGTGGTCAAAAGGGCCCCTAGCGGGAAATTTGTGGGTAGTTTTGATTACTTCCCTACTATTTGTTTTTTTTTTTTGGGGGGGGGGGGGGGGGTGTGCTGTATCCGAATCTGGTTTGCTAACAAAATTTCGTAACGCGACATTGGAGAATGCAAAAAATGCAAAAAAGTGCAGGAAATTTCTTATACGAAACTCCCGCCATCAGTACGTCGATTATTTATTTAATTAAATCTGCAATAATGTACTAGTGTTCCATAAAAAATACGTTTGTGTTGGTACTTGTAAGACACTCTGTAGACCATATGGAAGAAACATGTATTCCTATTTCGTCGATTTTCTCGCAGTTACTAGGGGCGAAATAATTTGAAAAAAATCTGATGCTGTCCTTGATTAATATGCTACAACTCATAAAAATTAGAAAGCTGTATATGTTGGCGTTTTCCCGATTTTTCCAAATTAAGAAGAATTGGCGTTGTTTTTTCCCCGTAAATTATATTCGTTTAACTTTAGCAATTAATTACTCCGGAAATAATATATAGATTTCAACTAAATAAAAAGTAAAATCACCTGCGGAATGCTAGCTTTCAATGTGCATTTTTCTAAAATCATTCGATTAGTGCTTGACCCACAAAAAGCTATATTATGCAATGCCAGCAATTCCTTTATTAGAATAGCTAGAATAATGAAATATAGACTACAGGCTACCCAATAATTCATAGATTAAAAGCTTATTAAATATTCATTGTTTATCTTGCATTTTCCCTACAAAAGATCGAGTTGAAGCATCTCATGATTGCTGCAACTGACGCGGCGCTCTTCGGTCTTTCGGGCGAGCAGGGGAAGGGATCGACAGCGACGCTGCAAGTAGTGGCGGATCGCACGTGCGTTAGTTACTAGAACAGTGTTTACGGACACAATACATATAACGACACGACGACTATGCCTCGCCAAAGAAATTTAGATTACCGAGTTAAAAAATAATGGCAAAATGAGTCAATAAGATAACAGAACCACGAAGGAAGTCCCATGGAAATTCTTGGGGTTTCTCGAGTTTCGGGATTAGCATTTAAAGTTAATGAACGATCTGCAAAATAATCTATGTGTCTACAAATTTACGATGCTAAATTTGTAAAAGTTTTTTGATATTTCTAAGTTTTATACGCTCAGAGCTGACGTTTGTAATATGTAATATATATTAGTATATGTAATATATCAAGAGTTGTATTTATTTTATATTGTTTGCGCATGTATTTAAATATTATTATCGTTCTTTTTGTGTATTGATAATAAGCTGCCCCGGTTCTCTCAGGTGTGACGGTTCAAAAACAGCGCCAATTCTTCTTAATTTGGAAAAATCGGGAAAACGCCAACATATACAGCTTTCTAATTTTTATGAGTTGTAGCATATTAATCAAGGACAGCATCAGAATTTTTTCAAATTTTTTCGCTGGTAGTTCTGCGAAAAAATCGACGTCAAAAGATGGGATATAATATATGGCCACGATAGTACTTTGTATCTAGCGTGGAACAACCTGTATAACTGGAGGTGTTTGAGCAACAGGCTCAGTAGTAAAATACCATGAAAAAAAAAACACTAGTTTTCGACGTTTTGATGGCAAAATATGTTGGATATGATAAAATTTTGTAATCAATGTGACCTGAAAGTCTTAAAACATGAATAAGTACCCATAAAATTACGGATTACAAACAACTGCAGGTTTAAATCAATCGGTTAATGGTGCCGTTTACCGCAAACAAGTTTTATTACTACCTACATATTAATGGTGCACTATTAAGTCAAAAACATAACTTTTGCCTCAACTTTTATATCTAATAAACTGGCTTCTGTGTATTCTCCAAATAAAAACGAGTTTCTGTCTTCAGAGTGTAAATGAATAACGTAGATAGAATAAGGCAGAGTACAACTCGAAAAACTAAATATTTGAAAACGTTGTTTTTGCACAACGCAGAGTATCTCAGTCTCAGTCAGTAGACCTAATACGCTTGCCAATTTTATTATCTATGATTTAAATTGGCATAGGATGATTATGTTTGCATATTTTTGAAGGACACTCCAATTTTGTATGTAGTCATACAAGGTCTATCACGGCTGCCATTAGAATCAAATTAAATGAATACGCCCAATGTCCACTGGGCTATTATATTATTAAATCCTTATTTTGATGAACTCTGTGGAAACTTCATTTGTATGGTTTAAAAACGTAATATGTAGAATACATAGACGTAGCACAGAGTTGACATTTGATTTTTATTTACGTTTTATAGGAACCAGAGGTGAGGGTATGGGTAGTGAGTATTATGACATTTAACCCTGTTGAAGTTGAAGAAGTTGAAACCCTCCCATACCTGCAACCCTGTGAACTCAATAGTACTTCACTAGCTACTTAGTTAAAACTCATATCACAAATTAATTGTTCAATGCAATAGTTGCTATGTTAGGTAGACGTGCTTTGGATACCGAAACTCATTAGTTATTCACGAACAGATCTTTTCTAATATACCTTAAACAAAGTTTTCTTTCAAATCTTTCTCTTTATCTCAAAGGACGTTTATACGTCCTTTGATTATACTTATGTAATATTAATATTCCGTCTTTTCTTTTCAGTATTTTGCACTTGTTCCCCTGGTCTGGTATCGTAGACGAAAACCAGGAACTCAGCACGACTTTCCGAGTCCCCGACTTGAAGAGTGGCAGGATGGTCAGAATGATTACGCAGCTATCGATGAAAGAAGAAGAAATGTTCAGGAACATGATCAGGCGCTTCAACACCATCGTCAAGGTATGCAAAACCGTATGGTTACCATAATCATTACATGGGTCTTCGGATACAGTCGACACGTCTTCATATTTTTCTTTTTAATTTGGATTTTGGTTTCCTTTAGGCAGCTCAAGAGATGGACGTGAGGGTCATGGTTGACGCTGAACAGACGTATTTCCAACCTGCGATATCCCGTATCACGCTCGAGTTCATGCGGAAGTACAATAAGGATAAGGCGATCGTTTTCAACACCTACCAGTGCTACCTGCGCGACGCGTTCAACGAAGTCTCCACGGATTTGGAGCAAGCGAAACGTCAAAACTTTTATTTCGGCGCGAAATTGGTCAGAGGAGCCTACCTGGAACAGGTGAGCTTTGTTATGTTTACTTTCGTTTTTCGAAACAGTATGGTAATGTTCTTGCTATCTTCTTATAATCTCTTTCTATTCCTGGCGTTGCACAGAGGTATTTGACCTGAAAACCTGGCCAAAATTATTTTTTCACCTAAAAAGGCTTTAGATGTGTTATTTTATTTATGTATAACATTTTAACCTTCATACTAAGAATTTGAAGGTTAATAAAACAGTACAAAATAGGAAAAAGCAAACTGTATTAAATATTGTTCTTCACTGCACTACAGCTATTGTAAATTATATACTGCTACAACATTTGTCATCAATATTTTTTTGTGATGTTTTACCGTGTCAAATTCATAAAATAATATATGACATGTCCAGTTTAAATACGCAGCATTTAAAATTTAAAGATTTAAAATTGAACAATACATGTCGTTTTTGAGTTATATGAGATAAAATGTTTGGGTCTGTTATGTTGTAGGAAAATCCTGAAAAAAGTTTTATTTGTACAGACCAGTGGTAGAGGAAAAAAATGAAAGTTTACACCAGTCGATATTGTGTATTGAAACGGTACATATGCTACTCATGCTGTTTTCCGTTGGATGCATTCCTTTTAAGACGTGATAGTAGAGGCAATTAAGAACCTATTTTACCATTTTTATTACTATAAAATCTATTATTTTTAGTATTATTTCAAAATTGTCTAATATTTATACTTATTGTTTCCATGAAAACTTTCGAAATTTGATCATACTTCAAGCTGAAACGGTCGTTTTTTAGTGGTTTGACCCTCATACGCCTGTTTTGAACCAACATTCGCATTTCGCATAAACACATTTATCGAAAATGCCTAACCAGTTTCTATTCACAAACTTACTATTGTCTCTCCTCAACAAGAATCCAATTTAAACCAGTGAACTGTGTATGCGAGTAGGTGCTTTTGATGTATTTTCTTGTCTTGAATTTAAATCCGATTGGCTTCAAGCAACCAATTTCCAAGAAATGCATATACAAGTACAAAGTTTAAGGTTTTTTTCGGATGATTTTTAAGAGTCTAGGTCATGGGAGTTGTTTGCTATACATGATCCAAAACGGAAAAATATACGTACATAACGGCATTTACAACATACAAAATGCATTGAACATAAAGTTGTCAATATCTCGATAACCGTAACCATTTGTGTATAGCTAAATATGGTTAAATATGTTCTCTACTATCACGGTATCAAGAAATTGCACCAAATTACATATAAACCGATACACCAATTTTTGGATTTTCCTTTACAACGTATTAGAAATAAAATCACAAAAACCGCATCCGCACCTATCCGCAGCAGATTTTCCAGTAGTTGTAATGTCAAATATGTATAGTCTTTTACCTATCCCAGAAACTGGTTTACTTTTTGGAATTTAACAATTTAGAAATTGGATTTATGGCCAGCTTTTTGGGTCTAATGGCAATGTGGCAATGTGCGTTGTTCCACCATATCACCCATCTCTCTAGCCATTATCCTCATATAAATTCCCATACTTGTGCCTGGTGTACTACTTACTCCGAAGGTATAGTAAACAATCATAGTAATACAGGAGGCTGTTTCTGAAATAACGGCTAACCTTGAAGGGGCATGTCCGTCAGAGCCAAACACGCAATTTTGCTCAGATAACGTATAGTTTTTGGTGAATGGCCCACCACGCATAACGCGTATGGGTGTGTTGATCACACATCGGCACGAATACCCTTTCACTAATTGTAAGTTGTGAACTATTCACGTAAATAATAGTAAGCGTGCTGACAAAACTGTGATTACAACGTGATTATGGGAGGTTAGAGTCGGCGAACCCATCAGTTATTTCGCAAATGGCCAGAAAACCTTGAATTTGGTACCAATACATTAGCAACTATTACCTACTGAATTTTGATAATAATTGCCGAAGATAACGAAACAGCTGGCGACAACTACAATTTATTGAGGTTGAGGCATTTGTTGTTCTTTTTGTATATGCTATACACTATTTTGTAATATTTTAGTCTTACTTAACTTGTTTCAAAGTTCTTTCTTTTCACACTGGTGGTATGTGCTATACAAAAACCTACTCTATAATCCCTTGTTAAATCTACTAGCATACCTACCCACCTTAGCCTTATCTTACCTGACTTCTTCCATAACATTCTGATGCGATTCTAGACTTTCCTCATTACTGGGTAGTACACTCTCTTTATTTCATTCGTTTTCTGTAGGTAAAGTGTGGACAGCTTTTTCTAATGATTGTAGTTTATTTCTATTTTGGAATTGACATTATTTTACTAGAAGAGCTGCTGTGTATTGAGCCCTAACACAAGGTTACTAGAATAGACAGGTTGTTCAGTAACTATATGGGCAAAATGCGAAAACGTGACATATTCCCGAGTTGTTTTCCTGCCCTTGTAAATGTAAATGTACAGTAGGGGTACGGTTTATTCCGCGCAGCTCCTAGGCCACCATTGGCCCTTTGAGCTTTCCCCTCACTACTATACAAGTCATATCGACAACCAGAGATGTTCAACTGGTTGTCGGAACCCCATGGATTTTCGTCTCTACCGAAACACGGCGGACGAATTTTCGCCTCCTATTCAGTAGGCAAATGCTCTCTCTTTCCTGTACTTATTGGCCTAAAGTTACTTACCTAAAACGTAAGGTAACTTGGTCTGAAACTACTAGGTAATTCTAGGAACCTTGTCCTAAGAAACCCTTGTTTCGTGTTTTTAAATATTCCCATACAGCTGTCTCAACCTGTCATGGCATCTGAAGGGTATAGTAAGGAGTATTGAGTAGTACGCCATAACTGGATGAGGCAACTGTTTTTACTTTACCTGTTTCTTAGGACCCTGTAGTCTCAGTCTCTGACGCTTCTATACATAGCTGGTGAGATGGGACTTAGGCCCCCATCATCCTTAGGGATACAAATTTTGAGAGCTCTTACGGCCTCTCCGACTTCTATCCTTACATCCTTCGTATATAAGGGAGGGGGGGATGTGTCCTGGACTATAGGATAATACTTTTGTGGTAGGGGAAATCCCCACATGAGTCATCCAGGGACCCAATTCTAGTGATCTTTTTGAAGCGAATGCGTGATTTTTCGAATGGAGGTGGGATATCACCGGTTGCCCGTATCTATGAGCAAGTTTGCTTGTTGCTAAGAACAACGCGCCATGCCCATACGTTCCCATACGTTTGATTGAAAAGTATGGGCGTGGCGCGTGCGTTATTGTTTTTAGCAACAAGATACGAACCAGAGGGCAACCGGTGATATCCCTACTCCATTCGAAAAGTCACTCATTCGCTTCAAAAAGATGACGAAAATTGGGGTCCCTGGGGTCCGTAGTGAGGGAAGGCACACTCTGCGAGGTAAAAATTGTGGCAAGTGATGGCGGTAGATAAATAAAACATAAGATATGTTCGTCTTTATTTTTATTATGATAATAATAAATATATATAAATATATTAAATATAATAAATTAAAGATAAATGATAATTTATCACATGTTTCCTTCCATTCTTCCTCTCTCCTTCCTCCTGTTCCCTCTTCTCTCCAAAGCCAACGGCCCAGATTTCAAAACTACACACACAAACACGCACACGCACAACAGAGACAGACAGAGACAGACAGAGAGAGAGAGAGACAGAGCGAGAGAGACAGAGCGAGAGCGAGAGAGACAGAGCGAGAGAGAGAGACAGCGAGAGCGAGAGAGACAGCGAGAGAGACAGAGCGAGAGCAAGATAGACAGAGAGAGACAGAGCGAGAGCGAGAGAGACAGCGAGAGCGAGAGGCAGAGCGAGAGAGACAGAGCGAGAGCGAGAGAGACAGAGCGAGAGCAAGATAGAGACATAGCGAGAGAGACAGAGCGAGAGCAAGAGAGAGACTGAGCGAGAGACAGAGCGAGAGCAAGAGAGAGACTGAGCGAGAGACACAGAGCGAGAGCAAGAGAGACAGAGCGAAAGCGAGAGAGACAGAGCGAGAGAAACAGAGCGAGAGCAAGAGAGAGACAGAGCGAGAGCAAGAGAGAGACAGAGCGAAAGCGAGAGAGACAGAGCGAGAGCAAGATAGAGACAGATCGAGAGCGACAGATCGAGAGCGACAGAGCGAGAGCGAGAGAGACAGCGAGAGCGACAGAGATAGCGAGAGCGAGAGAGACAGAGCGAGAGAGACAGAGACAGAGCGAGAGAGACAGACATAGCGAGAGAGACAGAGCGAGAGCAAGAGAGAGACTGAGCGAGAGACACAGAGCGAGAGAGACAGAGCGAGAGCGAGAGAGACAGAGCGAGAGCGAGAGAGACAGAGCGAGAGCGAGAGAGACAGAGCGAGAGCGAGAGAGCGCAGAGCGAGAGCAAGAGAGAAACAGAGCGAGAGAGAGAGAGCGGGAGCGAGAGCGACAGAGCGATAACGAGAGAGACAGCGAGCGAGAGCGAGAGAAACAAAGCGAGCGAGAGCGAGAGAAACAAAGCGAGAGAGACAGAGCGGGAGCGAGAGAGACAGAGCGAGAGCAAGAGAGAGACTGAGCGAGAGACACAGAGCGAGAGCAAGAGAGACAGAGCGAAAGCGAGAGAGACAGAGCGAGATCAAGAGAGAGACAGAGCGAGAGCAAGAGAGAGACAGAGCGAAAGCGAGAGAGACAGAGCGAGAGCAAGATAGAGACAGATCGAGAGCGACAGATCGAGAGCGACAGAGCGAGAGCGAGAGAGACAGCGAGAGCGACAGAGATAGCGAGAGCGAGAGAGACAGAGCGAGAGAGACAGAGACAGAGCGAGAGAGACAGACATAGCGAGAGAGACAGAGCGAGAGCAAGAGAGAGACTGAGCGAGAGACACAGAGCGAGAGAGACAGAGCGAGAGCGAGAGAGACAGAGCGAGAGCGAGAGAGACAGAGCGAGAGCGAGAGAGACAGAGCGAGAGCGAGAGAGCGCAGAGCGAGAGCAAGAGAGAAACAGAGCGAGAGAGAGAGAGCGGGAGCGAGAGCGACAGAGCGATAACGAGAGAGACAGCGAGCGAGAGCGAGAGAAACAAAGCGAGCGAGAGCGAGAGAAACAAAGCGAGAGAGACAGAGCGGGAGCGAGAGAGACAGAGCGAGAGCAAGAGAGCAAGAGAGAGACAGAGACAGAGCGAGAGACAGAGCGAGAGCAAGAGAGAGACTGAGCGAGAGACACAGAGCGAGAGCAAGAGAGACAGAGCGAAAGCGAGAGAGACAGAGCGAGAGAAACAGAGCGAGAGCAAGAGAGAGACAGAGAGAGACACAGCGAGAGCAAGAGAGAGACAGCTCTCTCTCGCTCTCGCGAGAGAGACAAAGCGTGAGCAAGATAGAGACAGAGCGAGAGAGACAGAGCGAGATCGAGACAGAGCGAGAGCGACAGAGACAGCGAGAGCGAGAGAGACAGAGCGAGAGCGAGAGAGCCAGCGACAGAGACAGAGCGAGAGCGAGAACGAGAGAGACAGAGCGAGAGCAAGAGAGAGACAGAGCGAGAGACAGAGCGAGCGAGAGCGAGAGAGACAAAGCGAGAGCGAGAGAGACAAAGCGAGAGCGAGAGAGACAGAGCGAGAGCGGGAGAGACAGAGCGAGAGCGAGAGAGACAGCGAGGGCAAGAGAGAGAGGCAGAACGAGAGAGACAGAGCGAGACAGAGCGAGAGCGAGAGAGACAGAGCGAGAGCAAGAGAGAGACAGAGCGAGAGCAAGGGAGAGACAGCGAGAGCAAGAGAGAGACAGAGACAGAGCGAGAGAGAGACAGAGCGAGGGCGAGAGAGAGAGAGAGAGAGAGAGAGAGACAGCGAGGGCGAGAGAGCCAGCGAGAGAGACAGAGCGAGAGAGGAAGAGCGAGAGAGACAGAGCGAGAGCGAGAGAGTCAGAGCGAGAGAGACAGAGCGAGAGAGACAGAGGGAGAGAGACAGAGCGAGAGCAAGAGAGAGAGAGAGAGAGGCTCTCGCTCTCGCTCTGTCTCTCTCTTGCTCTCGCTCTGTCTCTCTCGCCCTCGCTCTGTCTCTCTCGCCCTCGCTCTGTCTCTCTCGCTCTCGCTCTGTCTCTCGCTCTCGCTCTGCCTCTCTCTCGCTCTCGCTCTGTCTCTCTCTCGCCCTCACTCTGTCTGCTCTCGCTCTGTCTCTCTCTCGCCCTCGCTCTGTCTCTCTCTTGCTCTCGCTCCGTCTCTCTCTCGCCCTCGCTCTGTCTCTCTCTCTCTCGCTCTCGCTCTGTCTCGCCCTCGCTCTGTCTCTCTCTCGCTCTCGCTCTGTCTCGCCCTCGCTCTGTCTCTCTCTCGCTCTGTCTCTCTCTCTCTCTCGCCCTCGCTCTGTATCTCTCTCGCTCTCGCTCTGTCTCTCGCGCTCTCGCTCTGTCTCTCTCTCGCTCTCGCTCTGTCTCTCTCTCTCGCCCTCGCTGTCTCTCTCTCGCTCTCGCTCTGTCTCTCTCTCGCTCTCGCTCTGTCTCTCTCTCGCTCTGTCTCTGTCTTGCTCTCGCTCTGTCTCTTTTGCTCTCGCTCTGTCTCTCTCGCTCTCGCTCTGTCTCTTTTGCTCTCGCTCTGTCTCTATCGCTCTCGCTCTGTCTCTCTCGTTCTCGCTCTGTCTCTCTCGTTCTCGCTCTGTCTCTCTCGCTCTGTCTCTCTCTCTCTCTTGCTCTCGCTCTGTCTCTCTCGCTCTCGCTCTGTCTCTCTAGCTCTGTCTCTCTCGCTCTGTCTCTCTCGCTCTGTTCTCTCGCTCTGTCTCTCTCTTGCTCTCGCTCTGTCTCTCTCGCTCAGTCTCTCTTTTGCTCTCGCTCTGTCTCTCTCGCTCTCGCTGTGTCTCTCTCGCTATATCTCTGTCTCTCTCGCTCTGTCTCTCGCTGTGTCTCTCTCGCTCTGTCTCTCTCGCTCTGTCTCTCTCGCTCTGTCTCTCTTGCTCTCGCTCTCTCTCTCGCTCTCGCTCTGTCTCTGTCGCTCTCGCTCTGTCTCTCTCTCGCTCTCGCTCTGTCTCTTGCTCTTGCTCTGTGTCTCTCGCTCTGTCTCTCTCGCTCTGTCTCTCTCGCTTTGTCTCTCTTGCTCTGTCTCTCTCTTGCTCTGTCTCTCTCTTGCTCTCTCTCTGTGTCTCGCTCAGTCTCTCTCTTGCTCTCGCTCTGTCTCTCTCGCTCTCTCACTCTGTCTCTCCCGCTCTCGCTCTGTCTCTCTCGCTCTCGCTGTCTCTCTCGCTCTCTCTGTCTCTCTCGCTCTCGCTCTGTCTCGCTCTCGCTCTGTCTCTCTGGCTCTGTCTCTATCTTGCTCTCGCTCTGTCTCTCTCGCTCTCGCTCTGTCTCTCTCTTGCTTCGCTCTGTCTCTCTCGTTCTCGCTCTGTCGCTCTCGCTCTGTCTCTCGCTCTCGCTCTGTCTCTCTCTCTTGCTCTTGCTCTGTGTCTCTCGCTCTGTCTCTCTCGCTCTGTCTCTCTCGCTTTGTCTCTCTCGCTCTGTCTCTCTTGCTCTGTCTCTGTGTCTCGCTCAGTCTCTCTCTTGCTCTCGCTCTGTCTCTCTCGTTCTGCTTCTCTCTCTTGCCCTCGCTGTCTCTCTCTCTCTCTCTCTCTCTCACTCTGTCTCTCCCGCTCTCGCTCTGTCTCTCTCGCTCTCGCTGTCTCTCTCGCTCTCGCTGTCTCTCTCGCTCTCGCTGTCTCTCTCGCTCTCGCTGTCTCTCTCGCTCTCGCTGTCTCTCTCGCTCTCGCTCTGTCTCTCTGGCTCTGTCTCTATCTTGCTCTCGCTCTGTCTCTCTCGCTCTCGCTCTGTCTCTCTCTTGCTTCGCTCTGTCTCTCTCGTTCTCGCTCTGTCGCTCTCGCTCTGTCTCTCGCTCTCGCTCTGTCTCTCTTGCTCTCGCTCTGGCTCTCTCGCTCTCGCTCTGTCTCTCTCCCTCTGTCTCTCGCTCTGTCTCTGTCTCTCTCTGTCTGTCTCTGTCTGTCTCTCTGTCTCTCTCTCTCTGTCTCTCTGTCTCTCTCTCTGTCTCTCTCTCCCTCTCTCTCTGTCTCTCTGTCTGTCTCTCTCTCCCTCTCTGTCTCTCTGTCTCTCTCTATCTGTCTCTCTCTCTCTCTCTCTCTCTCTGTTTCTCTCTCTGTCTCTGTCTGTCTCTCTGTCTGTCTCTGTCAACTCCTCTTACTTCTTGCAACGCCTTATTCATCCATCATCTGGATCCTTATTTTCCATTCTACTTCCTCCTCTGCGTCTTCTGTTTCTCCTCTTCTGCTTCTCCATCATTTGGAGATGTTGGTGATCTGTAAACAAATAATACTAAGGTCCAAAAAATCCGTCACTTTTCAAACATATCTTTGCACTGATGATACCAATAATATTAACGAATTATGAATAAACTCACCATAGTTGGTCGTCTTTGTAGGAGCGAGCTCGTGCTGCGGCGTTAGGCTACCCGGACCCGACGAATCCTACGTTCGAGGCAACGACCGAGATGTACCACAAGACGCTGACGGAGTGTCTGCGACGCATCAAGGAGATGAAGACGAAAGGCGAAGACATGAAGAAGATCGGCATCATGGTAGCGTCGCACAACGAAGACACCGTCCGCTTTGCGATCCAGCAGATGAAGGAGATTGGAATCGAGCCCGTCGACAAGGTCATCTGCTTCGGTCAACTCCTGGCCATGTGCGACTACATCACTTTCCCATTAGGTACGTATCCGAAAATCTGGAATCGAGATAAAAATCAGTCTTTTTCAAGACTAAGTCTTTTTCAAGACTATTTATTAAACGTAATAAATAAAATTTAATTTATTGGTCCTTATGACATAACGCCCAACGGGGCGTTATGTCATAAGGACCAACTGTATTTTCTTTGTTACAACTGTTCAAACACAAGCCTTTGTCATAGCGTCGTGGTCAGGTCCCTTATTGTATGACTGGGTCTAAATATTTCATCGTAGTACAAATGCCATTATACCCAATAGCTTTACATTGAAGCAAAAAGGAACAACAATATTTGAAATATGTTTATGACATGAAAAACCCCGAACAAGATTAAGTACTTTACACATACTCATCGGTCTGTCATATTGAACATCCTATCATCAATACATTCCCAGATAATAGGCATCAGTTGTCATGAAGTTTCTGTTCTGTGCACTTAAGAAGACAGTTCCGTAATTTTTATGCCCGGGCTACACTAACGCCTAACGTCTAACGCCCTTTATGCTTCATCATTTGCCGCCCTTCTGGTCACTTAAGGTGGTTTGTACAATTTTTGCCCTGCAAGCCATCGACGAGATGACTGAGACCAGACATAGAAAATAGTCATGCTTGAAGATGAATATCTAAAGTTTCATCCTCAAAAATTCCCTGCATTTATAATATGAAATAAATGGATATACCTACTTAATAGGAAAATTCAAAATTTTGTTTTCAGGTCAATCCGGCTATTCGGCGTACAAATACATCCCATACGGTCCCGTTAACGAGGTGTTGCCCTACCTCTCGAGGAGGGCGCAGGAGAACAAGGGTATGCTCAAGAAGATCAAGAAAGAGAAGAGGCTGCTCAGCAGTGAGCTGCTGAGGCGCTTTGCCACCGGCCGCTTCTGGTACACCCCGAAGGGCAACTACGTCCCCGTCTAGAGTGGGACGCGCCCCGATACAGACCGACAAAACAAAAAACCTTTCAACAAAATCCAAACCCAAAAAAAAATTACTGCAAGCAAAAAGTAAGTGCCACACAATAAACAACACCAAAACGAAACGAGAATAACAGAGATAGAGAGTGAGTGAAGCAACTCGGAACGTTTAGATAAATAAATAAATACAAGAAAACGCATGCATATAGATATATGTACGTATATACCAATATGTACGTATACTTATCTGTATGTGAAAAGTTTGTCCCCCCCCCCCCGTTATTGTTGAGACCGTGAGTGTAACCCTGTGTAAATTATTTTCCGAAGAATAAAGGCAAAAAGTATTAGGTTATGTAATAATTCCGGTGGAGATCCGGAAATTATTTATTGAATTATTAAGTTGTATGTGATCTGCCGATGTAGGATTTTAAGTGTTGTTTAACGATTATTTTATGAAACGCTAGTATTGGTAACGATGTAATTTTAATGTTTTTAATGAGAGGGAGGAGGTATTGACCCCGCGTGGGATTTTTTGGGCCGAGTAGCCCCCTCCCCCGCGTGCTCCGGAGATATGGAGAGGAAATGGAAAAAGACAGATATAGATAGAAGCACGGAAAAACTATTGAGAGCGGTGTCCAGTTTCCTATGTCACTATTATTATTTCGCGATGAGTGATTTTGTATTTGATTTCTTTTAAATATAAACCTCACTATATTATTTGAGTTTGTTTTATTTTTGTCTTGGGTAGGGGATTTTATTTTATTTGGAGTTTTTTATCTGCCCGGCTCGTGTACTGGAATAGGAAAATTTGAGTCCAGGGAATACAGCAATGGGTTCTAATTTTGTTCATACGGATACGAGCTGGACAGGTGTGATGAGGAGCTTGAGAGTGGGAAGCAAAATATTAAGGTAAGTTTTATTAAGCAGAGTAAAAAAAAACATTAAAGAAAAACAACAATATTCGATAGCTGTATCAGTAAGAGCTTTTTTAAGGTGACCATTGTCATGGAAGGTCGTAATTGCATACCCAAAATCGATCAAATTTTCAGCGTAACTTTATTGATAAATATTTTAATAATAATTTATTTAATTTTTTTGTCATGAAATATCTAATTTTTGTCAGCCTCCGGCCAACTGAACTACTGTATTATAGGAAATAATACAACAGTAAATATGTAACGTTGCCAAAACAATAAGCGGTGTGTGCGACAGAAATAACACTTAGTATTCTCGTTGAACGGTTTACTGAAACGAAACCTTTCTCTCGCTAGCCTCTGGCCAACTGATCGAAGGTTGATTCCCTGTCAACCTCCGGCCAACTAAGAGAGTGAGTTTAACTTTTAGGCTTGTTGTGAAACCAAATTTCAATTAAGCGTTTTAACGGCATCATAAAATTTGGTTATAACTCTAGATATTGAGTTCGAATCAACCATAGATAATTTGAGCGTTAATGAACTGACTGAATGAAAGACGTGTTAATTCTTGGAAACATTTTAAAACCGAAGTTAACCAAAATTTAGTAAAATAAAAAAAATCATCTTTGTTTCAGATTTCATCCATGAAGACACGTTCCAAAAATTCTAGGTTAGTTAATTAAGTAATACAATAATTCTAAAGACTTAGCCCGAGTACTCCTATATTATACCTGTAAATTTTCGTTTGTTACTTTAATTATTTATTATATAACTATTATTTATTTGTTATTTAATCTGACTTTACCGCTTTCGTGTATATTGTGGGCTAATGTGAGACAAGTTGTTAACCTAAATAAGTGCAGACTGCTTAGTGAATTACTTACTCATTATTAATATACAAAAAAGTAGTGGATGTTGTCAATTTTTCTACAAATGTTACATACATAAAAGGGTTGCGAATAATTCTGTACTTGTAAACGTTAAATCCATATTATTTTTCGGTGTACATAAGCAAACTACTCTACAATAAAAACAATGTATACACTCCGCAAAACAATACAACAAACACAATAATAACCGACTCTCTGGATGTTATTGTTTCTTAGCGCTAGTTTGTGTAAAAATGAAATGAGACTCTAGAACGGAGAAAGCGGCGATATAAAAAACAATGCGAAAATGCGCTACAACTGATATGAATCTGTATGCATCTGAGAATTATATCGTAATGTTGGACAATAAAGTATTACAGAAAATTTTAATGAATATCTGATCCGTTGAAATAAAAGATCTAGATGTTATATACTTTGACTTTTATTTCCTGCCTCAAAAACCCCAAAAGTAAAGTGCAGGTAAGTTTAAAATCTAATATTCTACTTCATTCAGACTTTATCATACTATATCTAAAATAATTTAGCTGCATGAGATTCTATTTGATCGAGATCTGCATTAAAATAAAACTAGTTAGCCAAGATTTGACAGATATTTTGATTCCATTGCCAACAACTATAAAAGAGCAAAACAAAACAAATCAAACAAGTCATTATAGAAAAACGTAGTGTTTGTGTTTATTCACGTTCTCGCTTCAAACAAAATACGGCTACCTAACGCCAATGTCAACGCGTTACATCACATCACAAGAATTACACACAAAATTAGAGAGAGAGGAACTTAATCGTACACATGCGGACCTCTTACACAGTAAGGTAAGTATAAAAACATCAGTCATATAAATAAGTATTTCCATGCATGCTTAGCAAATATATATAAATAATCAACAACAAGAAAACGAAGAAAGGGATAGAGAGAACCATAAAAAACAAATATAAACTTAAAACAAGTTCAGCTTGCTTATCGTCCTTTTCCCCAGGATATCCTTCGGTCTGATGTACCTCTGTGTGGCAGAATTATCACATTTTTCCTCTTCTTTCAACTTGTCCTTGATCAGGATCAACCTGAGGCATTGGTAATTCATATACGAGATCCAGGATATCGACACCAACAAGAATATTAAACCCCCAGGCATCGCGCCGATAGCCAAAAACAACACGCATCCCACAAACTGCAGGAAAATTAATAAAAAGGATCCATAGACCCCGATCTCCAACAACTTCCTCTTCATTTCTTCAGGTAAATTCGCGGAAGAGTCGTACAGTTGTCCCAGCAATTCCTTGAAAGCTTCGAACGACTTCTTGGGATCAGTAAAGGACATGTTCTTCAAACTCTTCGATATTATCCTGAGATGCTCTTCGATTGTCTGAAGGATTAGATATGCTAGCGATTTGGTGAATTGCGTGCATTTCTCCGAGTAGGACGTGAGGACTGTTTGAGATGTCCTCAGCCAGGTGAGTAAGGCGGGTAGTAAGAAGAAGTTCTGGGAGCATATGTATGTGTTGAACTTGATGATCTTCTCGATCGATTGGCTTCTGGTGAAGTTGTGGGGTTTTGCGTGTTTGGTGTGGTCCTTTTGGTCTTCAGGTCTGGTTTCCTTGGTCCTCTCTTGTGTGTTGGTCGCTGTTATAGACATCGTTAAATCTGAAATGTTATGTTAGTGTTAGATTTTTTGTACGGTTGGTGTATGGTGTAAATGTCTGTTTTGTAAGTACGTAACAATATGATATGTAACATTTAACATCTAAACATGTTTTGTTCCAACATGACTGATGTGTGTACGCCAATTCTTAAAAGTTGTCCACGCAATTTCAGCACAAATTTACGATATTTTATAATGGTTAATTCCTGTCAATGGGGAAGTCTTGAGACCGCTATTATGAATAAACTACAATAAAATGCGCAGTGTAAACAATCTAATCTTATCAAACCGTCCGGTTTTCATGAACAAAAAGAACTAAATAAGAAACATATATCCTCGAAGATCTTTAAATGCCGTCTACGACAATTAAGCAACACAAACGATTTTCAGCTGTTTTTGACTATCACGGGAATGCAAATTTTGCAAAATTATATTAAGTACTTCTTTGAAATACTACATAGTAGCTTACCTACTTGAACTGGAGAAGTAGAATAATATTTATCAGCATTTCTCATGAGATGTCGCATGATACAGCAAAACATTTTTTTTTCAAGAATAGAAAAAAAACTGATGTGGCCAGCCACATGACTTTATCATACTATATATAAAATCAATAATTTAGCTGCATGAGATTCTATTTAATCAAGATCGGTCGTGTCTGCATTAAAATAAAACTAGTTAGACATGATTTGACCGGTATTTTGATTCTATTGACAGTAGGTATAAAAAGCAAAATTACTAATATTACCGAAAAAAGAAATAAATTATACAAAATTTCCTCTACTTTAATTTATTATTTAACTATTTCGACGAAATTACAGAAATGGCGGCTCATTTGCAAAATCGTTGAAAAATGCTTTGAGTAAACTGTCTAAACAAATTGGAAATGTGTGTTTACATGTTGCGAATGACCTTAATTGTGCCAATCCGCAGAAATTAACGAGAGATAACGAATTGTTATTATTATTATACACTGCTACTGCATTAGGCCAACATCATGCAAGCAGCCAATTAATCGAAAAAAAGATTACATAGTCCGAATGATTGACGTCTGGCAAAGATGCGTCACGGACGTTTTTACACTGCGATACAAAATTCGATAATTTAGTAATAAATTGAGTTGGCCAACACACATTTTTTAATTGGAATTATAACAGAATTTTTACGATTGTAATTTTTTTGTACATTTTTATCATGGTTGACAAGGCGTTGTATGTACATTTTATTTTATTTTATTTGTTAAAATTTTAATTAATATTTATAAACACTGCATTTACTGTTATTCCAAAAACAAGAATATAACTAAATATATTTTATCTCCCTATTCCAACAACGGTTTATTTAAATTAAACAAAATTTCTACCTGTGTAGAAACATAATATGAATGTTTCAAATATCTTATTACAAGATGAACGCATTACAAATATAAATGACAATAGTACGTACATCCGCGAAGTAAATATTTATAAAAGTATTTGTATAGCAAATATTTACCCTAACACATTATCTACACTATTTGTATTGGTGTATATGGTGCTGATATTCCTGTTCGAAATATGGGAGTTATCGATAAAAAGGTATCAATTATACTAGTACTCAGATCTGACATAAGTACTCATCATAAACTTGTTTGTTGTGTACTTATTTGCAATAGCAGGATAATTACTTAGCTAACTTATTCATGTGTATATGACATAATACGTAAAAGTTCTGAGCTATCACAGCTATTAGTTGACAGATCTTCTAGTGGTAGGATTTTGATATTTTTGTTTTTTTGTCTGTTAATGAATCTGACAGATTTTGAAATTTAAAGTTCTTTCTCTATAAGTGTACATAATATCACGTAAAAATGGCAACATTTTACGTGATATTTACTCTAAAAATTTTCCTTCTATGAGTACATATACATTAGAACAACAAGTAATACACCCTTATTTATAATTTGATATATACCATGTGAGAATTCATTCTAAACATTTTTTAAATATTAATGTTTCATTCTGTTTACGATTCCAATTTATACAACAAAATGGTCATCATTTATTTACACAGGGACGGTAAGAACATTTTATCTCTTTATGTTGCCAATTTGACTCCTTTACCGCACTGGACTATGGTTTCTAAGAAACAATACAGCATTCTGCGATACCATTGCGATCTTACACTATATATAGACACGAAGAAAACAACTTTAAGACCACCAGGAAAAAATAAATTGTCGTTCGTTACCTACCAGGCTACTGACTGGTTCTTACGGACAACAAACGGAATTTCTCATGTAATGTAACTAAGAAAATAAAGTTATATATACGAATTGCAAAACGTAAAGAAACATCCTTATTATGACAAACAAATTGGTGTCAAAAGCAGCGTGTTATAACAATTAAAAATATAAAGGTCAAGAGGTTATGTTTTGATATAGAACGGTTGCGAGATATGCGTTAAAAAATGCGAGAAACAAATTTGCGATTGGCAATTTTGATTGAAATGAGCCGAACATACATCAAATGCGTAATAGTTCATCATGAACAACAATATTATTCATAGCTGTTAACGAGTGATTATCTAAGAAGAGCTGAAGTAGTTAAAATTGTCCTGGACAAAAAAAGGAATAGAGGAACCAGTTATAAATTATCTTTCAAAAATGGTCTAATCTCATTTCGTAATTTAGTAATAAAAAAAATCTGCGATAACCGTAAGAGTTGCAAAATTAGTTTCGAAGCAGTTCCACGTTTTTTGAAAACAAGCCTGAAACGGTCTACAGTTATCGAGTTTAAGAAAAGGTTTATTATTCATAAATATACCTGCATTGACAATGTGAGTTTGGGTCACGAGTATATTTTATTTTCATTATTATCAAAAATTGGTATTAAAAAAAGATGAAAAAATAAATAACTGTTTTCATAATATTGACTTGCCATAATTATTTCAGTATCCACAACATTGCTTTATGTTTCTTGTGTTGGTGGCCAATTAGCTTTGTTTTTATGCTAAACCACAACGGCTTTACGAAATCAATAATCGAGTGATTATTGATGCCAACGTCCTTGTGAAGACATACAAGGACAGCGGTATTTTAAGCCAAATATATTGTACTTTTTTAATTAAAATTTATGGTTAATTTGTAATTTATAGTTACACCAAAGAAATATCAATTTATAATTCAGTAAACTTGCTCTGAAATGATAGTATATTTTTCTCAGATATTGGCAAATACCTGATCTAGTCTATCTCTCTTTGCCCTCTACTAATAGTGATTCGACCATATACGAATCTTGGTGTTGTTTACTGGATACATTGGATGTCTAAAGTCAAATGATTCGAACGAACTGATAGGGTTGTTTCCTGGTCCTAAAGTCTGCAAGTCGGAATCACAATGCGTCACAAATCATTGCGTAAAGTGAAGAGTAAGTATAATCATAATACAGAACATTGTGATGATTGAAAACATACCATATTTTCAAAACTAAACATTTCAGTCCAATGGTATGTTACTGTTCCATTAAAAGTTGTTGTTGCTCTACTGTTTCAATAAATTTGAAACCTTGGAATCAGGATCGACCCAAACTTAAACTATTCGCAAGATGACTGCCACTTCCGGTATACCCGAAATTGATATCAACTATATCATTTGAAATGGGACATATTTAAGTTACACTTAAAAATGTAAATTAATAACGAAAAACAAAATGGAGAAATGGTAAGTATGCTAAAGATAACAAATGAATTCAGTTGTCAATTTTCGTTGATGAGACCAGCAACTTTTTACAAGAACGTGGAATTCAGGTCATGGAATGGCCGACGTTAATTGAACACGTGTGGGATCAGCTTGACCGAGGTGTTCGCAAGCGCCCTAATCCACCACTAACCATAACTGGAACTGACATAAGCCCTGATTGAGGAATTGGAAACCATAATGCCAAAATGCCATAATTTTTGGGTTAATCTACAGTTATCTTCAATAACAACCAAGATATTCAATTTAACACAAAACCCTACGTTTTTAAATGATTATGAATTATGGTGTGCGCTTGTTCTTTGGCAGTAGATTTTAGGCTTTATTTTAATCTTGCAAATATCCGCTATACATTTTTCACGTAAAATTGACAAATGAACCAACAAATTACAAGGAACAGTCACAATGCCATAATGTTGCTTCAATAAAAGAAGATGGATTTTATTAGTTAGAAATGAAAGGAACAATTTTCTAATTATACACGGCATTTTTTTCCAAATTCAGCCACAGTATTCTTGTAGTGTTTTATGATTCATATTATGGCGTAGTTTGATAGTTAATTACATATTGTACTTTCCGATGACGCACCATATCAAAGAATTGAAGAAAACAGAGCGGTGTGCTGGCTTATGTTTACTTAATTTTGTTGACTATTACGTGCTTTTATTAGATACTATTAAACTACACATTGGTCCAAGATAAAAACACTCAAAAAACATTTTACTTTAGACGAATCACAAAATTCTACAAAACTTAACTACAATTTTTACTATACATAAAATATATAGTGCATTTTTGTTATCAATTGTTACACACTTTCCGATAAAAAAAATCTATAAAGTAAACGAACACCAAAAACAAATAAGCGATGTTTACCTTTTATGTTTCACAGATTCAAGATTAGTGAAAAAGTCTCAAATTCCTAGAATGGTAATTGTTCAATTGCAGACAACTTCTAGAAGGACCAACGATCGAACTTTACAAGCACCTGAAGCCAATAAGTCACTATAGAACGAGTTCACTAAACCAAACGTAACTGATTCTGATTGCTGAATGGCAGCAACTATGTACCAAGCAGACGAGACGCAGGTTTTCAAATTGCTTACGCCGCTAGTGGAGGGGGAATTATAGATTACAGAGCTTAACCTGTGTGTGTGTGTGTACGTGTGTGTGTGTGTGTGTGTGTCATGCGTTGGTATTGGGATGTCTGTCTGATTTGGTAATGTGGTTATCACTTGTCGTAGTAGTCATACAGGTGTGCGACAGGTGTAGAAAGCTTATCATTATTTTGAAGTTGTAAGTAAAGAAAGATAAGTAAGGTAAACGTCCAAACTCAAACAGTGTCCTAAATTCCGACATACATCTGTGTAGTTGGCTAAAATAAGAAATCTACAACATTGAAACTTATTTTGAGGACATCCGGTTTGTTAATCAACTCATTGAATCCACACAATTAAGTTTTGGTTTACGAAAAACAAGCTTATATAAAAAGAACTTCCTTCTTATATATAGACAGATGATGACGACAATCTCTAACATAATATATTTACTACAACTGAATAATGTTGTCTACCACTTGGATGGTTTTCTCTAAGTCTGTTGAAATGAAAGCTTATGTATTTTGAACAAATGAACTACGAAGCAAAAACCTAATACCACTTGACAGAGTTGCTACTGCTGTTTTTCTTCAAAAAGTTGAAGTCACTGTTCAAGTTTTGATTTCAGCCTACGTAGAGAATACGTGTTGTTTTTTTTAGAGATTTTGTTGTACGGTTTATACAATATTCTCTAACATATTATGTAGGACTGCCAGTTTTTGCATATCCATGTGAACCTTGGGGTAATATACCGAAAAAATCCCCCAAAAATATTCCAAAAATAATGGAAAAAATCTGAAATTTATTCTTTAGATGCGTTGCTACTTAGTTACCACCAAATTTAGTTTCTTTTAATAGCTATTCTCAGCTTTAATACTCTGCTTATAAATTGCATAATTGAACTGATTGATATACTGCAATATAGTGCATTTTTTAACAAATTCAAATCTCAAAACAAGTTATTTAATTTTAATTATGAAAATATAAAAAATGTAAGATATCAGATTGGCCAACCGAATTAAATTATCCGATATAGACATTAAATTAATTATTGTTGAGCAAAAGCATACCCAAAACACGTGAATTATTTTGGAAAACTAAACAACACAAAATTTGGCAATACTCTATGATTTAATTAGTAATAGCCAATTTAATTTAATTCAATCTAAAATGCATAATTAATTTACAAAACATAAAAATATACAATATTATTACTTAATGAGAGTTAAGATTACAGTTTATTATTTATTTATACACAAAAGAAATATCCTCTTTAATTTATCTATTAAGAATACAACTAACAGGATATACACAGAGTACGAATTTGATATATTCGCAGAATCTTATTTTGTTACCAGGGATATTTTTGTAACAGCGAGAGCATGTTTATCAGTGTGACTTGTTTGCAATCAAAATATCGACGTGGGTCATGGACCAGGTTACGAAAACATAGACGAAATGCAGAGAAAAAAAAACGGACACAAGCGCCAATGCACAAACAAGATGTCAAGAATCATATAAATTGGCGCATGTAGATTTTAATTGACGAGAAATACCTTTAGATATAAACTGACATGAACCGAGAAATACAAGAAAACTAGTGGAGGTTGTTGACAGATCCGAATGAAGTTCGCAGATTTGTAATAGTATATTTTGACAGACTTTGACACTAGCGTTGTATAAAGATGACAATTCGTTCAAATAATGAGGTCAATATTTCGATTCAATTTATTGAAATTGTCGGTCGTAGGTAAAACTATGTACAAATACACGAGCTGTAACGTATATTATGTGCTCGTGAAAATATTCAAAATCATCCTTGTAAATAATTATAATAAAAAAAGCATTGCGTTGATTTAATTTATTAAAATGACAAATTACCCAATTTCTCTAATATAATTTCTAATGAGAAATCCCCAATCATTTTTTACTGATATACCGGTCGCGGTGGCTTTAAGATAACGTTAGTCAGCACAGTTATCTAGCTGTGTTCTAGGGCACCGAAAAATACAGGGTATTCCGCCAGACTTTGGACTTTGACCGGCCGCAATCTCTTCAGACGCGCTTATCGAGCGCGTCATTACGAAAGAAATTGTTTACAAATACGAGTTATTACTACTTAAGTATAAGCCAATTATTTTACAGGCTTGCATCATCGATAACAGAATTTGGGTCCATGTTACAGCAATACCACCACCTCAAGATTACGATTATTCGATCATAAAATAGTTATCTAAACGATTAACGGAATCATGGAAAATCTGTATCGTAATTTTTTTCATGTTGTTTCAAGTCAGCTTCCGTTTTCACCGGAAGTAAACGATTTCATTAAAAAAAGCGAAAATGATAGAAAAACGTTTGTACCTAGGTGATACATATAATAATATTCTATATATAGAACTATTACAAACGCAGTTATCACTATATATGTTTTCTATATATATATATATATATATATATATTCTCTACGAATGGTGAGTGAATCACAATATGTGAAATTAAACCAAAGCGATTAGCAGGAATTATCAACAATTTACTGATTTTGGCGTATATCCATTTCATTAAAAAATAATCGCTACTTAATCTGTACCAAATAACTCATCCAACTTTTTTGTTTATGATCTCAAGAAAATATGCGTTTATTTTGTTCGTAATTTATATAAAATTAATGATTATTTTAATTTAGAAGTTTAATTTTATTGCTTTTTCATAACATCGTGAATAATTTTAATGGTAACATAAAAATGTTCAACCCCACAGGAAACAATTCACACAATATATTATTATTACAATAATTAGTTATTGTGGTTCTTTTTATACTTAAGAGCATTGTCAAAATATTGTTTGTGGCTTCTTTAGATGCAATACACGTTTATTAAATAAGTTGACTACCTATATTTATAGATAACTGTTAGATGTTAGTTCCGATAGCAATTCTGACAAATGATTGACTACCAATAAGGGAATTTCCTTTCTTATGTTGAAACAGTATTGGTTATTTCTTTACTATTGTTTCAGATAGTCCGATTTTTTTTTATTTGTAGAAAGACGCTTGTAAAAATTTGTAATAACAATTACAATACTTATATAACAATACTTCTGCGTAATTTTAACCAAGAGTCTTCAGAAACAATGAAGGCCTTTGTTGTTCTTAATTTAATTTTATTTGTGGCAAATGACGTTTTTGACCACATGAAGAAACAAATTATGAACAAAACCGCGTTTCGGATTCGAATTTTGTCCATGAGCAGTCGCAGTGGGCTAAATTTACACCTGCCTGACATTTGAAATGAGCACACGAGATAAATTTAATAGATACATGACCACTGACAATATGACTTGTCTTATTGTCATTTTCGGAGTCAGTACGTTCAAATTTACTAAAATAAAGAATATTTTGATGAAAGTGTTATCGACGCAAACTTAAAATTTGTTGACTAATGTTATAAAAAGTCATGAGAGCATGACCATGTTTTATAAGCGACAAATATTTACAATATCAACATACATTGTTGTCAAGTACTTTGCAAACAAACAACATTAAAAATAACCCAAAAATCACTCACCTAAGAAAAACTGCAGCATAACTTCAACGCCTTTGTAGATTTCCGGCATCTTGACATTACTGGATCCGCCGAACACCACAAAAATAATATTCGTCTATTCTCTATCGTAAAATTATTCAAGTATATCCCTTATTATACGCGACATACAGAGAACTACTGAATTTAAAAAGAAAACAATTTTCCATCGTAGTAGTATTGCAATGTTTCCAAGTGAACTGTACAAAATGGAATGACCAAATTCTGCAGAAATACCTAGGAAACGAGTATTGTTTTTGTCGATTTCCTTTCTTATTTCCCCCGCATGGTCACTGGTCGGGATTTTAAAATAGCGACTCGGAAATTCTCGACACTGACCGTACCTATACGAACTAGATGGAAAATCTTTGAACCCCGGTTTGTTTTGGAGTCTCCGATTTGTTTGGAGGGTGTTGAACTGTTGTAAATCCGGTAGTCGTAAAAACAATAAAGTTTCCGTGCGTTTGCAAGTATGATGTCATGTGCAAGTTTTGCTTCTTTATACAAAATATTGAAGGTCTTTACGCATTGTCAAAAAGTTACGTTAGAATGAGCAAAAATAGTGAAAAATTCATAATAAAAGAGAAAAACTTACGGTTCTCCGATATGACGCAAAGGTTACACCATTCCATTCTACACTTGCAGCACTGCCCAGCAAATTGTTGTCCCACGATTCTGAAATTAATAATAAATACCTACATTTTAGAAACTGAACATTTTTTAAACTATGCATTTTTGATTTAAACCATTAAATCTAAACACTTTAAAAGAACAGCTTCTGAAAAGTAAACTCTAAACTCCAACGATAAGTTATCAGCGAATTTTTTACTAAGTAGGCTGAGGCCAGTAACTTCATATCTCTCTTATTATGCAACTTTTGTAAAGAAATTTTTATGTTAATTGCCTTCTTTTATGATGCTTAATCACCCCTTGAAAATAACAAGAAACAAGAACTATGAACAGCCTGTATAAGCAATCTTAATATAATAATAATGATATTTATTTAGTTAAAAGAAACTAATAATCACAATAAATTTGGTTTCCTAAGTAATAAACTTGTCAACTACTTAAAATTAGCCAATACATGAACCCGACATGATGTTTTAAAAAGACTTAGCGAACTACTGTTTTTATATCACTTGGCAGGGTATTAAACATCTTCAGTGCTTTATAATAAAATGAATTTTGTGTGCTGCTTTTTGTATATTTTGGTAATCTGAAGTGCTCCTTTTGCCGAGTATTGTATTCATGCTGCTGACTATTGTATGTTAAATAATTAGTCATATAATTTGGGAGTTTATTATTTATGCATTTATATACCAACGTGAGTGCCTGATATACCGTTCCTTGTTTAACATTCAAAAAATTTAATTTACTCAGCATGGACTCGACACTGGTTAACCTGGAGCTTTGTAATAAAATTCTGAGTGCTCGATTTTGTTGTACTTGAATCTTTTTAATGTCTTTGTCTGTACACAAAAATATTATACTGCTGCAATAGTAAAACAATATGGTTCTATAATCGTATGGTACAAAGATATTCTACCTTTTAATGTAAGTTTATTAGATATTCTTCCTAAGTAGCTAATCTTTCGACTCACCTTTTTAACTATATATTCCATATTACTCGTAAATTTCAAACTATTATCTAAAATGACACCTAGATATTTAAATTCGACCACTATCTCAACAACTGTGTTATCGATAACTATGTCTGGTGTAGGGTTTACCGAATTTCTATTTCCCAATACCATAGCTTTTGTTTTCAATACATTCAAACATAATTTATTTTCTTTATACCAATTTGATATCGATACTAGTTCGGAGTTTAATGTCGCGATTACATCAGGTAAGTTATCTCCTGCAATTGATATTAGCGTATCGTCTGCAAATAGGTGCATATCACAAGCTTTAACTTGTGAAGCAACATCGTTTATGTACAAATTAAATAAAACCGGCCCAAGAACAGAACCTTGTGGTACCCCTAAGCTGTTTATTAATTCACTTGACTCATTTTCTCCAATCCAATATATGATTAATACATTAATATATTATTGTATATTCTTTAAGTTTCTTTAAGATCCAGGGCTCCTATTCATATTTTCATTTTCGTTAATTGCTACTGTATTCTTCATAAAGTAAATATATATTATAACTCTCCCTAGGGTTCAATACATATAAACCGTCACTTAACATTTATTTTTATTTAAAAACATACTTTCATGCTCAATATTTATTATTGTAATGCTCAATTTTGTGGTTTTAGGGCGTATGTACTATAAAATTTTGAGAGTCCTTTTTCGATCATCGAACAAATGAATTTTGAAAGATAATACCACCTAATGGCTTAATTGTTCGTAATTTATCGGAACACACAAGGCAACCACCACATCCATCATATCCGGTTGACCCGGGGTTCTCGGGGTCAATTGACCGTACTAAAACTCGAGTGATATCACGTCTGCTCCAGACGGAAGATAACCGCGGATTTGTGACAAAGTCCTTTCATAACAAGGTCTACGAGATCGCTCACCAGACATGCAACGATCATGCTCGCTTGCAAAATAGAGAATACTTAATCATATCAATCCGTTTTTACGCTGCGTAAAGTTGCGTATCAAATTAATTGGAATTGAATTTACGCCGTGGTTATCTGGAATGTATTTATGTATGTATTAAGTTTCTGCGATGATTTATTATAGTTTTAGATAGTAGGTTAGAGTAAATTTCGGTATTATTATGAATTGTTTATTTTGGAGTTTGTATCATAGAACTGTTGAGTAAACGTTATTAAAATATTCTGCGTAATAATATAAATTCACAATAATGTCGACTCACATTTACGCATTTTAATTATCGTAGTGTTTGGGATTTACACACGATTCACATAACGCTGCGAGGACTGTCGCTCTTCGACCACAGATGTCGCAGCACGCATACCTTGGTTTTATTATACTATTTTATAAAGTTATATTTAAGTACCAAATTTGGATATTATCGGTAACAAAGTTCGTCTAACTGAGGCGCACCTGCCTGACGGCAGAAACTAATCAAATTGCATTCCGCGCACCGATATATTTTCGTCATCTTGAGATGTTAACGAAAACTGTAGTTTATGAATAAGCTAAGTTTGTTCAGTTTTTGGTTATGACATCGTTTGGAAGCACAAGGAGTGGGGGAGAGCTTGGTATAAATTCGCACAAGATGGGAAGTCATACGGTATAGGGTCTCGGAGCTGCGTTCAATCCTCTGCTATAACTATGCTATATCTGCTATAACTAGTTGCAATAATTTCATGGTCTTTTCAAATTTACTAACAGCCACATTTAGATTTACTCTCTCATAATTGTGTCGTATTTTAGGCAAAATAGTTTCGTGGATTTTTGGACAAAAACTCTGGTTTTTAAATCAAAACGTTGGATGGTTAGGTTACTTAGCCCACATTCAAAAGAATATTGTTACTTTCCAACTACTGAAGGCACCTGAGCCCTGAGCCACGTGTCCTTGTCAGCCAAAAGTTATATTTTACTATGGCTGAACATAGATGCACATAAGTTGACGCTCTTAAAAACGGTTGCAATTTTGTATTTTAACGATAAATGTGACTTTTTTGTTATACATTCTTTGGAACCAAGTATGAACTTTCATTCGACATTATTTTTATTAAAATTACCCACAATTTTGTTTATTGCAGGGCCGAGAACATTCGCTGTTATAAAAAAACAGTTTTATGCAGAACTTGAGTGTTTTAGTTTAGTGTTTAGCTTTGTTAAGCTTTTGAAAGTGGTTCAAATTATAGTATACATATTTGACATTACAACTACTGGAAAATCTGCTGCGGATAGGTGCGGATGCGGTTCTTGTGATTTTATTTCTAATACGTTGTAAAGGAAAATCCAAAAATTGATGTACCGGCTTATATGTAATTTGGTGCAATTTCTTGATACCGTGATAGTAGAGGTAATTTAGAACATATTTAACCATATTTAGCTATATACAAATGGTTACGGTTATCGAGATATTGACAATTTTATGTTCAATGCATCTTGTATGTTGTAAATGCCGTTATGTACGTATATTATCCGTTTTGGATCATGTATAGCAAACAACCCCGATGACCTAGACTCTTAAAAATCATCCGAAAAAAACCTTAAACTTTGTACTTGTATATGCATTTCTTGGAAATTGGTTGCTTGAAGCCAGTCGGATTCATATTCAAGGCAAGAAAATACATCGAAAGCACCTACTCGCATACACAGTTCACTGGTTTAAATTGGATTATTGTTGAGGAGAGACAATAGTAAGTTTGTGAATAGAAACTGGTAAGGCGTTTTCGATAAATGTGTTTATGTGGAATGCGAATGCGGGTTCAAAACATGCGTATTAAGGTCATACCACTAAAAAACGACCGTTTCAGCTTGAAGTATGATCAAATTTCGAAAGTTTTCATGGAAACAATAAGTATAAATATTAGACAATTTTGAAATAATACTAAAAAAAATAGATTTTATAGTGATATAAATATGGTAAAATAGGTTCTTAATTGCCTCTACTATCACGTCCTAAAAGGAATGCATTGAACGGAAAACAGCATGAATAGCATATGTACCGTTTCAATACACAATATCGACTGGTGTAAACTTTCATTTTCTTCCTCTACCACCGGGCTTAAAAAATAAAACTTTTTTCAGGATTTTCTTACAACATAACGGACCCAAACATGTTATCTCATATAACTCAAAAACGACATGTATTGTTCAATTTTAAATCCGTATATGCTGCGTATTTAAACTGGACATGCCATATATTATTTTATGAATTTGACACGGTAAAACATAATAGAAATAAGATCACAAAAAAATATTGATGACAAATGTTGTAGCAGTAATTAATTTACAAAGCTGTAGTGCAGTGAAGAACAATTTTTAATACAGTTTGCTAAACTATTCATTTTATGTATAGTATGATGAAGTCATGTCTCTGGCCACATCAGATTTTTTTAAGATATTACGAGATTAGATAGACATACTGTGGTCTATGAAGTACAGTAATGGTTTGAAATAAAACGCAAACTGTGAATTTATTATGAAGTTTGTTGGAGACGATTGGATACTAGCTACGTCGCACCGAAATTCGTAATAAAGAAAAATCTATTGAAACGAAGAATCGTCATACCTCCTGCGAGACAAAACAGTTGACCAGCATAATCGATGTTACCGCAGCGAAACTTTCTGCCCAACCTGTACATCCGAGAACACGCGATAGTACGGGGAGTGCGCGCGCGCGGCGCCACCGTAGCAGCGTCGCGACGCTAGCCGCCGTGCAGTATTTTTAACGCGTTCCCCTGCCAAGTCCCAGTGGGCTATGGATCTTGCTGCTTTCGTGACTGCATTATATCCATGGCGTACTCGCGAACGTATTGTCATCATCAACGAATAGACTATATAACCCCACCATAAAAAAACAAAACAAAAAAACAAGAGATATAACAAAACAAAAAAAGACATACAGACAAAAGAAGAGAACAAGTGCGCGCGGCGAACAACAGAGTGAGGTTATTGTTTAACATGCACGAGCAGTGAGCAAACAAAAACAAGAGACTAATGAACAAAAGAACATCGATTACCGAGGAAACAATTAGAGAACACAAAACTAAAGAAAATGCCTTATATTGCCTTATTTTTCTAGAAGAAACCAATCGTAGTTTATGAAAGAAACGGACGCATTGGAAGACAAACGCATAAAAGGTTATACACACTTTGCGAGGTTAGAAATAATTGTAATAAAAAAATCTGGGGGGGTTTTGGTGATAACCATGCTAGTTGGCTGCGGTTCTGTGCCAGGTGGTTTTACTAGTGTTGTTGTATTTGTGCGGGTTTCGAAACGAAACAGTTTGGCGACTGCTGGGTCTTCTTGATTCTTATTATGCCAGTCAGGAGAGGTTTGGTCGCGCCTAGGACTACCCTGATAGAGACAATCATAAGGAAGTTCGACACAGACAGTAAGTTTATCAAACAAAGTATTTTTTTTTTCGAAAATAGCACTAAAACATTTTTTATTAAAGTTTACCGATAACAAAAAAAAAAAATGCTTTTTGCGCAGTATCTTGACAGTTGACTCTTAACCTAAATCTACAGATGTTGTATTTTGTAATAACCTTACGTATTTCGTTTTTTTATGATGGACGTATATATTATAAGTTGCGCCATATCTTAACAGATAGTGGACAGGCAATTCTATTATAGAATTAACACTGAATTATGTAAGTGAGTATCACATTTGGCGCAAATGCTTCTAATTGTTGAATTAACAGAAAATGTTTGTATGCAAAAAAATAAAGTTGCTCTAAAAAAACCAATGCCTTATAAATTTAATTCTTTACAAATTTGAGTTTTTTTTTGTTTAAAAACTCATTTAAACTAATGTAGATTTAGCAGAAGTAAAAGACAGTATGGATTCATAGGCAGCGTCCTCAGAAGTAACAAAAGTTTGAAAACTTAAAAGTCGTTTGGCGCATTGCAAATGGTCATCGTATACAGTGTGTCTCACAGGACGTTGGATTGTTTGGGTGTCACAAATCTGTTGTAAAAACAGTTGATTTCCAAATGGCTTCAGAGATATTTTGAAAAATCTAAATATATATACATATATAATATGAGTATTCAGTTGGCTCTGAAGATGCGAGCACATGGTTCGCGAAACGTCAGCGTTTACGAATCTTGACACACGGCATAACCCGGAAGCAATTCATTTTCTTATCAAAATCTCACTGTATTTGCTCACAACTAATTTTATTAGTTGTCCTATGAAGAAGTTGTTTTGACATCTTCCAGGCCTTTTTATTTATTTCAAATTCCACTAGATCAATTTCTTCGCGAATTCGCTGAAAACAAATGAAACTTTTGTTATTCCTGCGTAAGGCATATCGGTTTTATACACATTTTAATTCGGCAGTATTGTCTGAGTGATATATATTGCACACGCCATGTGTGTAGTACAAACACATGGCAACATTTCCTAAAAATTAATGATGCAAAATACGCAGTATGAATCAATGGGGACCATCTGTCAAATGACAGTACTTTTGAAGAACTTTAGACAAATCAAAACATTTTGCGTCTTTTTCTGACTCACCGGTTCAGTACATCGCTATCACACTTTGTTTTGACTAAACGTGTATTGTTTCAACATGTTTCATGTATGTGTCTAGCTTTGTATGTGACTGCAGCAATATTTTCTGAGTACATACCTATTTTTGTTCGTTTCTTTATTGTTAATATTCACAAACGATATGCAAACGATAGGCTGGATCATAGGAAATTAGATGTTTAAACCACTATTGACACATAGGTTCTATTGAAATACATAACTTTTTTTTTATTTATAGAATGTGACATTTTTAATAACTCAATTAGGTAACACCTTGTGTTCAATCATTGTGTTCAAAGAATTGGATATTCGCACGGATAAACTTTTTCAAAAATAAAAACAATATACCTACATATCTACATACTTAAAATAAACCAATAAAAAGTCACGATAAAATGATTTATACAAAGTAATAACATTGAAAGAAAATCAAATTACCATCAAACACATAAACCACAGTTTCAATTACTTTGAACAACGTGTTATTACATTATGGTATAGAACTACAGACTAAAAAAGAATTTCTCTGTAACAGTTTTTCCCATAAACATTTTTTTCTACTCCTATTGAGGAATGCATTCATTATCATGGCAATTTATGATAAGTAATACTAACCATTCCCCCCACACACATGACAAATATTTCATTCCTGGCTCCTCATACCCCGCCAGTAGTGAGAAATATTTCATTCCTCACGGCTTTAGAACCAATCACAGCTCTGGATTTTGCATTTCCAAATTATTGATACACTGCTTAGCGACATTGTCAAGGCATTGACAACGTCGCTAAGTGACAAGGCGCACCAAACAATTTTAATCTGTCAAAATCCTGTAAACCGTCATAGTGACATACTGCTGTCCCTATATACACAAAAATTAATTTATAAAATTTCGTTGCATGGTCGTAGAAAAAGTATAGTATTCCATTCGCAAGTAATGGCAATTTCTCACTCGAACGCTTTGCAGCACTCGCCTACGGCTCGTGCTGCAAACTTCGTTCTCGTGCGATATTGCTTACATTACTTGCTCATAGAATAATATACTATTATTGACACTATTTTGTCTATTTATGTATTTTTATACGCGATTGCTACTGCAATAATCTCTCATTTGCAAACCGGAGGTAACATACAACAACATTTTACACTATCTTTGCATTTTGACATCGGAATTAATATTATACACGCAGGCAACGTTTTCGAAAACCCAAGTAGGTTTCAGGGGTACCCTACATACGTCGGTATATGAATAGCGAATTTTTCAATTTGTAGGTACATCGTAATGAAAGTTTAAAGCCCTTCGGGTAGTTATTGCGCACCGGCATCAAGTTGGCGAATTGCTTCTGAATTTTTGAATATGACCGTTCCGGTAAATGTAGGTCTAGTGAAAATTGTACCTACAATTTCCTGTATAATGTTGTGGCGTGCTTCCGAAAATTAATTTAGGAACACAACGCAGCAATAATAAGTAGGGCATATGTATGTGCCAAGCGTTGGTTTAGCGCGCACAGGGGGTGTTTTCCCTCTGAGGATTGTTCGACCCTGTTCGCTGATGTTTTTTTTTTGTATTTGGAACAGAATTCAGCAGTGTTGTGAGTTAAAACACATATCCTTCTCATGTAATTTTGAGTTGTGCCCACAATAATTCATGGAATCCTACGTTATATTTGGACAGAGGGGCGCTTACTCGCCAGGAATTTTCAAACACTTTCACGCGCATAAATAAATTGCCGGGGAAATGTCGCCGTATTCGGATTACAAACAGAATACAAATGAATCGGGGTTGTTTGGTCAGTAAAAGTCCAAAAAAGTGAGAACTGAGAAAATTAACAAACAAACCTTTGTGAAATATAATAAAAAGTATTGTAATTAGTAGCTATTTAGTCTCAACAAACAAAATGTAAAGTACTTTACGGAAAATAAAGCGGGTATCATATTTGATTTAGATTTGCGTTACATTGACAGGCATGTTCAAATAAATCAACTTGGACTTTTGAAGTCAATGTGTACATTTTGAAAAATATATGTTTATTTTTACTGCTTATACTTATCAAAAAATCACCCTTAACACTACCTACTGTCATTAGAATAAAAATATCTGGCAAATCCTATATTAATGCAGACACGATCTCGATCAAATAGAATTTGCTCCTACAGCTAAACTATTAATTTTACCAAAAAATGTCATAGACATAAATTATACAAAATTTCCTCTACTTAAATTTATTATTTAACTATTTTGACGAAATTACAGAAATGGCGGGCCATTTGCAAAATCCTTGAAATATGCATAACAATATTGCTATCCGCAAACCGCACTTGAAATACACATTGACTTTGTAAACACCATGGAAACACCAAGCGGTTTCAATATTGTTTCACATAGCGCACGTGCGCGCGTGTTTCTCCTCCTCATCGCATTCTCCATGCATTTGCGTGTTGAATTGACGTTTCGCAACCGCTGACGTTCTGAATACTGTCAAAAGTTTCAAAATTTCCCGGCTACCTACTATTAATGTAGACACGATTTCGATCAAATAGAATTTGCTCCTGCAGCTAAACTATTAATTTTACCAAAAAATGTTATAGATATAAATTATACAAAATTTTATCTACTTTAATTTATTATTTATCTATTTTGACGAAATTACAGAAATGACCGCTCATTTGCAAAATCGTTGAAAAATGCTAACAGTAAATAGCCAGTTCCTTTGGACCCTTTTGAACCAAAAGCATTTCAGCGCTAAGTTTGGTCATAAAACTTCTAAATATGAACTTTCGTCCAGATATCTTTAGTAGTTTCTCCGGAATCGTCGTCAAAATTTTTTTTTAAACTGGATGTTTTGGAACGAAAATTACGAAAACTAACAAACAGTAAGGTAAACGTACGTCTGCTGTTGAATTGCTTGTATAACATCTGGTACGTTATGAGTGTTATGACTCAGTATTGCAACAAATGCTTGTGTTAGGCAAACAATTGTCATGGGAAAAATTAAGGTACAAGACAAATTTAATATAAATGTGATACTGAAGTATATTGCAACAATAATCTTTGAAGCATTTGATTCCCACAAATCATACGTAAACTTTGTGAATGAACCAACAAACGGCGATAATGTATTTTAAAAACCAGAAACAACGAAAAACAGTTTGCGGTTTCCTAAAACAAATGATTTCAATGATAGAAACGGACGTTGTCCCATTTAAAAGTTTATTTTCCCGATCAGTTTCAGGTAAAACGCCTCATCAAACCGCACACCTACCGATAAATTATGCATCTAGCATCGAGTAGTTTACGTTACCCGAATTCAGCTCTTTATTACTCTTAATAAATTATCATTTGGACGTAATAAACTTTCAGCTGGACACAAGACAAAACCGAATGTATAATTAAGCGTTGAACCGAGGGGGTAAGTAGATACGGCGGTGGCGTTTCTAAATTTAGTCGGGGGATGTTTTTTACCTGTGTGTTTCGACCACGGGCTTCGAAGGTATGCGTGTCATGAAGCCGCGTCACGCGAATTTTCGAATATCTGCAAAGGGAAGTCGAGTGTATCGATTTCGAAACGAACCGTTCCCGAACTAATAAATAAAAGAGCGAAAATTTGACCCCCGTCCGCAATCGACGAATTCGGGGAGCAGAATTTTTCGCATTCCGACGCAGTAGAGCAGCTAGGTGTGCAATCGTGAGTTTATTCGGTTAGAAATGAGGAGGGTTACGATAAATGTCATTCGGAGATCGGTATTTGGTGAATTGATTCGTAAAAATGTCACCGGACATTCGACAAATTGGTCGTTGTTGATGCTGAAAATAAAATATCGAAAAAAATAAATTGAAAATTTGGAAAAATTGGAAGAAATTGTTGAATTTAGTCTCCTAAACTCAAACAGGAGTTTGAGTTTTTTCAACGTTCAGTAATTGAATTATAAATGTCTAGCCATACGTTTGCCAAGTATATAAAAAACTGAAAAACTGTTAGGTAATAAACTACAGCAAACATTCTGTAACCGATAGGTAACGCTGTAAAGTTGAAGTACATGTAATAAACCCCAACAAAAATACTATAAAAGAGAATTTGTACTAATGTGTTTAACTGTAAAAACAGTTTTTTATATTCACATACGTACAGCTTTTCACAACACAAATGACATTGCTGTAATGTAATTAAAAAAGAATGCAATGCCAGCAATTCCGTTATTAGAAGAGCTAGAATAATGAAATATAGACTATAGGCTAACCAATAATTCATAGGTTTAAAGTTTATTACATAATCATTGTTTATCTTGCATTTTTCATACAAAAGATCGTGCTGAAACTCCACGTGAATTCCGACGCTCTACGGTCTTTGGGGTGCTGCGGGGAAGGGAGGCGTTAGCGGTGCTGTCATGTCGGAGAGAACCGACACAGCTGAGAGAACCGGGGCAGCTTATTATTAATACACAAAAAGAACGATAACTTGTCAAGGTAGTAATTTTAACTAACAATTAAATTCTTAATTTTTGCATAATTTTGATTATAATATGTGACCCGGCACGAGAGAAATCTCTTCTATCGATTGGCGTTTATGTTTTCTTCAGTTTTGTGCAATAAGGTTGTAAACATGATTTTGAAGGAAGCGGATAGATCTAATAATATGGAGTTAGCAGATTTTCCGATTAGTGGTGAATACTAAATTAAGTTTGCTTGATAAACCAAAAAAATATTTAAAAAGTATGCCCGATTTTGTTATATAAATATTCAAACTATTATAACAGTTTCAACAGCTTATTTATTAATAATATTTAAATACATGCAGAAACAATATAAAATAAATACAACTCTTGATATATTACATATATTATAAACGTCAGCTCTGAGCGTATAAAAGATCAAAAAACGTTTAGAAATTAAGCATCGTAAATTTGTAGACAAATAGATTATTTTGCCGATCGTTCATTAATTTTAAATGCTAATCCCGAAACCCGATTTAAATTGCCAAGAATTTCCATGGGACTTCCAAACGCCTGTTCGTGGTTCTGTCATCTTATTGACTCATTTTGCCATTATTTTTTAATTCGGTTATCTGTCGCCGGATATCCAAATTTCTTTGGCGAGGCATAATCGCCGTGTCGTCATATGTATTGTGTCCGTAAACACTGTTTTCCTACTAACTAATGCACGTGCGATCCGCCACTACTTGCAGCGTCGCTGTCGATCCCTTCCCCCGCTCGCCCGAAAGATCGAATTTGAAAGACGCGATCTTTTGTATGGAAAATGCAAGATAAACAATGATTATGTAATAAACTTTAAACCTATGAATTAGTGGGTAGCCTATAGTCTATATTTCATTATTCTAGCTCTTCTAATAAAGGAATTGCTGGCATTGCATAATGTAGCTTTTTGTGGGTCAAGCACTAATCCAATGATTTTACAAAAATGCACATTGAAAGCTAGCATTCCGCAGGTGATTTTACTTTTTAATTCGTTGAAATCTATAGATTATTTCCGGAGTAATTAATTGCTGAAATTAAACGAACAAAATTTACGGGTGAAAAACAGCGCCAATTCGTCTTAATTTGGAAAAATCGGGAAAACGCCAACATATACAGCTTTTTAGTTTTTATGAGTTGTAGCATATTAATCAAGGACAGCATCAGAATTTTTTCAAATTTATTCGCTCCCAGATTTGCGAGAAAATGGACTTCAAAAGAGGGGACATAATACATGGCGACGATAGTACATGAACTCTTTAAAAAATAAAACTACAGAAAATGGACCGTCTGAAGAGTAATATTAATTAGAATTAATTTCCGTATCGCTCCTAAAAGCAGGAAGTAAAAAAAAACATACGGACGCGATGCTTTTTCGCCAGTGACTGCTTATTGAAGAAATAGAACAAACGAAAGTATTTCACAGAATCTCTTTGATTATGTATTTAGCATTTGGTAATGGAATTGGAAATCTTTTGCCAAAGTTATCGCATTACACATTTTGACGGCAGCGGTGGGATTTTTACCGGATCCACACTTTTTCTACGTATTGAATTAAAAATAAAACTGTGGGACTTATATTCTGAACAATTTATGTTGTGTGTAAAATATACTTTGACCGTATTTGTTAAACAATGAAGTCTATACTTTAACAGTATCTGTCAACCTAAAAACTGGTCTTTTGAAATTCATTCAATTGCGGCATTCTTTTTCTTATGTCAAAATTCTAGATGACATTTATATGATATGACCAAACGTACGTTTTTTGCTCACGATAGTACATGCTTGCTGGATTTTGCCTTTTACATACGTAAGACAAATAACACATTCGAACAATAGTATATTATTCTATGAGCAAGTAATGTAAGCAATTTCTCACGAGAACGAAGTTTGCAGCACGAGCCGTAGGCGAGTGCTGCAAAGCGTTCGAGTGAGAAATTGCCATTACTTGCGAATGGAATACTATACTTTTTCTACGACCATGCAACGAAATTTTATAAATTAATTTTTGTGCATATAGGGACAGCTGTATGTCACTATGACGGTTTACAGGATTTTGACAGATTAAAATTGTTTGGTGCGCCTTGTCACTTAGCGACGTTGTCAATGCCTTGACAATGTCGCTAAGCAATGTATCAACAATTTGGAAATGAAAAATCCAGAGCTGTGATTGGTTCTAAAGCCGCGAGGAATGAAATATTTCTCACTACTGGCGGGGTATGAGGAGCCAGGAATGAAATATTTGTCATGTGTGTGGGGAATGGTTACTATTACTTATCATAAATTGCCATGATAATGAATGCATTCCTCAATAGGAGTAGAAAATAGTATATTATTCTATGAGCAAGTAATGAAAGCAATTTCTCACGAGAACGAAGTTTGTAGCACGAGCCGTAGGCGAGTGCTGCAAAGCGTTCGAGTGAGAAATTGCCATTACTTGCGAATAGAATACTATACTTTTTCTACGACCATGCAACGAAATTTTATAAATTAATTTTTGTGCATAAATGGACAGCTGTATGTCACTATGACGGTTTACAGGATTTTGACAGATTAAAATTGTTTGGTGCGCCTTGTCACTTAGCGACGTTGTCAATGCCTTGACAATGTCGCTAAGCAGTGTATCAACAATTTGGAAATGAAAAATCCAGAGCTGTGATTGGTTCTAAAGCCGTGAGGAATGAAATATTTCTCACTACTGGCGGGGTATGGGGAGCCAGGAATGAAATATTTGTCATGTGTGTGGGGAATGGTTAGTATTACTTATCATAAATTGCCATGATAATGAATGCATTCCTCAATAGGAGTAGAAAAAAAAATAACCTGAAAACCTGAAAACACCAACAATCAACAACGTTAAGTGTCCAAATTCACGTCTAATTCGTATCAAACGGTTCCTTTCGTGCAATGAACTAAGCATTTTCTCGGCTTCCTTTCGTTTTCCAACAGTTTTCCGAACCCAACGCGCCCCGCACCCCAATACATTTGTTAAGCTTGATTTATTTATACCGGTCTGAAACTTTCTCGTGTCGGAGGGTAGGTAAGGTAAACGTAACGAAGTAGACCTTTCTGGGCTGTCCGGTTCACGTTGGGGATCACGTGACCCCAGAAAGATTGTCATCTCGACATTCTAGAGGCAAACTGTTCAATGCAAATTGTTTCATTGATCCGGCATTTGCATAACTAACCGGATATTGTGTGCAGAAAGCGAAAAACATGAAAGATTTTTCGGTGGTACCTTATGTGGTACTGCAATGAGGATAATAGCTAAAAAGGAAAATAAAAAAAGGGGAGATTTATGTATAACATGCTCGTAAAATATGGTGTGTCGTAAAAATCTGTAGGAGTTTATTCGTTCTTTTTTTCTGGGTAAAATGAAAAGAGAGGATAATTGATCATTTCCAATTTTTTGCTCTATTATAAGATGTTTTTCAAATTGGTGGCTCAATTCCAAGCAGTAGCACCAATATTAACCATTTTTGTCATACAATCAAGACAAAAAATGGAAATGAGTAAGCGTTTCCGTCTTTCGGTACAGTGACCGTTTTTTTTTGTGAGAATATATTGAAATTGCGACAAAGTTGTCGTTTATGAACTGATGAATTTTATATCAATTTCGATCCAAAATCGAAATCTTGCTACCATCCAAGACCAGACGTGAATATCTTTTGTTGGAGCAATTTATTATTTTTCCTCATATCTTGTTGACATATTATATATTAAATTATTATATTTATTAAGATCAAATCTGCTCTTGTAATAACGGACCTATGAACAAAAAAATCATACAAACTTATTTATTTTTATTTTTATCTCTGTCTTTTCATAAATCTTCAATCTTAACACGCAATAAACATTGTAATATGTATGTATATTATAATATATAAGAGGAACCTCTCATATTTTGTTTGTTTTTAAAATCTGTAACGGAATCAAGAAAATAATTAAGTTTTTTTTTTTATTAGAACATTAGTTTACTATCTTCTTGAACCTTTAAATTAAATAATTAATTTTTGTAATGCCTCCACCACTATTTTAGTCTCCGATTTTACGCAGAGGTGAAATTTTGTTTAATTTATATAGGTACTTAAGTTATTTGAAGATAATAGGGAACAATATATCTATTTCTGGATAAAAATGTATTTGTGTTTACAATATCTGCTTAGGACAAAGTACGTATACATAAGATCCATAAGATTGTAACAACCCAAACTTGTTTTTCTGGAATAAATTCCTTACCAAACTTTGAGGCAATAATTTCGTTACAATAAAGTATTGCTAAATCTCTAAATCCGATTGTTTTTGAGTTATTGCTTCCTTTGTTTAAAAATGCAGTTTCAGAAACACATTATTTCTCAATTATTTTCATTACTACGGAGTCGTATGATGTAATTTAAACACGAAGGTTCTAGCAATTTCATAACATACAATGTATGTTGGTTGACTTTTTCTAAACAGATTTAACTACAGAAGTATTTTTTAATTGGGCACATCTGGGACGTTATAGACACAAAATGAAGACTATTAGTTGAAAATTATAATTCAATTTAATGTTAATACCGTCCGAAACAGTTAAATCGGTGTGATAGAATTCTCTAAGAACGCTGAAATAAAAGTTTGAAAGTGTCGATAAACTTGTTTTTAAGTAAATGCTTTAATTCCAGTCTACCTACAGAATTCTACCAAATAAGCAAATAAGATTTGTCTGCAATTTTTTAGTTAATTTTAAATTCTTTTCTATTTAATAAATCTCCCCGACTATAAAACTATCACTGTAGATTCTAACCGGTGCCTTTGCGGTAATTGTGTTTTCTTTGAATGTTGGTCTACATCCAAAATTTGTAGTAATTATTCATTCAACATGTATTATAAATTTTTCGTAGTTATCTAAAAAATCTGATGTGGCCAGGCACATAACTTTATCATACAATATATACAATTAATAGTTTAGCTGCATGAGAATCTATTCTATAGAGATAAATCGTAGGTATTGTCAAAGCATCAGCATTTGACACTACCTACACTACGTCATTAGAATAATAGTAATTTATGTCACAAATGCCGAAAGTACGGAATAGCGCGACGAGCGGTGATACGGCGCGTCACCGAAGGCGGAGTGTAGCCGTCGCATATGAGCGAGTCGCGCTATCTAGTTTTTGGCAGGAGCGACATCAATGTTTATTGTGTTGCCTTTTAACAAATACGTATGTAAAAAAAATAAATGATTTCTGTATAGTAAATGCTAGGTTGGTACCACTTTGACGAAAGGTGCGTTCCGATTGGTAGGTAATGGTAGCTAATGGCGGTGGTAGAATACGAAATTATAGTATTTCTTACATATCGTGATAATGACACATATTAGTTTGCATGTACATAAACATGAGTCACTAGCAATTTTCTATTGGAAATACTATAACGGCGTCTGCTACCACTGCCATTATCACTAATGAAAACGCACCTTAAAAAGGTAATTCAAATTCTGACAGATTTATATTTGTTCATGACACATCCCTACCAACATACTAAAATAAAACTACACACATCGCTATACTTTATTTATAATTTTCTCAATGTATCATTTTTAGAATTAGATATAAAGACGGGTTGATATTTCTTATCAACAAACAATCAAATTGGTGATCTTATTTTATTTGAAATTTGTATTTTATAATTTTGCGCACTACAGCGGCACGTTCCATAGTGGTTCTCCAACCTCTGATGAGATCAGCTGTTTTCGAATGTGACAACACAAAAAAATATTTGTCAAAATCCTGGCTACTATGTAATTTCATATCAATGCAGATGCGACCGATCTCGATCAAATAGAATTTGCTCTTGAAGGTAAACTATTAATTTTACCAAAAAATGTTATAGGCATAAATTATTCAAAATTTCCTCTACTTTAATTTATTAATTAACTATTTTGTCGAAATTACAGAAATGGCGGCTCATTTCCAAAATCCTTGAAAAAGACTTAGAATAAACTAAAAAGCTAAACTATTAATTTTACCAAAAAAATGTCATAGGCATAAATTATTCAAAATTTCCTCTGCTTTAATTTATTATTTAACTATTTTGACGAAATTACAGAAATGGCGGCTGATTTCTAAAATTCTTGAAAAAGGCTTGGAGTAAACACCCAGTTCCTTTGGACCCTTTTGAACCAAAAGCTTTTCAACTCTAAGTTTGGTCATGAAACTTCTAAATATGAAGTTCCGTCCCGATACCTTTAGTAGTTTCTCCGGAAATGAATTAACAAAAATTGGGTACACACACACACACACACACACACACACACACACACACACACACACATACACACACACACACAGACATTTTTTTGTACCTTGGTCAAAAATGTTCAGGGGACCCATAAAGACCTATTTCCGCTAAAATCTCAAAGATTTTTTTCGGCACGATTACAATACTTTACATACTGCGTATGATAAAGTAAAAAACAACAGAATTTTGTCGCAAGAACACAGTTCATAAATACTGACAAGTATCACGTAACCTGAAACGTGACAAATGGTTCGTTGGTTTGTAGTGGGGGGCTGCAGCAACCAAGTAAAAAATCAATATGAATTGCACGTAAATTAGGTAATAAAACATTAACTGTCATTTCATACCTGGAGCTGTAATCACAAGTCGCCACTGTTCGTGACTATGATCCTACCGTTTGACAAATTGAGATTGTTCAGCAAGAAATGAATTCAGTTTTGGAAACACCAACTGACCGATTTACAGATTGTAGTTTTGATATTAGATATTTGATATTATGGTGGTTTACAGATTAGTATATCCGTTTTATTGACGTCATTTTGTTATATATTAATTGTTAGTTAGGATAACAAGCATATGGTTCGAATGTTATCCATAACTTTTTTCACGTCCATCATCAAAATGTTGCAAGTGGTAGTGGAGTATTGAGGGTCTCAACAAAAGTACATAATTTTTATTGGACATGAGGAAATTAACGTGGGTCTATATATAGCTGCGGAAAACGTTTATCAAGACTGCTGCGGAAATAGATCTGGATATAACAACTCAAGCCGATAAAAACTACATAAGTAGGCAATAAGTTTTCTTGTATAACATTAGTAGTAAAGTATTAACTTACAGATAACATAAAATTTACATACCAGTGTGATCCAGCTCAATGCTCCGTTTTGCCATCCATGAAGTTCATCTGTAAACAAATGAATTCGTCAATATTTGAATTAGTACCACACCACGTACAAATAGCCTAAAGAAATAAGTGTTTTGAAAAAGAAACAAAAAACAATGATAACGTAATAGATTATCGAAAATCGAACAAAATAAGTGTTTTGTGGCCATTTTCCTGGAAGCGTTCCGTAAAATTATAACGTAGAATGGACTTCAGACAGGCAACTACACCACTAAATATTCCAGTTACAACACGTTCTTAATTCCGCCACTATCGATTCTGTAGCAGCACATTCGCAATCTATAACAGTGCGCGTAAAAATGAGTTAGCACTTTCTACCTAGACCATGACATACACATCACAGAATGTTACATTTATGCGCATTATATAGGTGCGTTGTTTTGTCCCCCATCGTTGGAATATTCAAATTTGATTACACCATCGTTTGACCATTTGTTTGACCATGTTTGGACATCTTTTATTTCGTTTCAGCATACTCCGTTTCCGAGACATCGATACCCAAAGTAGGATTTTCGAAAATTCTAAAATTTGGTCAATCATGGTCATTCGACTGCGGAAAATAATTAATTAAGTTAAGTACTATTAAGCACTATTTCAAAAATGTCTATATATCAAAAACGGAGAGTGGTCAAACGAAATGAAAAATGGTCACACAGGGCCATGAATGTTTAAACGATTGTGTACACAAAACAAATGATGGGGGGCTACTATGAAGTTGCCCCCCCCCCCATGTTAAGGATGACAATATCTTGTAAACGTTGCGTGGTCAAACGAAATAAAAAGATGGCCAGACATGGTCAAACAAATGGTCAGAGGTCAAACCATGATGTAATAACTTCACACACTACAGCGCACCTGTTTTGCTACATTCTGTATATACATTCTATACAACGGAAGAATACATAACACGTGTTTGTAAATATTGTTACACGTTCCATTTTTGTATTATATATTATATATATATATGACCTCATCTGGTCCTCTGGTCATTAGATAATAAATACATTATTGTAGTCATAATGATAAACTGTGCATGTCAAAATCTGTCAACTGATAAAAAACAACTTTTAAACTAATAGAAATGCTTAATTTTTCTACGAAAACCAAACAGAATTTTTCTCCCTTGTTTTTACAAGAAAATATTTATTGCACAGTACCATATGATTAGCAATGCAACTAGCTGTAACGGGTTTATTTATCGTGAAAAAAGTTATCATGCGATTTGCAGAAAGAGAAATTAACCAGAACGCTAAGCTGGTATTTAAGATTGAAAAATCACGCAAAGTCGTAATTAATCAAAGCAATACAACCTTTCGTATTACCTATATTAACAGGTATCTTCAAAAGGTGTCTAATTGTTTATACACTGTGGAAAAAAAAACTATACGATATTCGCAATAACAAAACGTTTCTACCAAAGCTATGTTGGTTTATGTATGGGTATAAAATATTTCTGATAATATCCGGTCAATTTAATCAATTTATTCTGCAATGTATACAGGGTGAAATTTTTAAACAATGTTTTTTATTGTTTTTACTAAAAAACTGTGTACTTCAGTTGTCTTTAAAGATTGTGAAAAAACCATTGGCTTCGTTATGGGCGACTTTTGTTTGACTTCAACATTATAGATTTTAACACTTTGACAGATACACAAAACGCAGCACACAATTCGAAGTAAAAATGCTAATTAATCTTTGTTACACAATCGTAATGACTTCAGTGCTAAAGAAATTTACCAAACATCAGCGAAGTATCCATTATTTTCTAGAGTTCAACATCAGTAGTACCTTAGCAGTCAAAATTACAACGAAAAATAAAAAAAAAAATAAAACACCTACTGGTAGATGAGAATACAGCGAGGTTACGGCAGCACCAATACAACAAACCAAACTAATTCGGGCATTGTGGTATCGACAAAAGGACGAATGCTCATGTAAACCATTACCGTGATTAGGTCAAGCCGAAAGCGCCCGCCAGGATAGGGTTGAGGGACTCCCCCCTCGGTTAGCCTTTTGTGGATTCGAGGGCAACCTTTTACTCGATACGTCACCGCCGCGTCAACCACGTGACGTGCAAATCTTTGCAGTCGTCCTGCCACGTCATCGATGCGGCGGCGACCGCCGAAGCTATCTTTGTATACCTACCTATCGTAAAGATCAGCGTGTACTCTAAATTTGTAACGTAGGTGAGATACGATGTAACGTAGGTACGTAAACATTTCCGTAAAGTAAGGAAGTTCAATGTGAACGTCGCGGTTGAATCAGTAAACCAGCGAGCGAGAGCGAAAATTGATTTATATTTGATCTAAATTTTTAGCGAATAAAGAGAGAGGTGAAGGGAAGTTTTTTTATATGAGATAAAATGTTTGGGTCTGTTATGTTGTAAGAAAATCCCGAAAAAAGTTTTATTTTTAAAGACCAGTGGTAGAGGAAGAAAATGAAAGGTTACACCAGTCGATATTGTGTATTGAAACGGTACATATGCTATTCATGCTGTTTTCCGTTTGATACATTCCTTTTATGACGTGATAGTAGACGCAATTAAGAACCTATTTGACCATTTTTATTACTATAAAACCTATTATTTTTAGTATTATTTCAAAATTATCTAATATTTATACTTATTGTTTCCATGAAAACTTTCGAAATTTGATCATAGTTCAAGCTGAAACGGTCGTTTTTTAGTGGTATGACCCTAATACGCATGTTTTGAACCCGCATTCGCATTCCGCATAAACACATTTATCGAAAACGCCTAACCAGTTTCTATTCACAAACTTACTATTGTCTCTCCTCAACAAGAATCCAATTTAAACCAGTGAACTGTGTATGCGAGTAGGTGCTTTCGAAGTATTTTCTTGCGTTGAATATGAATCCGATTGGCTTTAAGCAACCAATTTCCAAGAAATGCATATACAAGTACAAAGTTTAAGGTTTTTTCGGATGATTTTTAAGAGTCTAGGTCGTCGGGGTTGTTTGCTATACATGATCCAAACCGGAAAAATATACGTACATAACGGCATTTACAACATAAAAGATGCATTGAACATAAAGTTGCCAATATCTCGATAACCGTAACCATTTGTATGTAGCTAAATATGGTTAAAGATGTTCTAAATTACCTCTACTATCACGGTATCATGAAATTGCACCAAATTACATATAAGCCGGTACATCAATTTTTGGATTTTCTTTTACAAGGTATTAGAAATAAAATCACAGAAAACGAATCCGCATGTATCCGCAGCAGATTTTCCAGTAGTTGTAATGTCAGATATGTATACTATAATTTGAACCACTTTCAAAAGCTTAACAAAGCTAAACACTAAACTAAAACACTCAAGTTCTGCATAAAATTGTGGGTAAATTTTAATAAAAATAATGTCGAATGAAAGTTCATACTTGGTTCTAAAGAATGTATAACAAAAAAGTCACATCTATCGTTAAACTACAAAATTGCAACCGTTTTTAAGAGCGTCAACTTATGTACATCTATGTTCAGCCATAGTAAAATATAACTTTTGGCTGACAAGGACACGTGGCTCAGGGCTCAGGTGAAAAAATATTGCCGCCTTTTAATACATCGGGGTCTTTACCTATCCCAGAAACTGGTTTACATTTTGGAATTTAAACATTTAGAAATTTGTGTATACATGCATATAGAAAAATTGTGTTAAATAGTCTTATATGTATCTGTCTCAAGAGTTTAATGTTAAAAGTTTACCACTTTAGTGACAGATGCTACATTATGTTTAATTAAGTATCATGATGAAAATTACACTAAATAAACACTAAACATAATTTTGCTGCCTTCATAGCTCATTGTTCTCTTGCACAGAAGGTTTGTTAATTTATTAACTTTTAAAATGTACATTAATTACTATTTTACAGAAGAAATTCTGTGTTCCAACAAGCCAACCATTGCCATAATGACAGTTCGTGAGAATCTTTCTTTTCAAACAAATCCTAAACTGCTACTTGGCGAACAGAAGCAGTCTGCTTAACGATTTTTGCCGCAGAACTTTCTAACAAGCGCCGCGACGGTTAAAACCGAGTGAAACTTGAAAGGTGGCGAATGTGGGCTATAAGTGGTATTCTGGTCGATATGAAACAGCCGTCGGAAAAATGTCAAGTTGTCGCTTAGAGCGGTTGAGAAAATTTACCGACGTTGAACTGAATTCGTAAATCAAAGTGACCGTCGACGACAGGGTGAGAGGTGGGGATAGTGGGCGGAGCCACTTCCGTAACCTACAATACCTTTAGGACCTTTCAGAGACCTCAAATATACTTTTTTTTTGGTGTACCATTTAGGATTATTGGGGATATTTCACTAGAAATCATAAATGATTATTTCGAGAACACAAGATTTTTTTGTCGTGTTTTTATCCTATTTTATAGTATATTCATTAATTTAATGAAGGTAAATTTAAGATTGAGTTCTAAACAACAATCAATGATAATAAAAAAAAGCATTTGAAGACAAGTATTGTACATGTAAACATCAAATAAAAAATTAACATTTTTCAATGATTTTGTCAATAAGCAATTTCTGTAATTTTGTCAAAATAGTTCAATATTAAATTAAAGTAGAGGAAATTTTGTATAATTTATGTCTATATTTTTTGAGTATAATTAATAGTCTAGCTGCATGAGCAAATTCCATTTTACCGAGATCGCTCATACTGCATTAAAACTAGTTAGCCAGGATTTGACAGATATTTTGATTCTATTGACATCAAATAGCTTTTTAGAGATATAAAAAGCTATCACAGATGTGATATGTGATATTGATAATTTTTTGTTATCTGTGATAGTTTGTTATATAGATCTCTAGTTTCTTTCAATTCAACAATCGTATGTTTTGGATTATTTTTTTAATTTTTTTAAACCCTTCTTGTTCTCTCAAGTTTAATTTTTAAAACCGAGTAAAGCTATTTTAAACTAAATATCAGAATGTACCAGCCAATAAATGAATTAAAATGTAAATTATTTTGTGCAATTACAGTGCAGAATAGCAAAACGGTTTGATATTTGCGTCCTTTTTTAATTAACCTTAGTACAAAATTGATCAATGCGTTCTCGTGTCTATACACTTGGGGTGCGTGTAGGGGAATTTATCACGCGAAAACAAATAGATAGTAGAGGATATATTCAATGCATGCGAAGTTGTTGTCGGTTGGAAATATGCGCGGTGTAGAATTGCAGGAAAAATATTTTGTTGAGTAGCACCACACGTATACCTACATATACATAAAACGGAGAGTACGGCGGAGCTATCGATTTTTCAAAAGGCGTTTGCATGTCAGGAAATAATGTGGAAAACAATGAGTGAATGTGGCAACCCGTTGCGGTTCTTTGTGGTTCGCTTCAGGAATGTCATCTTTATGGAACGGCGTGACGTGACATCGGTAACCAACCAAAGGGGTTTTACGAAAACCCCAACACAAATATTTCGTATAATAATTTGATAAATAGGTGGCATGAATAATAATGAGTACATATTTACCCTCAATATTTTGAAGTAATAACGCCGAATCGTATGAATGAAAGTCCAGAACAGATGCTCACTGCGAGCAAGTACTTCTAAATATATATTTTGTGAGTACATACTCATATTTCACATGAATAAAATAAAGTTCATGTCTCAACCACCGGAGTTTCTACTCCATATATTTCAAGTCTAACAAGTTCAAGCGTTTTCAAGATACGTGAACAAATATAAAACTTTAAATTGAAAATTATAATATTATTGTTTTTGCTTGAAGTAATTATCTACATGTTCCCTAGCTAATTTTAAATTTTCTTTTATTCCAACAATATTGGTGTTTTGTATAAACCCCCATAATAAATGTGTCTCTAGCCAAAAACGATAACTATATCTCTCAGTCTTTGTAAATAAATAGTCCAACTAATATTACAATTTTCAAATAAAGGTATCGCTGTCGTCGTCTCCATGATTTAAAAAATACCTTTTTATGACAGACCCGTATGATACTTTTCTGTGAACTGCCTTGGACAATAATTGATATAAGATTTGTCTCAGTATATGATAATCGAGGCACGATATAATGTTCTGCGTTCCGCTACAGAATTCCTACTGTATCCACTAGACATGTGACAAAATCAAAAAAATGCTTCAATTGCTACTTTCAAACTTTCTCAAAAGCGTTATAAAAGGAAAATTAAATTGTGAAGATTGAGTAATAGAGTGCTTCTTATTTTGAGAAAAAAACCAATAACGAACAATAAAATCAAACAGTATATAATGTCATTAAAATTGCTCTCCTAGTTCATGTTACGTGACATTCTGTTTCATTTTTTTAATGATTTCGAAAATATTTAAGGAATGAAAAGATCCTAAATTGTCTCTAGATTACATTGCATACAAATAATTTTTTTCGCTTAATGTTCAATAATGTGTCCAAATATGTTGTCCAAATATACCGTGGTGGGGCATAATTTGACAGATACTTGAAGAGGTATCCACGTTTCTTAAACTCATAGTGCATGATAAAACACACACACAATTGTAATAACGAATGCACAACTTTTTCAACAAATATAGCAAGACCAATTAGCAATATGCAATAACTGTAGGAGAAACGCTGGGTCGCTAGCGTCTACCCCCATAAGTTTCTTCGGTGACATGCATATATTCGTATATTCGGTAGAAAATTTTTCTTTCAAGTCTTACAGTATATTTTCCTTTATTTTCAGATCGATCATTTTTGGTGGCAAACAGCAGAGACGGACAATGCCACATCATTTACTGCTCGGATGGCTTTTGCCGACTGACGGGGTACTCGAGGGCAGAGGTCATGCAGAGGCCAGCGTCCTGCGAGTTCCTCTGCGGACCTCTGACCTCCCAACAGTCCGTGTCCGCTTTAAGAGATGCCCTAACGGACGGGGCGGAAAAACACGCGGAGTTGCTGTACTACAGGAAAGATGGTGAGCGAAACACATTAGTCTTAAGTTTCGTTTATTCCCTCTGCGATGGGATTATGTTTATTAGCCAGTTTAACTAGTAGCTGATCTTTGTAAGCATTATCCTTCTGAGTCCCAAAGTCCATTTTGTTGTACACAACGGTGTTCAGTTGAATCCGGTGTCAAATTAAATGACTCTGTGAGTTCGGCGCTAGTATTGTTATATCTAGACATGATGCAACAAAAACTGATTACTTTTACTATGTGGGCATTGTCCTACTTGCAAGTTGCAATTATGCTATAATTGGAGATCCATGAAATGGTGGTTTGGAGCTTTCTTTAACGAGCCTGTCGGCTATCTCATTGACTTCGGCCCATATTACCGGTTGCTCTGGCGTTATAATAAAATAACCCGATTGTTTTTACTAGGGAGATTACATATATTTTTAAGTACTTCAAAATAAAGCTAAAGCCTTTAAAGCTGCTTGATTGTCGGAGGTGCCAGCATAAAACTTTATAAACAAATAAAAATAATTCATACACTTTTAGTGTACCTACTTCAGGGCAAGTGTTCACTAGCAGATAGTCAGAGATAGGAATGTGAAGCTCAATGCGACATATAAAAGTTTATTGATATTTTTCATGTTAATTGTATTTATTACGGTATGTACATTTATTGTACTTTATTGTGATCTCTTTTATATGTAGTCCAATTATCTTGCATTTATTTTTACCACCATTAATTTAAATTTGAAAAAAATAAATAAATTATTGAAGCTAATTATACCAACAGAACCAACATGCTGTTCTAGTGGTCTCAGACCAAGAGAGCCTGTTAAAAATGCTTTATTAAAAAGTCATATGAATTCCCTACATTTTGTTTTCTGATTAATCCTAACCAATGTTAATAAAAGATACACAGTTACAACAAAACTTTGCAATTTTAGTTGCGATTTCACTACCCTTTGCAATCTTTGATGATTTTGATGATCTTGTCACCACTTTGTAAGAAAATTCATTGGGGAAATTTTGGGGAAAAGATCATAAAGTTTATTATATCGGAAAAACCAATTCTCTTTGATTCATCCCAATTTGTGAATGTTTGTAAAAGATACGGTTACAGTAAAAATTTGCAATTAAGCGGTAATGTTCAATAACTTTTGTCATCCTTAAAAAAACTAATGCCAACATGTTATACATTGCGGAAATGAGAAATAACACGACTATCGGAATATGCCAAAATACAACATGGCGCCCATAAGAAAAACAAAAGTTGGCCATGGTTACGCCGCCATCTTTGATGTTATTTCAAATTAAAAAATAACACTGCATTCCTTGTTAAGAAGTAGCTAGAATGTTTTTATTTCAAATGTCTAGCTACTCTTGGTTTTGAATAAAAAAATAAAAACATTATCTAAACATTTCAGTTTTTTTGCGGATATCTTCAAAATGAAAACTGATAGCTTAAATTTCTTTTCAGATAATTGATCAACACAAAAATACGAAACTTTGCCAAATTTAAACACAAATAAGCACTAATAGGCGAGATCCCCATGGTGAGGCTCGAAATTGAATCACCCGGTATATAGTTTTACTTGTTTGACATACGTTCCTTATTAAAAGTAGAACACGCATGAATATATTATCAATAAGAAACCGACATAATAAAATATTTCCAAACATCAGACATGTGGGTTTCCAGATATAGAGTTGAAAACATTATATTCGACAAAAAGCGTTTCAAGGTTGTGAAACGCAGAAAAATATTCCTTTCATAGCTGGAGAATTTCTTCGGCGACGAATTTTAGTTTGATATTTTTTGTGACATTGCTATAAGGTCGAATAACGTTGTAAATCCTGCATAGAAAAATAAATTCTTAAGCCCACAAAAAAATTGTTTTCGAGCAGTACGCCGTATTTCCAAACGAGATATTATCGTGGTATGTTTTAGACTACATAGATGACGGGAATAAGCAATAATAATTTAGTTTTAATGCAAAATGTACATATACTAATTAATATGATAGTAAAGCAAAAAAATAAATACAAATATGAAACAGAAAAGCATAGAAGAAACCACAATATCACTTTATGATTAGCTAATTTTGATATTTTTGAATCTTATCTTGCTAATTTCCAGTCGTGTGACAAATGTTCTCGTCTTTCACACATGGCACGTGTATTCTTATTTTTTAAATGTTTTTAATTATCTGACTGTGAAGTTCTTCATATATTTAAAAAAAAATCTATTCAAAGAGATTTTCAGAAATGACGAATTGACAATTTGAAAAGAGCTAAGTTTTTGACGAATTGCTAGTACATAATAGTTCTCAAAATGAATTAGATAACAACCATTTCCTATTAGATAACCTATAAAACCAATTCTACATCATCCAGTACAGCCATAACGGAGTCCATCCCATCTGATACACAGCATTACCAGTATAACCTAATCTCCACAAATATAAACTCTGCTCGATCGCATACGCATAATCTAGTTTCAGTACTAAATGAGTACTTAGGGAGACAGGCTTACCCGTTTTCTATCGATTGTTGGAAGCGATTTAATGTGTTTACAAATCCTCGCGCCGATAAATTACCGGCTTATGCTTTAATGGCTTTGTATGTGTGGATCTTTTCGCTCGCGAGCAAATATATGCTGCACCGCATCGCATGGTCTAATTTTAAATGCGCGAGGTGTAAATATAACGGGCCCACTGCCGCGATCGGCCCGTTTCGTATACATACGCCCCTTTTATGACGTGATAGATGACATGTTTCTGTAGAATTTATTACGGAATTTTAAGAATGAGTTGTGTTGCGCAGTGACGTTTTGTTTCCGTCGGTGTCGTTCGTTTTTTGGGAGTGTGTTATGGTCGGAATAAATCTTTTTGGTGACGCGTGTTGATGTTCTTCTGGCTTACATACTGTTGTTTGTGTCCAAAATATGAGTAATCTAATTGTTATGTCTTCCCCGCTCTCAAGAGACATGACTTTCTGACTTTCGAACTGCCAGAAGTCGAATAGTTGGGAAAAATCACGCGTTCGGCGAGTGTCTCGCCATAAACCGCTTTATTTGTTCGCGTTCGCATCGATCCATTCAATCTCGGTCTATTTATGACAGGGGTCTGATTTATGACATAAAACACGTGCGGTGCATCAATGCAACCCGAAAAGTAGGCAACGAATGGAATAAATTATTTAAAACTATTTAAAAAAAAAAACTAAACTAGAGTTGTTTGATTATTTTAGCTATAGTCTAAATATATTTATAATATACAGAGTGCTTATTTTATTATAGAAACTGGTAACGTCTCGTTTTTCTAATAGAACAAATATTTTTAAATTTTTTAATTCTAAGATTAATTCCAAGAACTTTTTGTAGGAATATTTTTTATACAATGCATCATTTTTGAGTTATAAGCATTTAATCAAAATTCATAAACTTTTGTTTTAACTAACAGAACAATTAAATAGAATTAAATTAAATCAAACAGCAAATTAAATCAAAGTAAATTTAGTTAATTGCAGATATACAAATGATGCTTTTTATGAAAAATTGTTCGCACAGTAAATTCGTAAAAATAATCTCAGAATTTTAAATTTTTTAAATAAGCAGTATGTTCCATATAACCAGCATAATTAACAAACGACAACACTTGCAAAAACACATTAATCAACATATTAATTGCTCGTTATCGAACAAAGCAAAACAAGAGACTATCAATTAACTCGAAAAAGAAGGGGAGGCCACATTACCGGAGCCAAGTCTCACAAAGTGAGTTGCCAATTTTTCAGGCTGCCGCATAGAGTGCCATAAATCTTGACACATCTAGTGGGCCATGTTAACATAGCCCTCTAGAGTAGCTTAAACGACCGATGGACTGTGTACTATGGAAACAACTTAATTTTGAAAGAATCCGAAATTAATGGCCCTGTATTGATCACTAAACTCCTGTTTTTTTATATATTTCCAACAAAATAATTAAGTAAATTTGTCAAGTTTGTACACTTATTATACATAGCTTTGTTGAATATTATAAGTAAAATTAGAAAAGTAACGCATACTCACATAATTCATAGTAAAAGACAATAATCGTTTCTCTTTTTAAAAATGTAAATTTATAATATAATAATAAAAAGAGAGTTACAGGCTTTATGGAGATAAAGGTAAAAGGATTAAATTCTGACTGGAAAGGAATAATTTGAGCGTGATTTATGAAACAACGCGGGCACAAAAGCCGTTTATTTGTTGTGCTGAAATTATTATGTAAGATACGAGAAGCTGACAATGTAAGACAACTTGAAGGGAATAATTCAGACCAAATACAATATAAAACGTGCTTATGGTAATATTCCAAGAACAAGCTAAATACTAAAGCGTAAGTCTATTACTGAAACTGAAAGGAATTAAGCCCAATAGGAAATTGAAATTTGTTATCTAACATTGCCAAAATGCACATTTTTTGATTGCACATTCATGATTGTTCTTCATAACAATTACAACAATACTACTATTTTATAATTCACCGCTTCTCGCAAATAAAGCTTAAGCATAAAGGTTATTTTCATATCGACAAGATCGAACGAAATTTGCATATTTCAGGACCACCTATTCTAACGTAGGTGTACTACACGTTCCGCTCATTAGGAAGAATGCTTAGCTAAACCAGTGCCGTCGGAATAATCGATATTTTGCACAGAGGCGTTTTCGTTCACCTACAACAACGCTGCGACCGTTAATGACCTGTGAGTTAATTAGATCAAGTAATTACACGGCTCTCAACTCATATTAATTGTTTGTTGATGTTATTGCTGCATTGTCGGCACTGTCACTAATCGGGACGACATTATTTCGTGAAGGAGTGTCAATAAATCAATACATGCGGGCCATATTTGAAACGTTCGCAATGTTTGCGACGCACATTGGGGTATTAGACCCAAAAAGCTGGCCATAAATCAAATTTATAAATTGTTAAATTCCAAAAAGTAAACCAGTTTCTGGGATAGGTATACGTTCTTTAGAACCAAGTATGAACTTTCATTCGACATAATTTTTATTAAAATTTACCCATAATTTTGTTTATTGTAGGGCCGAGAACATTCGCTGTTATAAGAAAAAAACAGTTTTATGCAGAACTTGAGTGTTTTAGTTTAGTGTTTAGCTTTGTTAAGCTTTTGAAAGTGGTTCAAATTATAGTATACATATTTGACATTACAACTACTGGAAAATCTGCTGCGGATAGGTGCGGATGCGGTTTTTGTGATTTTATTTCTAAATACGTTGTAAAGGAAAATCCAAAAATTGATGTACCGGCTTATATGTAATTTGGTGCAATTTCTTGATAGTAGAGGTAATTTAGAACATATTTAACCATATTTAGCTATATACAAATGGTTACGGTTATCGAGATATTGACAACTTTATATTCAATGCATCTTGTTTGTTGTAAATGCCGTTATGTACGTATATTTTTCCGTTTTGGATCATGTATGGCAAACAACCCCGATGACCTAAACTCTTAAAAATCATCCGAAAAAAACCTTAAACTATGTACTTGTATATGCATTTCTTGGAAATTGGTTGCTTGAAGCCAATCGGATTCATATTCAAGGCAAGAAAATACATCGAAAGCACCTACTCGCATACACAGTTCACTGGTTTAAATTGGATTCTTGTTGAGGAGAGACAATAGTAAGTTTGTGAATAGAAACTGGTTAGGCGTTTTCGATAAATATTTGAATGTGTTTATGCGGAATGCGAATGCGGGTTCAAAACATGCGTATTAGAGTCATACCACTAAAAAACGACCGTTTCAGCTTGAAGTATGATCAAATTTCGAAAGTTTTTATGGAAACAATAAGTATAAATATTAAACAATTTTGAAATAATACTAAAAATAATAGATTTTATAGTGATAAATATGGTAAAATAGGTTCTTAATTGCCTCTACTATCACGTCTTAAAAGGAATGCATCGAACGGAAAACAGCATGAATAGCATATGTACGGTTTCAATACACAATATCGACTGGTGTAAACTTTAATTTTCTTCCTCTACCACTGGTCTTTAAAAATAAAACTTTTTTCGGGATTTTCTTACAACATAACAGACTCAAACATGTTATCTCATATAAACATGAAGGGGTATAATGCCCTTTCAAGGTCATCCGTTATTTGTTGTATCCTGTTTATATAGGGTGTCATATAATATTCTTTATCTTTATAGACTAGTCGACATTTATTAGCTTATAAGAAATAAAAAAAAAACTATTGCTAGAATTAATTACAGCTCATACTCGTCAGATTTTAGATAACCTGTTTTATAAACTTCACAAATTGTGACAGTTAACGATAAGCCTTCAAGTTTGTTTACATTCAAGTACTTTTACGCCTTTCTTTTCTGGAGAAGTACTTTTCCTACAATCAATAAAAAAACTACGTATGAGATATTTACTCAACAGCATGGGTAAAAGAACAATAAGTACATTTAACCAGATAATAGCAATTAAAATCCACTGTAATTCAATATAAAGACAAATTTGTTCTACATCGTGTTAAATAACCTTGAGCAACTAGGTATATAATGTACCAATGAAACTAAAATTCCAAACGGTTATCAAAAAATACCATCACAAATTCACTGAGAAATAACAGCAACACAATTATAGTATTATGCTTGTTATGCATGCGTCTTAATTGCATCTGCTATCGCAGAAATGTAAGGGAAGTATGTTAGCTATTTTTTGCTTCGTAAAAGATTTCTTGTGTCGATTTCTTGCCCGAGTGCAATTAGCTGTAATCACGTGATCAAAAACCGATAAGAACGCAACGGAAATTCGGAAAACTTATGACATTTTCCTCGTCAAACTTCGCGATTCGTAATGACCACAATTTTCCTCAAGTATTACGAATACTTACAGATGATCTGATAATGATCTAATTGTGGAGTAAGTTTGTGAAATAATTTTGGATTGAGAAAGTTTCTTAGTGAAATTATAGACCTCGTTAATGAGTTTCGAGATTATTAGCTTGTAAATGGTGTAGGGGTTGATGGGGGTCAAAATTGATAAAGACGAATTAAAATCAAAATTGGCTGCTATGTGACGTCACAAGTGAATTACAACATAATTTGTCTGATATGAAGTACTGTTACTCAATTATACAATACTTATACTACTGTTACTCAATTACACAATACCAAAATTCTTCTGTAAAAAATATGTAGTTGAAAATAAGATGAATTACAACATATCACGTTGAACATATTGGCAGTATATAATTGAAAAATGATTTTTCTCTCCCCAAAGCAATTGGTTTTCGAGTACATGGCCATGGTCAGGCACATGACGTTATCATACAATATATAAAATTAATAGCTGCATGAGATTCTATCGAGATCGATCGCGTTTGCACTAAAATAAAACGAATTAGCCAGGATTTGACAGATATTGACAGTAGGTATTGTCAAAAAATCAGCCTTTAACATTATCTACTGCCATTAGAATAAAAATATCTGGCAAATCCTATATTAATGCAAACACGATCTCGATCAAATAGAATTTGCTCCTACAGCTAAACTATTAATGTTACCAAAAAATGTCGTAGACATAAATCTCTACTTTAATTTATTATTTAACTATTTTGACGAAATTACAGAAATGGCGGCTCATTTGCAAAATCCTTGAAAAATGCATAACAATATTGCTATCCGCAATCCGCACTTGAAATACACATTGACTTTGTAAACACCATGGAAACACCAAGCTGTTTCAATATTGTTTCACATAGCATACGTGCGCGCGTGTTTCTCCTCCTCATCACATTCTCCATGCATTTGCGTGTTGAATTGACGTTTCGCAACCGCTGACGTTCTGAATACTGTCAAAAGTTTCAAAATTTCCTGGCTACCTACTATTAATGTAGACACGATATCGATCAAATTTGAATTTGCTCCTGCAGCTAAACTATTAATTTTACCAAAAAATGTTATAGACATAAATTATACAAAATTTCCTCTACTTTAATTTAATATTTATCTATTTTGTCGAAATTACAGAAAAGACGGCTCATTTGCAAAATCGTTGAAAAATGCTAAGAGTAAATAGCCAGTTCCTTTGGACTCTTTTGAACCAAAAGCATTTCAGCCGTAAGTTTGGTCATAAAACTTCTAAATATGAAGTTTCGTCCAGATATTTTTAGGAGTTTCTCCGGAATCGTCGCCACAAAAATCGTTTACACACACAGAGATACACACACACACACACACACAGACATTTTTTTGTACCTTGGTCAAAAATATTCAGGGGACCGCTAAAATTTACAGCTTATGATAGATAAAGTAACAGGGCTTATGAGTTGTTAAAATCTAATAGAACATCCTGTATATAAAAAATCAAAACATTATTTCCAGAAAATTGGTCAGAAAGTATGTATAAAATGAAGTAATACTTGGTAATTTGCGTAAAAATAGCATTACATCAACCTAAGTTCAACATAACATTTGTTACATGCGTATCCCAGATTTTTATCAGATTTTGATACCCGTTACAGATTACTCGCAACTTAACACTTAGGTAACATTAGCTCCTTTCTACCATGTATCTCCAGATCTTTACGACAAATTCCCTTTCGATTCCATCAGCACCGAAGTGCCTGCATACGATGACCCGAACACAAAAAAATGCACTGTTGCAGTAAAACTAAGTGCACCGCAATATGTGCACACAATCTCTGCTGCATCTAAAGGCATCAAAATCAAAATGAGGCAGGAAGTGGCAAAACCGTAAGAAAGACCATGCGTCGCCGTTATACACCATTAAATTGTATACATTGTCGACTAATTAACCCTTATATATACGTATATCTGCAATGCAGGGGTTCTGAGCTTGAAAATTACCTCGACACTCACTCATACACGTGAAAACAGAGCAATCAATCTGTTGTATAGCCGGGTCGGCCGCTACTTGCCCGCAATAATCGAAGTTGGCTCGCGCGGGCCGCCGCAAAAAGCCGGGCCTGCTTTGATGATGCACGATATCCAAGTATTGGTAATTTGATGTATGTAAACGTTGTATTGTTGTGTACAAATTAGTACAATTAATATCCAAATTATAACAGGACCATAACAAGACATGCTCTTGACGGAAAATCCGCAAATAGTTGTTATGACGACTTTGATTAAGCGTGATAATTTACTAAACGAGACAATTCTTACCATTTCTAGAATTATATTACATAGTAGTATACGCAAGTCAGCAAGAGATTCAGACCTGCTATACCTGAATTCAGCCAAAAACATTTTATGGACTACATAATGGTGTGGGTGATATATAATTAAATTATTATAAAAACACACAAGAAATGGTCAGAAATGACATTGCATTGTTTAAAAAAAAAAATAAAAACTCTATATTCTCTGCTGCAAAGTATACTTAATCGTTTCGCAACATTTGTATTTTGTTATCACGTTTTGAAAATAGTATGTTAAGATAAAAAGTGCAAATCCCACAACTGCAACCAAATGAGTAATTTGAAGATTTTCAACCTCTACCTACTGTGCCTTGCTAATTTTTCTATTTAAAATACAAAATCCGATGTGGCCAGGCACATGACTTTATCGTACTATATATAAAATTAATAGTTTAGCTGCATGAGATTCTATTTGATTGAGATTGGTCGTGTCTGCATTAAAATAAAACTAAACATCGGCATTTGACACTACCTACTGTCATTAGAATGAAAATATCTGTTAAATCCTGGCTAACTAGTTTTATATTAATGCAGACACGACCAATCTCGATCAAATACAATTTGCTCATGCAGCTAAACTATTAATTTTACCAAAAATTGTCCTAGACATAACTTACACAAAATTTCCTCTACTTTAATTTATTATTTAACTATTTTGACGAACTTACAGAAATGGCGGTTCATTTGCAAAATCCTTCAAAAATGCTTTGAGTACACACCGAGTTCCTTTGGACCCTTTTGAACAAAAAGCTTTTCATCTTTTTGCAGTTTGTTCTTTACTTTATCATACTATGTATGATAAAGTAAAAATTAGAAGCTGTGACAGGTGTTATCAGCACTAATTTATCTCTATCTCTCTCTTATCTCTTCAGAATTTTTAGAATTTTTAATTTAATTGTGAAAGACAGATAATTTAAATGAACAATTGTTAATTTCTGGATTCGTTTATAATTTCATAAAAAATCATTTACCATATATGAATTTACGAATATATAACTTATAACTTATCTTTTATTTTATTTCTATGATATATTCAATTGCATTCAATTGTTTTATCAGGTAGGACTTCATGTGGGTTGACAGGGACTTTAGTCTATATTTCCCTCCAACTATAATAAAATACCTGTCATCAGAATGTAGTATATTTAAAAATATAAACAAACAACAAACAAATTGTTATCTGGTAGTACCACATATTTTATTTGTTTTAACCAAAATATACATCGATACAGTACAAAATAAATATTGCACTGTATCAACGATAAATGCAACAATAATGTATTAAACTTTGAATTAAGTAATTTAAATTTCATCGTTAGCAGTTAATTCATACATTGTTAATTATTTAATTATTCATGTCTCTTCCATTTAAACATTTGGTGGCAGTTGTGGGATTTAACGCTCTTTAACGCTTGAGTTATTTTCCTTGCTAAACAACCCCTAAATAGCTATAATATACATATATGTCATCCCCCATAGTATGCAATGTTATAATTGCCACCAATAAATACACTAAAAGGAAATATTTTCTACCAGAACAATGTGGAATATAAAACTTATCTTACTTAATTTTTTTTTGTCCGGAGGTCGTTTTAAAATGTTTTAAGTCTATTTATTGTTTACTCCTGACCTTTTCCATTATTTGACTCCAGTATATTGGTCCCCCTGAGTCAAAGAGAGGCCATAACACTGTTAGCTAGTTTAGGGTTGTTTTGATTTCCATATATTACAGCCCAGATACAATATTATAACCGCCACAAAGTCGACACGAAGAAACCAACAAACACACTCGTTGTTTCGCAGCGGTAATGCTCGCATTACAACTCGACGTTCGTCATGCCAGAACGCGATCGTTCACTTTTAATTAATACATATATAATTCTACCCTCGCACCGCTCACTTTATCTCCACAATCTACTCTCCCATACACCAAGTTCATGTTCAGCTATATTAATATCTAAGCCAGCTTCGTTCCTATTAACATTCCCATAAATTTTACTCTTGCCGCTTCGCCAAGTCTTTGACAAAAACGCTTGCTGCACATTTGCATTCTAATTTAAATAACTAAATATTCGGTGGCGCCCTCTATCAAAGAGCGCTCGTTTCCCGCGATGTATTAATCTGCAAGACAAAGGTTTCTCTAAGTATATACGCTAAAATAAAATAGGACGAAACGAGAAATATTGTGTACGTGTACGCGCGGAGATGTTCTGCTGTAGAAAATGGATACTCGCAGGTTTGTTTTGCAGATAGCCGCAGTAGAATCGCCGCATTGTTTTTTAGGTTAGGTCGCGTTGCTGCATAGCAACGCGTGCGAATGTTTGAATACAATGGAGTGCTTGAAGGGTTGGTCTTGTGTTGCGGTAAAAGGGATGATTGTGGATTAATTGAATTATAATGCGGATTGAATTTAAATAAATTCGGTGTGTTTATATAAGGCTCTGAATTGTTCTGTTAATGGAAATCGTGCCAATTGCGAATATATCCTGAATTTGTTTAGGAAATTCAGTTCTCAGGGAAACCCCATAATGAGTACTTCAAAATTTCCTTAAATTTTTTAGTTATTTTGAGTTACTTGTTAGCTTTTAGATATATTAATAAATGATTTAAAGGAAACTGGGCTAGAAAACCAATAGATGCCATGATACTTACGTCATGATTAGTTACACAGCAATCCTTACTGTTACTATCCTTTGAAATGACGAATTACATCTATATTCCTTATCATAGGGCTCGGTAGCTTAGTTAAGTAGCTTTCGCTATTGTTCCACATATATATATATATATATATATATATATACCTCTTCTTAGTCTGAAACATCTCTATCTCTCTCGCGTAACAACAACAGCCTTGTTCACATAACAGGATGCGATAACACAACTTGCCCAAACTTTTCACTTTTCACAGACAAAGCAATCATCAAAGCCGGGTTATATGACCTACTGTAAAATTTTAACAACATGGAAGAATAGCGTAAAATCCTGCCAGTGCTATTGACGAAATACGCCCGATTTACAAGCAGTAAAAAAGGTCGTAAATAATTTTGTGGTCCATCGGGGAAATGTTATTGATAGGATTAAGCGTGCCAAGTGATATATTTTAATTGACTCTGTGGCACATTGTAATCGTCGATCTCCTACCCTTTTATAGGAGTCGTTTATTGCGCGAAATGACAAATATCCCGACCGCCCTCTGGATGGTCTGGATAATCATAACCATTGAGGTGGAGAATTATCGTCGATTGTAGTAAAGTTTTTGTGGTCACTCAGAGTCTAGTTTGGTAAACATCGTTTGTGTGTTGAGGAAGGAAAACAAATAAATTATGGTAAGAATACAGTTATTTCATCGTTCGTTTACTTGTAAAAAGTAGGACATTTGTAGCAAGCATTTTAATAACACCAATGATTGTAAGATCCCGGAGTGAAAAACATGAAACTAATATAATAATTTGTAATGTCACGCAAAAGTGCAAAATTTTGATGATTTTTTTTGCAAATAACTGCAGAAAACTCCAAAATGTTGAGCTTTTTTTGCGATTTTCGTTGAGAAGCCATATTCGTGAGTCAAATCGTTTCAACAACCAATTACATCACGTTAGAGGGCGCCAGTAATAATAAATAATTAAAAAATAATAATATTTAAAATTTCAATGATGACGTCATTTCCGGAAAAACCGGAAGTCCCAAGAATATCCCAAAAATGCCATTTTTGGGCAATTAGAAGTTCTCAAAGTTTAATTTGTCCAATGTCAAGTAAACGGGTGTACCGATGACATTAATACATTAATATTAAGAGACTCTACTTGCGGGGTTGGTACGAAAAAATGTTAAAAGCTTACTTTTTTACATTGCTTGCAAATCTTTCTTTTGCTAGTTGAAAAATGTTCAAAAGTGATTAATTATATTGAAGAATGTTTCAGATCGAGAAATAAAACAAACAATGATGTACAATTCCTCAAAGGAATACGAAAATAATTAGATATCCCGTAAATTCAAAGTCATAAATCATTTCAAATGCTTCACACACCGTTCTACTTTATTATTCTGATAATAAAACTTGTAAAAAATTGTTTAACATCAATCGGACACATCAAAGTCAATGCAAATATGCAAACACCACCATCAAAGAAATTTATCAAGCAAAAATCATCAAGCAAAAAATAATCTTCGACGATTTCAATACTGTGTCAGTAGGACAAAGTTAGGTCAGTGTTTTTCTCGGTTATGTTTATTCAATGAAAAATTCCTGTAATTTTTTCGAATTTTTACGTTGATGACCAGAAATAAACCATGGTGTACTTCTATAGCCAAAAACCTAAAAATAATGCCATTAAACTACTGCATTTTGAGAAATATGAACAGTATTATGACAACATACACATGTTGGTTGAATGCTCTTCGTAATATTCCTTCGGGATTTTTGTGTTTTGTATCTATGTAGGGTTATTTTTAGCGTTGTTTTGCACTTGAATTTGTTTGTATTATCAAACGTGCGAGTGTACCTACTCGAAAATTGATTGCTTGCCAAGTACATTTTGATCATTCGTAATTGTGGTATAGGCAGATCGGTTATTCCGATCGACACTGAAACTGTGTAGTTTTAGTGCTGAGTTAAATTGACACACCGCGCATTAAAAACTTTAAGAGAAATCCTACTCAATTTCGAATACATTAATTTCGGAATCGTTTCACGTCAAGTCAAGTTTCATAAAGCAGACACTTCAAATATTTTAACGAGTTATCCTGTTATTACATCTGTAATGAGTTATTTTTAATATTAACTCTGATTCACCGATACCGCATTTGTTAAACTACGATTAGTAAAGAATCAGCTGGCATCGAATTTGTGAATCTTGGGCATATAAAAGTATACATATTTTGATAGATTCAACGAGAGCTATCATTTGGCGGTGGGTAAACCTTTCTATCACGAACGGTTGCAATGTTCAATTTTTTTCTATCTAAAAGTGCTAAATATAGACCGAAAAAATAATTTTAATTTTTTGAGAGATAGAGCATTCTAATCTTAGAGCTACGCGACTTTCAGAAATGAATTCCTCGGTCAATTTCCCATCCGGTACCGTTTGAAACGTGAAGATTGGTCGATTAGATCGAACACAGCTTGCGTTAAAATGCAGCCAAAAGTATTGGATACATCATGAATCAAAAGGCTATCATCGACCTAGCATGGAAAAGCACGCTAAAACTTTGTCACTTCGTGGCCGCGCGAATTTTCGTCGAAGTCTCGAAGCAACCCAATTAAAGTTCAATTTTCTGATAAGGGTGGTATCGAGGAGGTCCAGAACTGACGAGGGTACTCGAGAATTGTTTGAAAGAGATGTTTGTTTTGAGCTCACGCGATAAGCAGTTTAAGCTTTATGCGAAGAATGATGACACGACCCGAAACATTTATTTTCTAATAAACTCCCTTCAGTGTCGTCTCGTGCGGGATATCAAATATAAGTTAATGTTTTGTTTAGCTTAATTTTCTTTTAATTCCTATTGAATTTTTACTGTGATTGTTGCAGATTATGGAGAATATTAAAAGAACATGAAAAAAATGGCATTTTTTTGTGTTTTATTCAGATTTTTTTTGCTACTGACGTTATATGTTCATAATTGTCTTCCTTCAATGCCTTCAATAATTGTATTTTTTTGTAATGAAACAGTGTACTCTGACTGAAACTAAGATCTGTTTCAAATAAACCAACTTGACTTTATGCAAAAGGTTTCATCATCATACAACATAGCACCGTAAAAAAATCGCGTCAAAGTACAGACAAATATCAAGATAACACAAATTGGCATTTGACTAATCAATAATTCAACAGCAAAAGGTCGGATTATTGTTAAAATTATTAATTAGTTTTATAACAAACCAACTGCAAATGATTGAAATAATTATTATCAAATAATAAACTCATGCATCATGACTCATGGGTCCTTGTATTATTTTTTATTATATTTTGCAAGACGCGTTAGTAATGTAGCGAAAACAAACATCCTACACACTACGTACCAAAATATTATTTTCTTGGCGAAAGTAAAACGTATTAAGAATTCTATAGCCCGAAAACTATTTCTTGCAGGCATAAGAATGTATTTTTCATAGGTGCATTCATGCGGCATTAATATGTTTACCTCAAATAGTCTGTCCAATATCGGCGTAGAAGGTATTTTTTTTACGGCCACAGAACTACAAGTTTTTGTCGAGCCAGTCGATGCGTTCGAGAGTTTGCAACGTGTTTGCAAGTCCAGATGTGCGATGTTACGAATCGACATTAAATGTTTAGCGTAATTTGCTTAGATTAATAGGATAATAATACTAAATACTAATAAAACAAAAGACGATAGCTAATTTTGGCTTTCACCATTGAGTTTCTCTCAAAAAAAGACGGTCTTACTCATTTTTCGATCTCTTATAGTTACCGAGATCTCCTATAGTAACATCGAATTTGGCCCACCTGTACATACTTAATAATTACATACTTACAAAATAGCAGCTCAATTGATTAATTACTATTATAACAAACCAACTGCAAATTATTGAAATAATACTGGGTGCCGTAGCGTTTTTGCCGCCGTAGGCAAATCTCAATAGTGCTGCCCCCTAACTCCAAAATTATTTATACAAAAAAACAGATTTATACAAAAATCATGATCCAGAAAAATACAGTCAACACTGAGACAATACTTACGAAATTTATTTGTAATAAAAACACAACCTTTGGAGATTATACTAGTACAAACCATACTTTTAAAACAACAAACAATAAAGAATAATAGTACAATATACAAAGTTTAACCCTAAATTAAAATTAGCTCTTTCGAACCTTTTTTTCAGCAAAATCGCGAGTAATTTCTTTCAGATCTAATGTATTACTCAATTCATATTCAGTGGCCTTCATTGCTAACCCATTAAGACAATTTTAAGTAGACATGGTTCTTAACAGTTATAGGCAGGGTTAGAAAAAAACTGCTAAGCAATGTTTAAATTTGGCCCAATGTTACGGGAGGCAATGAATTTTTAAAAACGTCAACTGGACGTTCTGGAAACAAGGTCTATGGACTCAAAATCATTTAACATCATAATTAATTCGCCCGACTATGAAAATAGTACCAATAATACCATCAAAATGTTTACTGAATGAAGACATTATTTATGAAATGTATTATAAATTATCAGTGATTATCAGTGAAATTTGTCATGAACTACTTGCATCAAATATCTCCGAAAGTATTAAGCTTAGCAGAACAAAATCTACACCATATTAAAGATGAAAAGTATTACTTAAAAATATTGATAGATGTAGATTTGAGAGAAGGTTAAAAAACGGGTTTTCACAGCCAAAATATTATGTCAATATCTACACTGTTAAGTAATCTATCATCAGCAAACTTCGTTTTTGACAGAATAGATATTGACATAATATCTCCGTTCTTTAAATTTTCCCAAATATAAATCTTTCAATATTTTAAGTAATTCGTTGTTTATCATGTACCCAAATCTTCATCAAAATTTTATCTTTAATATGATGTATAATTTGTTTTGCTAAGAGTATTATTTTCGGAGATATTGATGCAAGCATTTCAAGGGGAATTTTTTAATCACTGAGAGTTTTTAATTAATTTCAATAATAATATCATCAAAGACTCAGAACATTTTAATATTATTTTTATAGGCGGGCAAATTATGGGTCTACCCAAATAAAAATTAACTAACTGACCATTTCGGCAGCAAATGCTAAACCGTTAAGATGGAGGAATCGCCAACTTTTAAAGCGGTTTCTATATCTTTGGAATGTGCCAGTAAATCATTTTTACTTATAACATTTTCTTTAAGTTTGTGGATATCGCATAAAAACTCAAAAGGATCGTTAGGACTATTTTATATTTCTCTTTTGATTTTTGTATAGGATCACTACACTACAGTACACTATCATATTATTTTTCCTAATTGATCATATATTTTTCCTAATTGATCCTAATTCTTTACAAAAGCTAATGAGCTATTTTATTTAAATGTGTCTTTGATTGGCTGCTATGCATCTTAAAATATAGGAATGGAGCCTGCTAATTCCTATTGTAATTGATTGTATTTTACTATTCCTTTATTTTCTAGATTCAGGCAATATTTTAGAGCGTTTTTTATTGTAGTTCAGTTGGTTTTGCCGCCCCTAAACTATGCCGCCGTAGGCAGTTGCCTACCTTGCCTTCCGCCTAGGGCCGGCCCTGGTAGTTATCTATAGTGTATCAAGTGGTTTCAAATGGATATTATCAAATTGTGTTTGTTTTATGCAGTGTTTGTGCTAATATAGTGGTACCAGATAGCATCCAGATAGTAGAGAGTACTATTATAGTCGTCTTGCTGACTAACATACAATAAATAAAATTATTATGTTGCTGGTATTGTTTGAAGACCAAATATACGGGAAATTGTTCGTAAATCCCTTGTTTTGATGATTTGATGATCAATCCCCACAACGGCTTGATTAATCACAAATTAAGAAAAACTGACATAGTTTTTTAACCGCCCCAGAATTATAAACAAAACGCGACATTAACATACGTGGATACAAATAAATTAAGTACATGATTACCGTGTACTTTTCGTAATGGGTATAGTAATCACAACAAGCAGATTTCCCGTAGTTCCTCCCTAAAATATAGTAACACTCCCCTAATCACATGAAAAGGGGATGGCTTGTTAAAGAGACTGGCGCGGCGCGGCGCTTTAATACGCTCGCGGGCAAATGCCACTAGCCCACTATGATACAATGATTCGGGGCGAACGGAGGTGGCAAATGTGGGGGAGTTGAACGACCCCAATTTAGCACCCGCGTTTACCGAACACCAGAACGAACCATCCCCCAACTTCACCGGGTACACACGTAACAACCCATCCGGTGGAACGAGTTCATAAAAACTGAGGGTTGCGCAGTTCTCTGTAAATGTTTCGAGTATACTAATTATTATTATTATTTATTAGATAATTGATTTGAAAACGTCAAAATTTTATTCAGCCTACATAAAAAGTGTTTTTTGTTAACCCTTTTTTATTTTTTGATGCTTTTCTTGTAATATTGTGTTTACCACATGCTGAAATGCTTCTAAAGTGGATATGCGAACATAGGTATATCCTCAAACATAAACTATATAATATAGGACGGACAGATAGAAAATCAAAGTAATAAACTAACTCGTCCAATCAAGGGACCAAAATCCAATCGAATCCTTTGGAATTAGAGCTAGCATAAAAAATCCTTAATAAGTTACTTTTTAAGTTAATAACTTTTTAAAGTTTTCATTAAAGTCATATGAAACTTTGATTTGCTTACTAAATTTTAAGACATGTACCCAGGTGGTAGTATTCTAAAACCAACACGCTGAAATGTTGCTTCTTTTGTTTGAAAACATGGGTTTGACATTCATAGCATAAAAGTTCACGGTTTAACTTTCAACATAGTTTGGGAATTCAATAACGCCGAATTAAATTTTTGTGAGTAAATATGTATAAAGTGTATAAATCGAAGATTCTATTTTCAGCCTGATGTGTTGTTAGAGTTGTTTGCCAAATTCGAAATCTACAACAAAAATGGTAAAAATTAAGCATCTCCAAAAGGATACTTTTGACCAATTCATATTTACATAAGTAGATTAAAAATTGTCAAATGTGTGCTCTCAAGCGTTCCTTATATCAAGAAAAAACACGAAACAAATAAAGAGGAATGAGTGTTTTACATTATGTTGACGATTCGAGATTCCAAATTGGTTCAGAACTTCTATATCTTCATATCGGTGTGTCCAACAGTCAACGTTATGTCGAACAGTTATCAGAGTCATGAGGACCATCGTGCATAAATCAAATACGTCAATGAAATTCCCATCATCGTATGAGAAACTAAGAAAAAACCCACACAACAATTATCTTTAAGAACGAATTAACACGTGTTAACTCATCACGTGTGAATAATGTGGCCATAGCATTATATAATAGCTCTTATAAAACCAAATAATAATTTATTTGAACGTATTTAACGCCACTAAAGAGTATTAAAGCTCGAAATTAAAGAAAATTTTAAAAAATCCGTACTGTAAATCACCCTGTATGGCGTCACAATATACATGGCGTCACAATATGCTCGTATAGCACCCTCTATGCCCTATAGCGTCACAATTTTGTGGCATAACTTCGTCAATATTACTCAATAGTTCAGATACGTCATCTGTGAGGTAGCAAGCGCAATAATCCCGAAATACGTCACAAGTGTTGCCGCAACAGCTGGAGCATATTATTTTTAGAAGTTTAGGCCGAAGAAGTTTGGTCATTTGTCCCGGCATCTTGACTATCCAGAACAACTGAGAGCGATTGATGGGAAACATCAACTTCGATCTAAGTCAGCGGCAAAAAAAAAACGTCAAAATCAAGTGTGCTTGCAATGAACCGACGAATTGGTACAACTCGACTCTAAAAATAAGTGAACTCGGTTTGGTGGGATACGACATTACTAACTTCCAAATTGCTCTAATAGATGATGAATTACTGTTCACATTGAATCGCGTAAATTTCAAATATTGTTAATATTGTTTGCGTGCAATTTGTTTTAGAAATGTAGTAGAAAACCCTGACAATAATAAAATTATGAATAAATCTGAAGAAAATATAAAAAAGGAGAAAATGTTACGTTCCAAAAAACATACACAGATAGAAAAGATGTCTTGTAGAGATTAATTTATTTAAAATATTTATTTAAGTGGAATAAAAATATATGGATACAAACAAAAATTACTTTCCTTTTAAGTAATATTTTTGTTTTGATTTAAAAAAAACGTTTCTTTACACCAATGAAATATAAGTTTGATTCAAACATATAAATTTGTATATAAGGAGAGATTAATTTCGTTTAAAGTAATATTTTGTCATTAGCTTAAAAATAGGTTTACTTCCGCCAAAGAAACCATATTTTGATTAAAATAAATATATTTGTACACAAGAAGAGATTTATTTCCTTTAACGTAATATTTTTGTTTTGGCTTTAAAATAGGTTTACTTCCACCAAAGAAATCATATTTTGATTCAAATAAATATATTTTTAATGTCATCCAACTGTATTGTTAGATGGCGCTGTAAACTCGCTCCTCGCACTTCGTACATATCGAGAGTATAAAGCCGCGTGATCGACAGTATAGAACTTATAGAGTACAGTGCCTGCAGGTTCAAGTTGCGATTCCAAATCAGAGTACACTTTACTAACTTAACCTCGACTATATGTTGGGTTGGGAAGACCAAGCACTGGTCGAGGATGTGCGACATCCCAAAAAGGAGGTGACACATGGCGAGTCTTCCGAAAAATTCTTGTCTATTAATTCCTTCAACAAATTAATAATTTTAAGCATTTTATTTCGACCAACAATTTTGTTAATTTACATTTCTTATAATACACAAATTGCAAACTTTAACTGGAAACATAAGTTGTTTGACACAAATCAACGTTCTTTCTACCAAACAAATATTTCAAATAAATGCGTTTTTATCCGCAAATAAATATTTCTTTGAGTCTATGCATATTTATTTGAATTAAACAAAAATTTCTCTCTGTGTAGCCAAAGTATTGCGTGTTTTCCTATCAGATGAATGTACCGAAACCACTGAATAATCTAAATTAAACAAATGTGTTTTTACTCAAAATGACCATCGCTGTTTATTTAATTTACTATTTATATTTGATTTTTTTACTTAAATGTACATATTTACTTTGATTATTGTTATGCCTTCCCTTCCATTGTGGTGTGTGTTTTGGGTATTATTTTGTTATACACAAATCCAATTGCTTTTAATTAAATTTAACAGCTGGTAGCAACCGCTAAAAAATATATTAATATTCTCAGAAATACTGAGGCCAATGAGCATACTGCGTATGATAAAGTAAAAAAAAAAACGCACTAGATACAAACAAAGGAATTCATTCAACAACAAAGTTTTCAGAGCTTAGCATTTTCCATACTCATCACACCAAACAAAATATACTTCACAAGAACATGCAACTAACTAATAGACACGTCAGCGCACAGACAGATCTACGGGTCTAGTAAGTCGACGTAGTCACGATAGTCAACTGTTTTGCGAAGATGATTGCTTACGTTTTTGGGGAGAAAATTGCATTTTTGCGAGGGAGATAAGCGAGGAGTTCGTTGATTTTATGGACGGCAATTCCTATTCTAATAAAGCGGAAAGCGGCACAGTGCGATGCACTGACCTTACAGAATGGGGCAATAAAATATTTACGAGGCAGTTCGCCTTCGACCCCGTTCACCCCCGACACGTCTATTCAGCGTGCCATCTACACAATTTTTTGATACATACTTCGTACGTGATCAGTCTCAAGTCTCGTGTGTTTGGTATACGTGTCTGGTTTATTTTATTGGCACAAAAAATAATAAAATGAATTGGAAATGTTGGTGGAAAATGTGTAATTAATGTTGGAAAAAATATGGTTACATACTTACTTACGAGTTTCAATTATTTCCATTTAAATATGTCTTTGAAATTATTGTCATTTTACAATAACTAATCAAAGTGAAATTAAAATGAAATATTAATTTATTTTCTATTTAAAGTAAGTAAAAAAATGTGTAATAGAGGTTATGAACAATATGCACGTAAACAATCGTAAAATTTTATTTAATATGGCTGTTAAAAAATAATCAACGACAAGTTTTTCAATATGTTTTTAAAATGATTTATATGAACATTAACTGTTTTCAGTTAATTTCCAAAGTTTGCAAGTTGGATGGAAATGGGATCAAGCCCTAAAAAAATAAATGTTTACAAACATAATATTAAATTAAATGCAAATTTATCAAAAATACAATAATCAACTAACTAAATGACTGGTGAACAGCATAAAATCGAACAAGCTACAACCGATTGTGGTAATAGTCTTACGAAGATTCTAAATTTAAAGAAAATTTTGAATTATGTAATTTAGAATTATATAATTTTTAACAGTTTATTAGAAAACATTTAAAAGATGCGTTATTGTTAAAGATTTTACTAAGAAAAAGTGGATTAAAAAATGTTTAAACTAATACATATTAGTGTCCGGCAGCCGAAATGTTTCTGAATTGCAATAATGTGATATATAGATAAATTTGTATCTATTATAACCTTTATTCGCCCAACTAAATCATTGGAGTATCTACAGAATGTCCAACGAGCGTTAGATAAACATTTCAAAGCAAGAAATAGAAGCAAGTGAAGAAACGTCTAAATAGGTAGAATAGGCATACCAATTGTCCAGTGCCAAAAATCCAATGGTACGTTGCTCTAAATTCTAAATCAATCATTAAAACTAAAGATTTGATCACCATCGCAGGTATATTAAAATTTTGGGAAAATGTGCGATTTTGTCACTATATACAGAATGTTTTTAATAAATTTATTTAATTTACAGTATACTTAGATAATAAGAATTAATGTATTATGTATTATGAAGCCATCTTATTAAAATAAACAATAATATATTATACAACAAAACATGTGTTAGAGTTTCTGGAAATATCTTACGAATTTTGATAAAACTTTCCAGAACTGACAAAAGGAAACTAATAATCAATATAAAGAACGTAGTAGCTCACATCAGACGCCTGTGAAGTCGGTACGATTTTATAAATTAAACAGAATCTGTAAAAGTTGCACTAAACATAGTCATAGATTCACAACACTGGAAATATCCTGAGAATTTTGATAAAACTTTCCAGAATTGATAAAAGGAAACTAATAATCAATATAAAGAACGTAGTAACCCAGATCGGTCACTTGTGAAGTCGCTACGACTTTTTAAATTAAACAAAATCTGTAAAAATTGCACTAAGTATAGTCATAGATTCACAAAACTGGAAATATCCTAAGAAGTTTGATAAAACTTTCCAAAATTGATAAAGGAAATGTTAATCAACATAAAGAACGTAGGAAGGAACTCACATCAGTCACTTGTGAAGCCGGTACGATTTTTTAAATTAAACAACTACTGTAAAATTTGTACTAAACATAGTCATAGATTCACAAGTCAGGAAAAATTTACAGGATGTCTCAAATTTTGCTCAACAAAATAGCGTTTGTACGGTATAACAAGCAGTAAGGCAAAATTATCACAATCCATCCCTCAAAAGTTATCTAAAGAACAAAATTAAATTCTTTCAAGAGAAAGAACGCACAGAGCTAAAATTGTACGCAAAGTTTTACTTGTAACTCTGTATATTTTAAGCAAAAGTGATTTGCGCTTAAAAGATCTAAAGATCTTTCCTCGAAAGTTTGCACCCACCTGTGGTTCAAACCGGAAGTAGGTACCATTTGCAACGCTCGTATCACAGGAAACCAGTGTATACCAAATAATCAAAAGAAAAAACATAACAAGTCAATACCTAATTATTGATTAATCTTCAAAAACAAAAAACATTTCTTACATTTACCCACCAATAAAATTTAGAATTCACGAAGCAAGACAATTAGTACACCGTGATATATATGCAGACAATAGGGGTGGCCATTGAATGTTCTTATTTATTACGTTAGAGTTAAGTGTTTAAGGACACGATTTGCGGTCGGTTCTCGTAGTTAGCGCCAGGGGGCGCGCGCGGAAGGTGATACTTTGAGTGCAAACGCACGAACGTATCGGGGCGGGAGGGGTGGTCTTATCAGAGACATCTAGCGTCGCCGTGCCGCATGATAATAACTATGGGGGTTCTGAGGGAATACGAGAATGTACGATACGATGCGATACGATACGTATTTTTACTGCCCAGCACGCTAGAAGAAGAATTCGCGTTGAAATTCCGCCCCGCACTTCGGTTAAGACATTTTAGCTTGGTTTCTTATCGATTCCTAATGGTGGTCGAAGTGGAGGAGGAAAATTCGAGATTTTCGCGATTGGGAAAGTAATGGTGTTGTTAATGTTTTTGGTAAATGACTGCGGATATTAAACGTTTTGTTTTGGTGTTAATAATCAATTTTATACAACTAAATTTGTAACTGTAAATGCTTTTCAGGATAGTGGAAAGAAATCATTTCAGGGAGTTTAGGAAAGCAGCGTACTGCTAAAATATGTTAAAAAATTGTACGATGGAAAATCTAAGTTTCAAAAATCCGCCTGAACAAACTAAAATAGATAGAGGGCTGTACTTTTTAGAATTAATTACCCAATGTATCTGATCCATAAACGTGTATAATAATAATTTGTATCCCAACTACTTTGCTCGTAATCGCACATGAAGCGAAATAATAACATTCAACCACCGATAAACAACGTAAAATCTAAGTTTCAAAAATCCTCCTGAACAAAGTAAAATAGATAGAGGGCTGTACTTTTTAGAATTAATTACCCAATGTATCTGATCCATAATCGTGTATAATAATAATTTGTATCCCAACTACTTTGCTCGTAATCGCACATGAAGCGAAATAATAACATTCAACCACCGATAAACAACGTAAAATCTAAGTTTCAAAAATCCTCCTGAACAAACTAAAATAGATAGAGGGCTGTACTTTTTAGAATTAATTACCCAATGTATCTGATCTATAAACGTGTATAATAATAATTTGTATCCCAACTACTTTGCTCGTAATCGCACATGAAGCGAAATAATAACATTCAACCACCGATAAACAACGTAAAATCTAAGTTTCAAAAATCCTCCTGAACAAACTAAAATAGATAGAGGGCTGTACTTTTTAGAATTAATTACCCAATGTATCTGATCTATAAACGTGTATAATAATAATTTGTATCCCAACTAGTTTGCTCGTAATCGCACATGAAGCGAAATAATAACATTCAACCACCGATAAACAACGTAAAATCTAAGTTTCAAAAATCCTCCTGAACAAACTAAAATAGATAGAGGGCTGTACTTTTTAGAATTAATTACCCAATGTATCTGATCTATAAACGTGTATAATAATAATTTGTATCCCAACTAGTTTGCTCGTAATCGCACATGAAGCGAAATAATAACATTCAACCACCGATAAACAACGTAAAATCTAAGTTTCAAAAATCCTCCTGAACAAACTAAAATAGATAGAGGGCTGTACTTTTTAGAATTAATTACCCAATGTATCTGATCTATAAACGTGTATAATAATAATTTGTATCCCAACTACTTTGCTCGTAATCGCTTATGAAGCGAAATAATAACATTCAACCACCGATAAACAACGTAAAATCTAAGTTTCAAAAATCCTCCTGAACAAACTAAAATAGATAGAGGGCTGTACTTTTTAGAATTAATTACCCAATGTATCTGATCTATAAACGTGTATAATAATAATTTGTATCCCAACTAGTTTGCTCGTAATCGCACATGAAGCGAAATAATAACATTCAACCACCGATGAACAACGTAAAATCTAAGTTTCAAAAATCCTCCTGAACAAACTAAAATAGATAGAGGGCTGTACTTTTTAGAATTAATTACCCAATGTATCTGATCTATAAACGTGTATAATAATAATTTGTATCCCAACTACTTTGCTCGTAATCGCACATGAAGCGAAATAATAACATTCAACCACCGATAAACAACGTAAAATCTAAGTTTCAAAAATCCTCCTGAACAAACTAAAGTAGATAGAGGGCTGCACTTTTTAGAATTAATTACCCAATGTATCTGATCTATAAACGTGTATAATAATAATTTGTATCCCAGCTACTCTGCTCGTAATCGCACATGAAGCGAAATAATAACATTCAACCACCGATAAACAACGTAAAATCTAAGTTTCAAAAATCCTCCTGAACAAACTAAAATAGATAGAGGGCTGTACTTTTTAGAATTAATTACCCAATGTATCTGATCTATAAATGTGTATAATAATAATTTGTATCCCAACTACTTTACTCGTAATCGCACATGAAGCGAAATAATAACATTCAACCACCGATAAACAACGTAAAATCTAAGTTTCAAAAATCCTCCTGAACAAACTAAAATAGATAGAGGGCTGTACTTTTTAGAATTAATTACCCATTGTATCTGACCCATAAACGTGTATAATAATAATTTGTATCCCAACTACTTTACTTGTAATCGCACATGAAGCGAAATAATAACATTCAACCACCGATAAACAACGTAAGATCTAAGTTTCAAAAATCCTCCTGAACAAACTAAAATAGATAGAGGGCTGTACTTTTTAGAATTAATTACCCAATGTATCTGATCTATAAACGTGTATAATAATAATTTGTATTCCAACTACTTTGCCCGTAATCGCACATAAAGCGAAATAATAACATTCAACCACCGATAAACAACGTAAAATCTAAGTTTCAAAAATCCTCCTGAACAAACTAAAATAGATAGAGGGCTGTACTTTTTAGAATTAATTACCCAATGTATCTGATCCATAAACGTGTATAATAATAATTTGTATCCCAACTACTTTGCTCGTAATCGCACATGAAGCGAAATCATAACATTCAACCACCGATAAACAACGTAAAATCTAAGTTTCAAAAATCCTCCTGAACAAACTAAAATAGATAGAGGGCTGTACTTTTTAGAATTAATTACCCATTGTATCTGACCCATAAACGTGTATAATAATAATTTGTATCCCAACTACTTTACTCGTAATCGCACATGAAGCGAAATAATAACATTCAACCACCGATAAACAACGTAAAATCTAAGTTTCAAAAATCCTCCTGAACAAACTAAAATAGATAGAGGGCTGTACTTTTTAGAATTAATTACCCATTGTATCTGACCCATAAACGTGTATAATAATAATTTGTATCCCAACTACTTTACTCGTAATCGCACATGAAGCGAAATAATAACATTCAACCACCGATAAACAACGTAAAATCTAAGTTTCAAAAATCCTCCTGAACAAACTAAAATAGATAGAGGGCTGTACTTTTTAGAATTAATTACCCAATGTATCTGATCCATAAACGTGTATAATAATAATTTGTATCCCAACTACTTTGCTCGTAATCGCACATGAAGCGAAATAATAACATTCAACCACCGATAAACAACGTAAAATCTAAGTTTCAAAAATCCTCCTGAACAAACTAAAATAGATAGAGGGCTGTACTTTTTAGAATTAATTACCCATTGTATCTGACCCATAAACGTGTATAATAATAATTTGTATCCCAACTACTTTACTCGTAATCGCACACGAAGCGAAATAATAACATTCAACCACCGATAAACAACGTAAAATCTAAGTTTCAAAAATCCTCCTGAACAAACTAAAATAGATAGAGGGCTGTACTTTTTAGAATTAATTACCCAATGTATCTGATCTATAAACGTGTATAATAATAATTTGTATCCCAACTAGTTTGCCCGTAATCGCACATAAAGCGAAATAATAACATTCAACCACCGATAAACAACGTAAAATCTAAGTTTCAAAAATCCTCCTGAACAAACTAAAATAGATAGAGGGCTGTACTTTTTAGAATTAATTACCCAATGTATCTGATCCATAAACGTGTATAATAATAATTTGTATCCCAACTACTTTGCTCGTAATCGCACATGAAGCGAAATCATAACATTCAACCACCGATAAACAACGTAAAATCTAAGTTTCAAAAATCCTCCTGAACAAACTAAAATAGATAGAGGGCTGTACTTTTTAGAATTAATTACCCATTGTATCTGACACATAAACGTGTATAATAATAATTTGTATCCCAACTACTTTACTCGTAATCGCACATGAAGCGAAATCATAACATTCAACCACCGATAAACAACGTAAAATCTAAGTTTGAAAAATCCTCCTGAACAAACTAAAATAGATAGAGGGCTGTACTTTTTAGAATTAATTACCCATTGTATCTGACCCATAAACGTGTATAATAATAATTTGTATCCCAACTACTTTACTCGTAATCGCACATGAAGCGAAATAATAACATTCAACCACCGATAAACAACGTAAAATCTAAGTTTCAAAAATCCTCCTGAACAAACTAAAATAGATAGAGGGCTGTACTTTTTAGAATTAATTACCCAATGTATCTGATCCATAAACGTGTATAATAATAATTTGTATCCCAACTACTTTGCTCGTAATCGCACATGAAGCGAAATCATAACATTCAACCACCGATAAACAACGTAAAATCTAAGTTTCAAAAATCCTCCTGATTAAACTAAAATAGATAGAGGGCTGTACTTTTTAGAATTAATTACCCATTGTATCTGACCCATAAACGTGTATAATAATAATTTGTATCCCAATTACTTTACTCGTAATCGCACATGAAGCGAAATAATAACATTCAACCACCGATAAACAACGTAAAATCTAAGTTTCAAAAATCCTCCTGAACAAACTAAAATAGATATAGGGCTGTACTTTTTAGAATTAATTACCCATTGTATCTGACCCATAAACGTGTATAATAATAATTTGTATCCCAACTACTTTACTCGTAATCGCACACGAAGCGAAATAATAACATTCAACCACCGATAAACAACGTAAAATCTAAGTTTCAAAAATCCTCCTGAACAAACTAAAATAGATAGAGGGCTGTACTTTTTAGAATTAATTACCCAATGTATCTGATCTATAAACGTGTATAATAATAATTTGTATCCCAACTAGTTTGCCCGTAATCGCACATAAAGCGAAATAATAACATTCAACCACCGATAAACAACGTAAAATCTAAGTTTCAAAAATCCTCCTGAACAAACTAAAATAGATAGAGGGCTGTACTTTTTAGAATTAATTACCCAATGTATCTGATCCATAAACGTGTATAATAATAATTTGTATCCCAACTACTTTACTCGTAATCGCACATGAAGCGCCATAATAACATTCAACCACCGATAAACAACGTAAAACCTAAGTTTCAAAAATCCTCCTGAACAAAGTAAAATAGATAGAGGGCTGTACTTTTTAGAATTAATTACCCCAATGTATCTGATCTATAAACGTGTATAATAATAATTTGTATCCCAACTACTTTGCCCGTAATCGCACATGAAGCGAAATAATAACATTCAACCAGCGATAAACAACGCAAAATCTAAGTTTCAAAAATCCTCCTGAACAAACTAAAATAGATAGAGGGCTGTACTTTTTAGAATTAATTACCCAATGTATCTGACCCATAAACGTGTATAATAATAATTTGTATCCCAACTACTTTGCCCGTAATCGCACATAAAGCGAAATAATAACATTCAACCACCGATAAACAACGTAAAATCTAAGATTCAAAAATCCTCCTGAACAAACTAAAATAGATAGAGGGCTGTACTTTTTAGAATTAATTAGCCAATGTATCTGATCCATAAACGTGTATAATAATAATTTGTATCCCAACTACTTTGCCCGTAATCGCACATAAAGCGAAATAATAACAATCAACCACCGATAAACAACGTAAAATCTAAGTTTCAAAAATCCTCCTGAACAAACTAAAATAGATAGAGGGCTGTACTTTTTAGAATGAATTACCCATTGTATCTGACCCATAAACGTGTATAATAATAATTTGTATCCCAACTACTTTACTCGTAATCGCACATGAAGCGAAATAATAACATTCAACCACCGATAAACAACGTAAAATCTAAGTTTCAAAAATCCTCCTGAACAAACTAAAATAGATAGAGGGCTGTACTTTTTAGAATTAATTACCCAATGTATCTGATCTATAAACGTATATAATAATAATTTGTATCCCAACTACTTTGCCCGTAATCGCACATGAAGCGAAATAATAACATTCAACCAGCGATAAACAACGTAAAATCTAAGTTTCAAAAATCCTCCTGAACAAACTAAAATAGATAGAGGGCTGAACTTTTTAAAATTAATTACCCAATGTATCTGATCTATAAACGTGTATAATAATAATTTGTATCCCAACTACTTTGCCCGTAATCGCACATAAAGCGAAATAATAACATTCAACCACCGATAAACAACGTAAAATCTAAGATTCAAAAATCCTCCTGAACAAACTAAAATAGATAGAGGGCTGTACTTTTTAGAATTAATTACCCAATGTATCTGATCCATAAACGTGTATAATAATAATTTGTATCCCAACTACTTTGCCCGTAATCGCACATAAAGCGAAATAATAACATTCAACCACCGATAAACAACGTAAAATCTAAGTTTCAAAAATCCTCCTGAACAAACTAAAATAGATCGAGGGCTGTACTTTTTAGAATTAATTACCCATTGTATCTGACCCATAAACGTGTATAATAATAATTTGTATCCCAACTACTTTACTCGTAATCGCACATGAAGCGAAATAATAACATTCAACCACCGATAAACAACGTAAAATCTAAGTTTCAAAAATCCTCCTGAACAAACTAAAATAGATAGAGGGCTGTACTTTTTAGAATTAATTACCCATTGTATCTGACCCATAAACGTGTATAATAATAATTTGTATCCCAACTACTTTACTCGTAATCGCACATGAAGCGAAATAATAACATTCAACCACCGATAAACAACGTAAAATCTAAGTTTCAAAAATCCTCCTGAACAAACTAAAATAGATAGAGGGCTGTACTTTTTAGAATTAATTACCCATTGTATCTGACCCATAAACGTGTATAATAATAATTTGTATTCCAACTACTTTACTCGTAATCGCACATGAAGCGAAATAATAACATTCAACCACCGATAAACAACGTAAAATCTAAGTTTAAAAAATCCTCCTGAACAAACTAAAATAGATAGAGGGCTGTACTTTTTAGAATTAATTACCCATTGTATCTGACCCATAAACGTGTATAATAATAATTTGTATCCCAACTACTTTACTCGTAATCGCACATGAAGCGAAATAATAACATTCAACCACCGATAAACAACGTAAAATCTAAGTTTCAAAAATCCTCCTGAACAAACTAAAATAGATAGAGGGCTGTACTTTTTAGAATTAATTACCCATTGTATCTGACCCATAAACGTGTATAATAATAATTTGTATTCCAACTACTTTACTCGTAATCGCACATGAAGCGAAATAATAACATTCAACCACAGATAAACAACGTAAAATCTAAGTTTCAAAAATCCTCCTGAACAAACTAAAATAGATAGAGGGCTGTACTTTTTAGAATTAATTACCCATTGTATCTGACCCATAAACGTGTATAATAATAATTTGTATCCCAATTACTTTACTCGTAATCGCACATGAAGCGAAATAATAACATTCAACCACCGATAAACAACGTAAAATCTAAGTTTCAAAAATCCTCCTGAACAAACTAAAATAGATAGAGGGCTGAACTTTTTAAAATTAATTACCCAATGTATCTGATCTATAAACGTGTATAATAATAATTTGTATCCCAACTACTTTGCCCGTAATCGCACATAAAGCGAAATAATAACATTCAACCACCGATAAACAACGTAAAATCTAAGATTCAAAAATCCTCCTGAACAAACTAAAATAGATAGAGGGCTGTACTTTTTAGAATTAATTACCCAATGTATCTGATCCATAAACGTGTATAATAATAATTTGTATCCAACTACTTTGCCCGTAATCGCACATAAAGCGAAATAATAACATTCAACCACCGATAAACAACGTAAAATCTAAGTTTCAAAAATCCTCCTGAACAAACTAAAATAGATCGAGGGCTGTACTTTTTAGAATTAATTACCCATTGTATCTGACCCATAAACGTGTATAATAATAATTTGTATCCCAACTACTTTACTCGTAATCGCACATGAAGCGAAATAATAACATTCAACCACCGATAAACAACGTAAAATCTAAGTTTCAAAAATCCTCCTGAACAAACTAAAATAGATAGAGGGCTGTACTTTTTAGAATTAATTACCCATTGTATCTGACCCATAAACGTGTATAATAATAATTTGTATCCCAACTACTTTACTCGTAATCGCACATGAAGCGAAATAATAACATTCAACCACCGATAAACAACGTAAAATCTAAGTTTCAAAAATCCTCCTGAACAAACTAAAATAGATAGAGGGCTGTACTTTTTAGAATTAATTACCCATTGTATCTGACCCATAAACGTGTATAATAATAATTTGTATTCCAACTACTTTACTCGTAATCGCACATGAAGCGAAATAATAACATTCAACCACCGATAAACAACGTAAAATCTAAGTTTCAAAAATCCTCCTGAACAAACTAAAATAGATAGAGGGCTGAACTTTTTAAAATTAATTACCCAATGTATCTGATCTATAAACGTGTATAATAATAATTTGTATCCCAACTACTTTGCCCGTAATCGCACATAAAGCGAAATAATAACATTCAACCACCGATAAACAACGTAAAATCTAAGATTCAAAAATCCTCCTGAACAAACTAAAATAGATAGAGGGCTGTACTTTTTAGAATTAATTACCCAATGTATCTGATCCATAAACGTGTATAATAATAATTTGTATCCCAACTACTTTGCCCGTAATCGCACATAAAGCGAAATAATAACATTCAACCACCGATAAACAACGTAAAATCTAAGTTTCAAAAATCCTCCTGAACAAACTAAAATAGATCGAGGGCTGTACTTTTTAGAATTAATTACCCATTGTATCTGACCCATAAACGTGTATAATAATAATTTGTATCCCAACTACTTTACTCGTAATCGCACATGAAGCGAAATAATAACATTCAACCACCGATAAACAACGTAAAATCTAAGTTTCAAAAATCCTCCTGAACAAACTAAAATAGATAGAGGGCTGTACTTTTTAGAATTAATTACCCATTGTATCTGACCCATAAACGTGTATAATAATAATTTGTATCCCAACTACTTTACTCGTAATCGCACATGAAGCGAAATAATAACATTCAACCACCGATAAACAACGTAAAATCTAAGTTTCAAAAATCCTCCTGAACAAACTAAAATAGATAGAGGGCTGTACTTTTTAGAATTAATTACCCATTGTATCTGACCCATAAACGTGTATAATAATAATTTGTATTCCAACTACTTTACTCGTAATCGCACATGAAGCGAAATAATAACATTCAACCACCGATAAACAACGTAAAATCTAAGTTTAAAAAATCCTCCTGAACAAACTAAAATAGATAGAGGGCTGTACTTTTTAGAATTAATTACCCAATGTATCTGATCTATAAACGTGTATAATAATAATTTGTATCCCAACTACTTTGCCCGTAATCGCACATAAAGCGAAATAATAACATTCAACCACCGATAAACAACGTAAAATCTAAGATTCAAAAATCCTCCTGAACAAACTAAAATAGATAGAGGGCTGTACTTTTTAGAATTAATTACCCAATGTATCTGATCCATAAACGTGTATAATAATAATTTGTATCCCAACTACTTTGCCCGTAATCGCACATAAAGCGAAATAATAACATTCAACCACCGATAAACAACGTAAAATCTGAGTTTCAAAAATCCTCCTGAACAAACTAAAATAGATCGAGGGCTGTACTTTTTAGAATTAATTACCCATTGTATCTGACCCATAAACGTGTATAATAATAATTTGTATCCCAACTACTTTACTCGTAATCGCACATGAAGCGAAATAATAACATTCAACCACCGATAAACAACGTAAAATCTAAGTTTCAAAAATCCTCCTGAACAAACTAAAATAGATAGAGGGCTGTACTTTTTAGAATTAATTACCCATTGTATCTGACCCATAAACGTGTATAATAATAATTTGTATCCCAACTACTTTACTCGTAATCGCACATGAAGCGAAATAATAACATTCAACCACCGATAAACAACGTAAAATCTAAGTTTCAAAAATCCTCCTGAACAAACTAAAATAGATAGAGGGCTGTACTTTTTAGAATTAATTACCCATTGTATCTGACCCATAAACGTGTATAATAATAATTTGTATTCCAACTACTTTACTCGTAATCGCACATGAAGCGAAATAATAACATTCAACCACCGATAAACAACGTAAAATCTAAGTTTAAAAAATCCTCCTGAACAAACTAAAATAGATAGAGGGCTGTACTTTTTAGAATTAATTACCCATTGTATCTGACCCATAAACGTGTATAATAATAATTTGTATCCCAACTACTTTACTCGTAATCGCACATGAAGTGAAATAATAACATTCAACCACCGATAAACAACGTAAAATCTAAGATTCAAAAATCCTCCTGAACAAACTAAAATAGATAGAGGGCTGTACTTTTTAGAATTAATTACCCAATGTATCTGATCCATAAACGTGTATAATAATAATTTGTATCCCAACTACTTTGCCCGTAATCGCACATAAAGCGAAATAATAACATTCAACCACCGATAAACAACGTAAAATCTAAGTTTCAAAAATCCTCCTGAACAAACTAAAATAGATAGAGGGCTGTACTTTTTAGAATGAATTACCCATTGTATCTGACCCATAAACGTGTATAATAATAATTTGTATCCCAACTACTTTACTCGTAATCGCACATGAAGCGAAATAATAACATTCAACCACCGATAAACAACGTAAAATCTAAGTTTCAAAAATCCTCCTGAACAAACTAAAATAGATAGAGGGCTGTACTTTTTAGAATTAATTACCCATTGTATCTGACCCATAAACGTGTATAATAATAATTTGTATCCCAACTACTTTACTCGTAATCGCACATGAAGCGAAATAATAACATTCAACCACCGATAAACAACGTAAAATCTAAGTTTCAAAAATCCTCCTGAACAAACTAAAATAGATAGAGGGCTGTACTTTTTAGAATTAATTACCCATTGTATCTGACCCATAAACGTGTATAATAATAATTTGTATCCCAACTACTTTGCTCGTAATCGCACATGAAGCGAAATAATAACATTCAACCACCGATAAACAACGTAAAATCTAAGTTTCAAAAATCCTCCTGAACAAACTAAAATAGATAGAGGGCTGTACTTTTTAGAATTAATTACCCAATGTATCTGATCTATAAACGTGTATAATAATAATTTGTATCCCAACTACTTTGCTCGTAATCGCACATGAAGCGAAATAATAACATTCAACCAGCGATAAACAACGTAAAATCTAAGTTTCAAAAATCCTCCTGAACAAACTAAAATAGATAGAGGGCTGTACTTTTTAGAATTAATTACCCAATGTATCTGATCTATAAACGTGTATAATAATAATTTGTACCCCAACTACTTTGCCCGTAATCGCACATAAAGCGAAATAATAACATTCAACCACCGATAAACAACGTAAAATCTAAGTTTCAAAAATCCTCCTGAACAAACTAAAATAGATAGAGGGCTGTACTTTTTAGAATTAATTACCCAATGTATCTGATCTATAAACGTGTATAATAATAATTTGTATCCCAACTACTTTGCTCGTAATCGCACATGAAGCGAAATAATAACATTCAACCAGCGATAAACAACGTAAAATCTAAGTTTAAAAAATCCTCCTGAACAAACTAAAATAGATAGAGGGCTGTACTTTTTAGAATTAATTACCCATTGTATCTGACCCATAAACGTGTATAATAATAATTTGTATCCCAACTACTTTACTCGTAATCGCACATGAAGTGAAATAATAACATTCAACCACCGATAAACAACGTAAAATCTAAGATTCAAAAATCCTCCTGAACAAACTAAAATAGATAGAGGGCTGTACTTTTTAGAATTAATTACCCAATGTATCTGATCTATAAACGTGTATAATAATAATTTGTACCCCAACTACTTTGCCCGTAATCGCACATAAAGCGAAATAATAACATTCAACCACCGATAAACAACGTAAAATCTAAGTTTCAAAAATCCTCCTGAACAAACTAAAATAGATAGAGGGCTGTACTTTTTAGAATTAATTACCCAATGTATCTGATCTATAAACGTGTATAATAATAATTTGTATCCCAACTACTTTGCTCGTAATCGCACATGAAGCGAAATAATAACATTCAACCAGCGATAAACAACGTAAAATCTAAGTTTCAAAAATCCTCCTGAACAAACTAAAATAGATAGAGGGCTGTACTTTTTAGAATTAATTACCCAATGTATCTGATCTATAAACGTGTATAATAATAATTTGTATCCCAACTACTTTGCTCGTAATCGCACATGAAGCGAAATAATAACATTCGACCACCGATAAACAACGTAAAATCTAAGTTTCAAAAATCCTCCTGAACAAACTAAAATAGATAGAGGGCTGTACTTTTTAGAATTAATTACCCAATGTATCTGATCTATAAACGTGTATAATAATAATTTGTATCCCAACTACTTTGCTCGTAATCGCACATAAAGCGAAATAATAACATTCAACCACCGATAAACAACGTAAAATCTAAGTTTCAAAAATCCTCCTGAACAAACTAAAATAGATAGAGGGCTGTACTTTTTAGAATTAATTACCCAATGTATCTGATCTATAAACGTGTATAATAATAATTTGTATCCCAACTACTTTGCTCGTAATCGCACATGAAGCGAAATAATAACATTCAACCAGCGATAAACAACGTAAAATCTAAGTTTCAAAAATCCTCCTGAACAAACTAAAATAGATAGAGGGCTGTACTTTTTAGAATTAATTACCCAATGTATCTGATCTATAAACGTGTATAATAATAATTTGTACCCCAACTACTTTGCCCGTAATCGCACATAAAGCGAAATAATAACATTCAACCACCGATAAACAACGTAAAATCTAAGTTTCAAAAATCCTCCTGAACAAACTAAAATAGATAGAGGGCTGTACTTTTTAGAATTAATTACCCAATGTATCTGATCTATAAACGTGTATAATAATAATTTGTATCCCAACTACTTTGCTCGTAATCGCACATGAAGCGAAATAATAACATTCAACCAGCGATAAACAACGTAAAATCTAAGTTTCAAAAATCCTCCTGAACAAACTAAAATAGATAGAGGGCTGTACTTTTTAGAATTAATTACCCAATGTATCTGATCTATAAACGTGTATAATAATAATTTGTATCCCAACTACTTTGCTCGTAATCGCACATGAAGCGAAATAATAACATTCAACCAGCGATAAACAACGTAAAATCTAAGTTTCAAAAATCCTCCTGAACAAACTAAAATAGATAGAGGGCTGTACTTTTTAGAATTAATTACCCAATGTATCTGATCTATAAACGTGTATAATAATAATTTGTACCCCAACTACTTTGCCCGTAATCGCACATGAAGCGAAATAATAACATTCAACCACCGATAAACAAGGTAAAATCTAAGTTTCAAAAATCCTCCTGAACAAACTAAAATAGATAGAGGGCTGTACTTTTTAGAATTAATTACCCAATGTATCTGATCCATAAACGTGTATAATAATAATTTGTATCCCAACTACTTTGCTCGTAATCGCACATGAAGCGAAATAATAACATTCAACCACCGATAAACAAGGTAAAATCTAAGTTTCAAAAATCCTCCTGAACAAACTAAAATAGATAGAGGGCTGTACTTTTTAGAATTAATTACCCAATGTATCTGATCCATAAACGTGTATAATAATAATTTGTATCCCAACTACTTTGCTCGTAATCGCACATGAAGCGAAATAATAACATTCAACCACCGATAAACAAGGTAAAATCTAAGTTTCAAAAATCCTCCTGAACAAACTAAAATAGATAGAGGGCTGTACTTTTTAGAATTAATTACCCAATGTATCTGATCCATAAACGTGTATAATAATAATTTGTATCCCAACTACTTTGCTCGTAATCGCACATGAAGCGAAATAATAACATTCAACCACCGATAAACAAGGTAAAATCTAAGTTTCAAAAATCCTCCTGAACAAACTAAAATAGATAGAGGGCTGTACTTTTTAGAATTAATTACCCAATGTATCTGATCCATAAACGTGTATAATAATAATTTGTATCCCAACTACTTTGCTCGTAATCGCACATGAAGCGAAATAATAACATTCAACCACCGATAAACAAGGTAAAATCTAAGTTTCAAAAATCCTCCTGAACAAACTAAAATAGATAGAGGGCTGTACTTTTTAGAATTAATTACCCAATGTATCTGATCCATAAACGTGTATAATAATAATTTGTATCCCAACTACTTTGCTCGTAATCGCACATGAAGCGAAATAATAACATTCAACCACCGATAAACAAGGTAAAATCTAAGTTTCAAAAATCCTCCTGAACAAACTAAAATAGATAGAGGGCTGTACTTTTTAGAATTAATTACCCAATGTATCTGATCCATAAACGTGTATAATAATAATTTGTATCCCAACTACTTTGCTCGTAATCGCACATGAAGCGAAATAATAACATTCAACCACCGATAAACAAGGTAAAATCTAAGTTTCAAAAATCCTCCTGAACAAACTAAAATAGATAGAGGGCTGTACTTTTTAGAATTAATTACCCAATGTATCTGATCCATAAACGTGTATAATAATAATTTGTATCCCAACTACTTTGCTCGTAATCGCACATGAAGCGAAATAATAACATTCAACCACCGATAAACAAGGTAAAATCTAAGTTTCAAAAATCCTCCTGAACAAACTAAAATAGATAGAGGGCTGTACTTTTTAGAATTAATTACCCAATGTATCTGATCCATAAACGTGTATAATAATAATTTGTATCCCAACTACTTTGCTCGTAATCGCACATGAAGCGAAATCATAACATTCAACCACCGATAAACAACGTAAAATCTAAGTTTCAAAAATTTCTTGTTTCCATTTAACTCAGTATAAATAAACTCCTAGAAATTCTCTTACAAACTGTATGAGGTACACTGAATCTAACAGAACTCGTATTGACGAATAACGTGTACTTTGCGAGTACCTAAGACGAACCCTAGACGATTCTATAAAACATTCCAATAAATTTGTATATATTTATTATCCATAAAACCCGCATCGTCGCGTTGTATTTCATATAGATATAGCGTGACCTTTGTCGTTGTTTCGGGATTTTAGTGCCATTAGTAAACATGCCAATAATTTTCAGGTTCAAAGTTCCTATGTTCGGAAGTGATAGCGCAGATCAGGAGCGAGGTGGATGACATAAGCCTGATCATAGTCAACTTTGAGGACATGACAACAGTGCCAGCTGCATCACTCGAGAACAGTCCAGTAGGAAAAGCTCGGCTTAGCAAATGTGAGTAAACCTTGACAGTATAAAACACAATTTAAGTAAAAACTTACCAGTGCGGCTCCAGGTTGGCTTTAGCACTCCAATGTTTCATCCTGAAACAAACCAATTACATACAATTAGATTTGATATTTATATAAAAAGGACATGTGATTGAAAGAAAATGGTGACGAAAAATTATTTGAAATAGTAATAATTTTGTGGTTGAGTTTAATTAAAATATAACTAAATCAATTAAACATGCCAAAAAAATCATCAAAATAATGATAAATTGTCATATATTTTAATATTTTGTCTAAGTTGTCATTTTTGGTGGAGGCGCATACAGAAAATTATTTTTTGTCTCCACTCTACTGCATAATTGAATTTCTTAATAACGACGGATAATGTATTCATATTTATGTTAATTACATGCGCTGTAAATTACCATCTCATTATATGTCGAGTGACGTTGTGGAATTATAGTACTTTATTAGTCCAAAGTTGCTTAAAGATGTTAATTTATGTCGGCCGTAGTAAATAAATAGAAAATCCCGTTGTAAAAATATATAAATTTCGTGGGGAAAAAATAATTTTAAGAAATATATGAAACCACTGTAGAACCACAACCACATATACAATATATTTCTTCCAAAACTAAACATTAAGTCTGGGAGGGATGATCCGCCAGCTTATTAAAGACCAATAACTAATCTTGATATTTATAAAGTTGTCTTAGTTTTCGAGATAATTGAACTTCTGTCTTCAAATTCTTGATAATGTTTGCTATTCATGCATATTTCCGGTGTGACAAAGTTAGCGAATTTGTATTGAGTACGTACCAATGGGGTGGTTTAAATAGGGTGAGAGAGGGTGAGAGCACTCCAATTTATATCAGGAATTGAGAATAATACAGATATAAATATTTGAAATCGAGAATTAGAATAGAAATACTACGAAACTATAGGTAAAAGTACATATTTTTAGTTATTGTAGTTAATTCTGGTATTTCACAGCAGAATATAGTTGGAATGACGCGGCTTAGTCTTGTGAAAAATGTTATCTATAAGAAATTGAGCAATGTACTGTCGACAAATTGTTCTATTTATTTTATTCGTAGCATTTATATTTGATCTGCAGTATTGTTTATATAAAGCTCCAGAGGTATAGGCACAAAACATCATTTTGCATAAACAGTCATAAACAACACACTCAAGGCAATTTTACACTACACTACTTTCGTCTTTTTCTAACTTTTTTTTAGTAACTAGAAGACATTTTAAAATAAGAATCGATTGGTATACTAGACACACTTCTTTATCTATTGCAGAATAGCCAACCTGGTGCGACCAAAAGCATTTAGGATTATGTTGTAGGTTACTACGGTATGTTAAAACAAAACGCCTCACGTTGGCACTGTTGGCATACCTTATAAATGTCTCAACTGCGCATGCGTCTACGCTAAGATACAGTGCATAAATATAATAGCACAGCATTTCCAACTATCTTATTTTTAAACGCTACTTTCATTAAGAATTTCTAGTTACTTAAAGAAAGTTTAAAGCCCCATTTAGCAATACCTTTAATAACCACCCTCAATCCTTAATCGTCATAATTGTTTACATAAAAATTGGATAAAATCCACCTATCTCTCTCTTTAAACGCCTCACCACCCTTACCCTACCACACCATCTAGCCTAATCCAAATTAAATTAACCCCGAAAATCTTGTCTATAATAGACCGAGAATCGATTACTCCAACAGCCCATGCACCAAAATATCGTTTTCTCATCAAATTAATAAACATATGGCTAACCGGTCTTGGCAAGGCGCTAAGTTCGAAATCCTATACCGATCCGTTAAAACCAATAGACAACCGGTGCCGATAAAATCACTAATGAGTTTCTCGTGTCTTGTGTGTTGATCCAGTTGATCGTGCGAGAGCGTCCTTCAGACAGAGCCTGAGGTTCGGCCAGAACAGAAGAGGATTTAGGCTTACCGGATACCTGACACCGCCTAGTGACGTGACCGCCGCCGAAGAGGAAGCCGATACCTTAGAACAGTGGTGAGTGTTGACAGTAATTAAGATCTCAAATTAGACGATTGATTTTACGTGTCCAAGATTTTTGCGGTTGTTATTAAAGGAGATTCAAGGAGCAACCGTTCTTTACACACATGCCATTTGTAATTGAAAAAAAAAATCAATATTAAAACCAGAAGAAAATATATAAAATAGTTAGTTAGTTACCACAAACGTCAAAAAGATTTCGATTCTCTTCAATCCAATTGAAATTTTCTATTTGAATACCTGTATTATCTGTGTCTTTTGTTGATGTTTTAAACTTATAATTGTTATAAATTATATGTATGCTAGTTATATGTATGTACCAGGTACCTACAATGGATACAGACAGGCCAGAAAGACTATACAGGGTGTCTCAACAGTGCGATCTCAAAAACTGTGCTAAACAAGTTATTAAAATATCAGAGTCAGTGGTGGCGATATTGTTAGGGTTGTTAAATTTGCATAATTTTTGGAAATATGCCGAACTTTTCCCAGGAGGAACTAATAGACATGGTGTGGGTTTTTGGCGAATGCAACAAAAATGCTTTATTGGCAAGTAGAGTTGACAGATACCACTGACAGATACCTTAAAAACTTCTTTAGCACAGTTTTTCACAGCCTAAAAGGTATAAGAAAAATTTTATTTCAAATTATAATATTATTGCAGATGTGATAAAATGTTTTTAAATTTTATTTAAAAAAAGGTGAAATTATGCGAGAAAACAGTACTTTAGGTAAATACTTAACTGGTTTAATTGTTAATGTAGGTGTAGAAGCAGCACTTATTGATAGAAATTGATTTTTTTATTAAGAAGACTAGTTATCTCAGCAATGGTTTATTTTAGCACTAGTGAGTACCAGTACTTTTGTGTGCAGAACGATGCGCAGAATTCAAAAAAAGAATTAGATACAGGGTGTTCCATTTAAAAAAAATTACTTTCTTAGGAAAAATTGTTTGCTTTATTTTGCTGCCGATTATGACCATCCTGTACACAATTTGGATATGGTAGGTAAACATGATAATAGAACGCTTCTTACTTAATCATAATCTAAGCGTGCGAAATACAATTAAAAACATATATTGAGATATACAGTTTTTCTTAGACTACTGTTTTTCCATAAAAAGCTTGGGTTGGTACTACCTTATGGAACATCCTGTATACACGTTAATAATTTTAAAATGTGCGCCTCGGCGTTCTATATATATATGAGTGAAATTACTTTTAAAATATCTTCATTAACAGAGGCAAAATCTTCCGAGATCGCACTGTTGAGACACCCTGTATACTTATATGTTTATATCAAACAAACATTTGTTTTGTCGCTGTATTTGCAGATTTAAACATTCTCTCTTGGTAATTGAGTGAATTCGAACTAATTTGAATTCCTTTATATCGTTTATTAATCTGCTAATTATAATTTATTTCAGACACAATAAACTTGTATCCTAGATTTTAGGATTTTGCCAGGTTCAAGATATTTTTAGTTTCCAAAACTGAATTAATTCAAACTAATGATATCACCTTTCTATTGTTCTCTATGAACACAAGCCAACCATTCGTATAGCACATTACTAAACATTAGACATACGACAATATTAATTGGTGGTTAATCAGTCATCTTATAAATTAACAAATATTAGACAGGCAAGAGAAAAAACTCCGAAAATATGGACCCAAAATGGACATTCAATAACCACCAGAGCATCCGATAAAAATCTTAATACCAAATTGATAAACTAATTGATACAAAATATGTATAAAAAACAAAAATTGACAAATTCAAAATTCTACGATTAGACTATCAAATACGAACTAAACAATTATTAGAATTACTAGTTCAGGATGTTTAATAAAGCAGGGTAACAATTCTCCTAGCATCTTTAAATTTTTCTAGTGACTCTTGTATACCATTTTGATTAATTTAAAAAGCTATATGGGCGTTGAATCTTTCATAAGGCACCTGCAGACTTAACATTTAATTTATAAATCATTTTTTCATCGCGCTGTCACAGAGTGAGCACGAAGCCGACCTGTTCAATTTGCAATAAATCGTCGCATTAAAAACTTCTTTGGGGCGTTTTTTTCAGCCCTTTGACGTCGAACTCGCCGACGCCCATCCTCGAACAGACATGGGTGTCAAAAACTGAAGTGCCTCTGGCTTCCACAGCACACACCACCATTCCAGTGCCCCAACCAAAGGACTATACGGCGCTAACGATATCGCATAGTGCACCCGCAAGTCATCAGGCCTCTTTTGAACGAGGCGAAAGCGTCGATAGGGGCAGAACTCTAAATAATAGGTAGGTTTCACTTTAGTGTATCGCACCTTACCGTTTTATTTTCTAGCGTACATATACCGTGTGCAGTTGAAAGTTGAACACATATGGGTAACATTTTTATTATCAATTTGTCAGAAAATTTTATTCCTCACAAAAGTTTCTGGATTGTCTTAACCCTAAATTGCAAATGTTAGAATATAAGTATTTGCTTGCATGTAACGGGTGTTACCAAAACTATGAAAAACACTTAAGAATAGAGTAATACCTTTATGCACAAAGCTACGCAAAAATTGTAGTTGAAATAAGTAGTTAGAAATATTTGTGGTCATTAAATACGAAATTGTGTTGTAAAAAAGATGAAAATAACTTAAGTAGAATTTTAAAAAATAACCAAATACAGGAGTTCCATTAAAAAAATAACTTTCTTAGAAAAAATTGTTTGCTATATTTTGTTGCAGATCATGACCACCCTGTACACAATTTGCATATGGTAGGTAATCACGCTAATAGAACGCTTCTTATTTAATCATAATCTAAGCGTGCGAAATAAAATTAAGAACTAGTATTGAGATATACAATTTTTCTTAGACTGCTGTTTTTCCATAAAAATGCGAATAAATCAAAAAGTATAAAGTTTAGGGTAGGTAATGTTATTTTTCATTGTCGTAAAATTTTGCGAGGAATACAAAATTGTGAGAATTATGCCGAGATTTAGGTTGAAATGTTAATATATTAATCTAATATTAAATCTTATATAGGAATGAAATGTTAAATTGTGTTAACTTATTAATTAATTTTGTTACTATTATTTAATTTTCTCAGTTCCTTTCTAGCTGTTCAGTTAACTGGCAGATTGCGTGGTAAATAGTTAACAATAATTGTTTTTTAAATAGTCATGTATTAATATTGCTTTAGTTAAAAAATATTTCTGTTGTTATTTTTAGAGATAACAGAAAAATTAAAAAATAAACCAAATTAACAAAAAATATCGTATTTAATAGCTTTTGATATTTCAGAACATCCTCAGATAACATATTGCGTACTTTTCAAAATAACACAAGGAAGGTATCTTGAGTCATTTTCATAATTTTGATACTCCCGGTATATGCAACGACGATGGTGATTTATAATATCGTACTTAATACATTCTTAAATTTCTAAACACCTTTTTTTCATGACGTCTTACAAAATAAAGGAACTTTACTTTAAAGTCATCTTCATCTTTTTGGCAACTTATTGGTAACATCCGGTATTCAGATTTTATTTATATCATTCAGTATCAGAAGACTTAAACAAAGTAAAGTATATGTGAACATTAGTATAAGTGTGGCTTTAATTTTTTTATTTAATAAATTATTTAATTTTATACCAACAGATAGAATGACAGACAGATCAGCATAAACTAGCTAAATTGAAGGTTTCTTCAAGCCAAAATTCTTAAAATAGGGATTTAAGAGTTTGATTAAGGGCTGAATTGATAGTGTCTGATTCATAACTTCAGATTTTTTGTCCCATTATACCCCGTCCTATGAGAGGAAGTGAGCAGATTAATCGAAAGTGTGTATGATACATCGTAGATATAAATCTTCATGATTTATCATCCTACATATATAGAAATCAGCAACATAACAGCAGAGAAGCAACTAATTTTTGACAATTTATATTCACGAAATCTAATAGGATCGCACAATAATTTGACTATATTATTTTTTAATTTTAATAAATTTTGTATACGATAGACGATAAAGAAAAAATAACGGCAGAAATAGTTTCTTTTTCGCAAATTTTTTAATAAAAAAATTAAGTAAGGTATACGAATTACTTTATGGAATAGTTTCCACGTGGCAGGATGCGAAAACATTAGAAAGAGGGACGAAACAAATGGTCGATTTTAAGAAATTCCCTATTTCACAACACAATGAATCATATGTATGTATGTATACAAGTCACTAATTTATTCACAGAATTATCAAATATGTATCGACTTTTCCGATATAATACGTCAACAAAGAATAATAACACTCTGAAATACAAACGAAATTTTCTAGCAATTGCACCGCAGAAACACGTCTTGCGGCCAAACAACTTTTTTGGTAGGTACGCTTGCCTCTGCACTGGTTTGTTGCGCAGTTGGTCTGAAAATTGTCTTTTAATAGTCGTCTTCCAATAATTTTGAGAACATACTAAGACAAAAAAGGCTTTTCAGGAAAACAGTAATAAGTAGGGGGATTAATTTATTTAATCGATACCTGAAAAACCATTACCAGAGTACCCTTCGCAAAGTGCAAATTAAATATTCGACCCATTGAATTATATTTTCTCTCGCGTCATTTGCGTAATTTATTCCCGATCGCATTTTATTTATTCGATCGACGATTGCGTGTTGCCCACGCCATTCTCATGCCGAAAGAATAATTCGCCAACATTATTAACGAAAAATGAATAATTTAGAATTCAATTTCTCCGTGGAAACCAATCTAGTCTACACTTGTATATTCAATTCCCTTTTGCAATCAGCGGCACAAATTGGAGCCACTGTCGCAATTGTATCAATTCACAAATACACACGCAATCTGTTATTGAAGCAATTGAAAAATAAAGCAACTATTTACCGATGGAAACTACGGTCCAAATTCATAATCCATAAATTAATCGGTACCCCGTTTGAGAGACGATATCGAGTTTTTCATGTCCATAAACCTCTATCAATTTTTAATTATATCTAATTTAGTAATTTCCTTTATGTATTGTCACATTTCTAGTTGTGTAAAGTAAAAATAACATGCCCTGTTTCCCGGTCTCCCTTAGTCCTGGAAAAAAAGGTTCTCTTAAATTTTTTTCTTATACTCATAACAATGTTTGATGACTAAACATTTTTTTTATTTTTCAGGCATATTCCTAACAAAGTGGCCCACGCCACGAGTCTGGACGCGATAGCAAGAAGACAGCATTTTAGAAGTGGGTTTCCTCCAAGTATTTGTAAGTGCAACGCTATAAGAAAATCCATCGTAATTCCGCATTGTAAAGATTAAATTTTTATATCATACCCTATCGGATGGAAACTCAGATATTTAGCAATAAAAATAAGCACGTTTCTTCTTAGTATTCAAGCATATTCCTGGTCAGATTGATTTGAAAAATTATGTCCAATTATGTCCAATGATTAATTATGGTCCAATTTTTTATGATTATATTATATTTCTATTATTAATTCTTTTCTCTTTGTTTTAGCCAATAAGCCTACATTGACCAAACAATTTCCAAATGTCTCCTCCGAGGGTGATCTACACAAATTCAAGACTGCGCACGCACACGACAGGAAGAGTCCAAGCCTTAGCAACCCCACGGACTCCATCAAGCAGAAGGTTGTGCATTATTGAAGAACACACATTCCATTACCATCTCGTTTTACGAATACCTTAGAATATTTATAGACGCTGTGTTACCATTTTTTCTTGATAGTATGTCGTACCATATTAGATATTTTGTTTATCACATGATACACACATGGAAACACGCTCACACATACTAGAATTATTAGCTTCAATTTATCTACGAAGGTGTACCAAGAAAATTAATAAGAAATAATAAGAAAAAATAATAAGAAATAATAAGAAATAGCTCTCCAGAGCAGAGACTAGTTTGACGGTTTTGAGAATAAGACAAAGCTGCAAACCAAAAGTTTCAGAATAGGACATTCCAACTCGATAATTGAAGACAGTCTAGTGCGCAAAACAACCTAAACTGTTTTGACCAGAATTATTACTAACAATTGCAAATGCGTTACGGCCAATATATACGACTAATCGGTTATTTCTTATTATTAATAACAACCTAGTATTATTAACACTATATACGCTGCGAAGTTAAAGTACTAATTTGACTAGAAATTATTATATTAACCGGTTATTATTGTTCACTCCCACATGGTCAGTGTGTCAATTTTGTTAGTTATTCGATAACTATCAAACTATCAAATTTATTACTTAAAAAGCGACTAAATTGCTGTTTTATCTTTTATGAATGGTATTATATTGTACATTTCTGTGCAAGTCAATAACTTTATTGTAGAAATCTGGTTAACAATGATTAAAATAAAAAGTGCTGCTTCAAATAAAGTCATGTCAGGGAATGAGATATACAGAAAAATGTATAAAAAAGCACACTGTAAAGACTGCCAAAATATTTCATTTTGTTGTTGACTTTTACAAAAAATAATATAAATAACAGAGAAAATTATTATTTTAATACCAATTATACGATTTAAGAACAAATCATTTGAAAATTATATTAAATAAATATATAGCAATCGTTTAATAAAATAATATATATATATATATATATATATATATATATATATATATATATATATATATATATATATATATATATATATATATATATATATATATATATATATATATATATATTTAATTATTTTAATTAAAAATGCATTTTTTTTTTTTTATTTTTTTTTATTGACAAATATTTTTAAATGAAGTTTTCTCGCAAAATTTCATACTTAGGTTTCCCCCACTCAGAAAGTAAAATAAAAGAATAAATATATGATGTAGTTAGAGGTAGCAAAAAATATTTGTTTTTACATTTAATCGTTTATAAACAATTTTATAATAATAAAAACCATTTGATATAATAACAGTATCTAACTGTTAATAAATAATAAAAATTTTGTATTAATTTTGAATTTGCAAATAAATTTATTAGTAGAGATAAAGTTATTTATAGAGGTTTTGAATAGGCCTAAACATTATACAAATAGTTGAGTACAATCACGTCCATAATTCCTGTAGGTAATCAACGCTTTGCAAAACTTATTGCTTAAAATAATCAAAGTTTTATGATACTTATTAAAAACAATAATCTTTAACATCGTAGGGGAAAATGTGCCTTTTTGCCCTATGGGTAAACCGCCACTGATCATAGTGGATATGACATTTATATTAAAGATATTTTACTTCGAAAAAAAGATTGCCTTTTTAACCGGTAAAAATCAAATAGATTACTTTGTAAATAAAAGGAGATATGTAGATATATCCTCTTAAAGCAAAAAACGGCAAAAATAACTGACCTGTCTCCTCTTATAAAACGGGGCTTTTAGTAAAAAAAATGCGTGTACCACATATGCCCTCCATATATGACCGTAATTCATAAGACCGGACAGGTCAAGCATTTTTTCTCTCACTATATATCCTTGTGAGCTAATTTTTGCGAACAAAATTATTTTTTTCATTTAGCAAATTTAAAACACAGAAACTTTTATAGCATAAAATTAAGACTTTGTGTTTAATTAATACATTTTTGTTTAACCTATTAAATTGTTTATAATAGTATATTACAGTACAAGTGAAAAAGCCGTGTGTGGAAAGAAAATATCTGTCGATGTAGGTGTCAAAATTATTGTCAAAGAAATAACAAAACCAAAAATTTCCGGAATCTTCGGGTTTGTCGTTGAATGAGCATGCAATAAACAACATTCTTAATCGCGAACTAATAAACAATATAAACGCATTTATGAATTCACTCTATTATTTATCAATAGAGATGATTTAAACCAAGAAAGTAGAAAAAACGTTGTGAAAAACGAATATATCTTCTTGATATTACTTGGAAATCATTCAATTATCTGACAGCGATTTATCAAAAAGATAATATAGAAATGCGATAATATTAGAATTGAAATTAACTGAATTATCGAGACTACATATGTGTAAAGCTTCAAATATACAGAAATTATTCATTCTGAAAATAAGAAAATCCAGAATAGTGATAATAGTATGCAATAAACAACTCTTAATAGCAAATTAAAAGGGCGTGTATAAACTCAACTTTATAGTTTGATAGGACGTGTAGATATTTAAAAAAATTAGAAATATACGTTTTTTCCAGGAATAATGCACATCATTACAAGCAAATTATGGGTTGATTTTGTTACCACTTGAAAATGGCTTGGCCTATGTGCTAAGTTTTGCTAACTTTTGTCCAAACTAGATTATGATGCTGATATAATAAATTCCAAACCAAAAAGTTGACATAAGTTCGAACATTCTTTCTCGATATGAATTAACTAAAACTATCTCTCACATAGCTATTAAGGCCTTTGTAGGTACGTAATTATCCGTTACATAATTTCATAATAATCTTTATAAAACAACAACTTCCAGCAGAATTAATCGTTAAAAGATAATTTAATTCTTTTCCATATTTTCTCCTCTCCGAATATTTGACAAAATAAACATATGTATAATTTGAATCTGCTGCTCAGACTCTTGACTTTAGTCGAGCAGATTTTGGGCTGTGGATTTCAATATGATCTTACATTCCAGAGAACATTACTAACCTATCGTAATTTTTCTTAATTAACAAACTTTTAGAGAAAATGCTGATACCATCTCTTCTTATACGGTCGTGTGGGATATTAACAAAATCGTACTTTAAACTATTCTAACATCTTGAAGAATAATTATTAGCTTCTCATCGATAGGTCCATATGAAAACTTTTACTCAGTTACAGAAAATCTAATGTTCAATCTACTACAACAGAAACAAAATTTCAACAACAAACTACAACACACTGTGTTTGTTTACATACATGTTGTTGATTAGACCTTTCTTTGGTCGTCTCAGTCTAAGATGAGCTATCATCTTGCCAAAATTTGGCCAAATTAGTGTTGGACTAATAAACACTATCAACACAAACACACAGCACATCACATCAGCCATCACATATACAGGGTGCCCCAATTTAGTGGTCTGGGAAGACTGAAGACCTTCGCAGATGGAAAATTGATTAAAATTGATTTTTCCTTGATATGAAAAACGTCTGCGCGCACACTTTACAATTATTTTCAAAAATAAACGGTATTCCATAATATTGTAACCAAAAGTAGTAAAATAGTAATACTCTAAAATCAATTTTTGGATTATTGCTTTTTTTTTAAACAGCAGTTTAAGACAAACAAATCTTAACTACTGTAACGAACTGTGTCAAAACCGAATACCAAAAGTGTCGCCCTCTTGCTAATAAATGATAATTGGGACATCCTGCGTATACCAGGTGTTTCAGAACAAACTAGGCAGTTAAAATGACTGCTTACTTATATATACAGTTGTGTCGCTTTTTCACAAATGTATAGTGAATGTATAGTAATACATTCGAAGTTGAGATATAAATATGAAAATATTCAACTAGCATCCCGTAAAATGTATTTATTCTTTCCTGAAACACCCAGTATATTCACCATTCTTTTTGTTTGATATTTTCTTTTAGGTTGCCAGTAGTAAAACGTAGACCCTAAGAATATTATTTTACTCTTTGTAGTTTTCTCTTCAGGACAATGGCTCTGCTAAATACTTCCAAAGTGGCCTACACACACCGAAAATGGGGGAAAAAGTAGCACAGGTGAGTACATTTCTACTACCATTTCTCTCATAGTAGTTCTTCGTCGTACTATGATGCAGTCTATTATTGTTATGATACATATTATTAGGTGAATATTATACGAATATTATATTCTGTATTCGACGATTAAATTTGTTTATAAAATACGAACAACAAAAGCCATAAATAAGTGCTGCGTACACATTTGAATGAAACTGCCGCATTAGAACAATTAATTAATATGGCGGCGTATTGCGTATGAGAAACTGCCCACTTTGTTATACATTATGGATTATTTTTAATTGCTTTCGTGTTTCTCCACCCTCATAGAAGTGCTATTGTTTCCAGCACATACTCGACGAATGTATACGAATGCGTATAAATATATACTATACATACCTACTCGCACACAAAAAAAAACTAGGCGTTTACAAGGCAATCACTAAGAGTGGTACCCAAACAATTTACATTAATTACGCAGTAAGAAACAGGCATGGCAATGTCAGGATTGTCAAGACAATTCTACATGTCATTTCAGCCTACTTAGAAAATTCTATTATGACGCAGGTTATTTTTAAAGATATACTTTTTTAAGGTAAATTATGGCAGTATTTGATTATTTTTATTATGATTTGTAATCCTAGGATATAATTGACTGTTTCTGCGATATAATAAAATTAATTTTGAATAATATTTGATTATTAATCGCATACTGGAAGATAATTATGGTCGAGTTATTCATATAATTGATAAATTTCACAATTTATAAATTAGCAAAGTAAAATTGATTGAATTGTAACTGTTGGGGAAATATGTAGATCTATTTTTGGAATATCTATATTATTCTCAACATCTTAAACGAATTCTCAAAAAAAAATTACTCGAAGCAAAACGAAAAGAATTAAATGCTAAAAATGTATTGTTTTATTTTATGATCAAATAATTTATTCATGCTGAGTTCTCCAAAGCTTAAAAATTTGAAACGTTAAATTACGATATCTTTAATAACCGCGTAATTCAAAATTCAAAATGCTAAATTAAACTGGCGTTAAACCAATCACTGTAAGGTATGCTTGCTACTTATGTTAACAAAAATATTTGGTAAATAAAAGTCATTATTTTGTAGCTATGTCCAGGGATGCTAAATATGTGTAATTTTTTCAGTAAATTACGGCTGAAATTAAAACTATTACGTTCTAATTAAATTACCACGTAATTAAAAATTCAAAATTATAAATTATTTTGCCTTAAATTACTGGGTAATGGAAAATTTAAAATGATAACGTTTAGTTATGTTAATACAAATTAGGTAAATACATAGTTTCTGATTAAAAATTTGAGGTATTGGCTCCACTGAATCGATTTCCACCATTTATTCATTCACTACAAAGAGATTAGCTATGAAGGGGAATTGATAACGAAAAAATAGTGTGTAAAATACAGATTTTGTTTGTGAAGCCAAGCACAAAAGTAGATAACGCAAATAAATAGTAAAGAAACATAAATAAAGTATTTTTTTAATTGTTTACCAGTTTTCAAGCCTTTAAATATCTTGGGTAATTTAAACCGTAAATTACGGTAATTAAAAATCCATAAATTACTATTAATTACGGTAATTTATTTGGCAATAATAAAATATGTGAAATGCTATGATATGTAGACTCCAAAGTTAATTGTTTATTTTGTTTTATTTAGTTAATAACTGTGGTATATACATTTATTGTAGTAAAACAAAATCAAATATGTTTTTAATATTTTGTTTTCATGATTTAGATTACGTAAATGCACCACTTGTACACAAACCAATGAAATTCTTATTGATAACAAACAACTAATAATTGGCTATATCCACATTGCAAAGTTTATTTAAATTCAACTTAAATAAAAATAAAAATTTCTCCTTCTTTGCTGTTTTCGAGTACAATAAAAAACAGCAAACAAGGAAAGATATTTATTTTTATTTTTATTTAACTTGAAACATCTAATGGCAACTTTTCCAAAAAACAGCTGTCTTCCCATGTGTATCAAAGTAACGGCACCCACGGCTGACATTTGCAAACATTTCCGGAACCGCTGAATCCTTCCAGCACGCGAATTGATCCAGTGACCCGTTTATTTCAAGGCACACGCGATTCCTGACTGTTGGCGCCCTCTCTAGTCCAATCTTGCCGCATTCTCACATCGCAAGTTCGCGAAGGCACTACCGCAATGCCTTAACCGGTCACGTGGTCGATACCATACGCAAATAAACAAGAGAAAGTCGCGCTGGCGATGACCAATCGGTGACGGCAAATTTTACCGAAAAAAAGTGACGACAATCAGTTCAAAATTTCGGTAAAACTCCTTTTTTTTGGTGTTGTGGGGGAGAAGTGTTTTTCAGAATCGATCGCGCGTGTTTAGGGGTTGTACGGGTATAAAATAGAAGTGATTGAAAGACAGCCAAAAATATTTTATTGACTTGAGTGTTTGATATTTTTTAAAATTAGGTAAACCCGAAATATACGCGAAAGTAGTGAAAATTTCTTCCTGTTTCGTTTAGGTAGTGGTCATCTCGTTTCATTTCATTAGGAATTATCCGCAGTAGTATATCGTTTATTTATGTACAGTATTTGTAGAAATAAAGTATCATCTGTTTATATATCTGTTTTTTGGTTGGTTGCGTATTTATTTTTGCGTATTTGTTTGTAAATTTTTTACTAGAGCACTGCTTTCAAGCACGGTAATGACGCCTTTTTATTCAGACTAGCACGAAATAATGCAGTTGGCAATTTTTACCACGCCCATAAATATAAATACAATTTTAAATATACAGCGGCAATTTTGAACAGGGGTGTTCAAAAAAGAACCACAAATGCCGATTTAAATTTGTAATAGTTTCCAGTGTTTACGCAGTTTGTTACTTACAGGTGTCTGACAGAACAGTTGCATTAGAAGTTTTTGATGTTAAACTATTTCCATAATTTTGGAAGTTGCTAATCAGGATCTTGTAAACGTCATACTTGTAAACTAAAATAATCTCACAATGACTGACACTTCACAATTATGGGATTTTGGTAAAGGTCAATGGTGTTGACTACGTGGCATTTGTTTCCAAGTATCATCGACAACCTATATGATAAAAATCTGTGTGGCCAGGCACATGACTTTATCTCACATTGTTGGAACCGAGACTACACATTGGTGCTATAGGACAAGCTCCGTATAATTCGTAATACGTATATGAATAAAATTGACAGTAGGTATTGTCGAAAATTTTGAAATCCTTGCTAGCTAAGTTTTAATGCAGACACGATCTCGATCAAACAGAATTTGCTCACACAGCTAAACTATTAACTTTACCGAAAAATGTCATAGACATAAGTTATACAAAATTTCCTCTACTTTAATTTATTATTTAACTATTTTGACGAAATTACAGAAACTGCGGCTCATTTGCAAAATCCTTGAAAAATGCTTAGAGGAAACATCCAGTTCCTTCGGACCCATCATACTGAGTATGATAAAGTAATCAAAATGTAAAAAAATATATGATTCCGTTTAAAATAAGAAATTTGATATCAACTTCTGGTAGACCGGAAGTGACAGTCACTGAGAGTATTGTAATTGAAAAATTTGGAGTGGGTAGATAGTAATTCTAACTTACAAATATATATTTATATAAAAATAGTGAATCATCAAAATTGAACAGTTCCTAAAGACACCTTTATATCAATTAATATTGTAGTTCCAGTGGAGGTGCATATTTCTTTTTTGCAAAATTAACATGAAAGTGTAAATTCAAAAGAAAAAAAAGTACTTAATATCTTAATGTCTTTGAAGTATTTACCTATACAGGATGAGCAATCTTATTATATTAAAAAATATAGGCCTCTCAATTTAAAGTAAATTATAAGCCAAGTAAACAATAATAAAGAAATATGACACAATTGATAGTTTTTAGATCGAAAAAAAAAACAATATTAGAAAAATTTTATTCTTTAGTTTTAACTAAATCATAGACCAATAGGAAAATTATTCGCTACGCCCTACTGCAGTCACAATAACTTTATAATTTCCTTTAAATACAATTGTACCCTTTTGTCTCACTACAACACGACAGTCAAATTCAACTTATTCAGTCATGATTTTTAAAGAGGATTATTTGAAACGAAACTTTTAATTGGCTAAATAAGTCCGATTGTCAAGTTATTACAGAATATTTTCCTGTCTAATATTTCATTAGATTGGTACATAAATTAAGGCAAATTTCAAGCTTAAGCCATAATTAGTAACGGAAGCCTTAAAATAGTCCTTAATTAAGTTCTCCTAATCAATAATTAATTACTCGCGAGCTTGAAGATTCTAAATTCCAAAAAGATACAAGTGCCTGAAACTATAAAACCTTGTTATATGATGTGCCCCGGCAATTTGAGTATAATAATTAAACTTTCTAGGAAATAGCTTGTAGGCCTTCATTAAATAGTAAGAAATTGAGCACTTTCAAACTTATCTGGGAACTGTAAGTTATATAAAACAGCAAGTCGTATCATTGATTATTCGAAGTTAGTATTTCGTAATGCAGAATAAGTCCATATTCTTGGAAGCATTTGCATTACAATTGCGTGTGAGGTTACCGTAAGTAGAAGGCGCATAACACAGTATATATGCTTAATGTATTGATTTCCATGCTGAGTGGCAGATTTCAGGTTACAACATAGCGTACAAACCCACTTTATTTAGCATATTAATATGTATTCCCTCAAACAGTTTCAGTACCACTGCTTTAATTACAAGTACACCAAAGTAAACTTTACAACGTTTACCAACAAACAAGTTAAGGGTCTTTCAGTAGAATGTTACACGCAATATTCATAGTATGTAAATGGAAATTCTAACTTAAGTGCATACTGTTTGTTTTGGTAAACTACTAATCTTCTCCTAGATGATTCTCCAACAATGACATTATAATTCATTCACGACAATAGTTTCATATCAAATTAAAACGAACCCAAAATAATTTTTTATAGCAATAACAGTGCAAAATTGACTGACAGTAAGTTAATTTAGTAGTTAATTTAGCCAACTTGTACCTATTACAAATAACGTCCTTCATGCCAAATATAATTTGCTTACATTATATTCTTTTTGCTTGATCATACGCAGTAAGTTTCATGACCAAACTTAGAGTTGAAAAGCTTTTGGTTCAAAAGGGTCCAAAGGAACTGGTAGTTTATTGTAAGCTTTTGCAAATGAGCCGCCATTTCTGTAATTTCGTCAAAATAGTTAAATAATAAATTAAAGTAGAAGAAATTTTGAATAATTTATGCCTATGAAATTTTTTGGTAAAATTAATAGTTTAACTGCAAGAGCAAATTCTTTTTGACCGAGATCGGTCGCATCTGCATTGATATGAAACTACATAGTAGCCAGAATTTTGACAAATATTTTTTGTGCTGTCACACTCGAATACAGCTGATTTCATCAGAGAGGTTGGAGAACCGCGATGGAACGTTGCCGCTCTAGTGCGCCAAAGTACAAAATACAAATTTCAAATAAAATAAGATCACCAATTTGATTGTTTGTTGATAAGAAACATCAACCCGTCTTTATATCTAATTCTAAAAACGATAAATTGAAAAAAATTATAAATAAAGTATAGCGACGAGTGTAGTTTTATTTTAGTATGTTGGTACGGATGTGACATCTACATGAACAAATATAAATCTGTCAGAATTTGAATTAGCTTTCTAAACTTGACGTTTCGTCAAAGTGGTACCAACCTAACATTTCCTATACAGAAATATAACGATTTTTTAATTATTTTTTTTAAATACATATTTCTCAAAAAGCAACACAATAAACGTTGGTGTCACTCCTGCCGAAAACTAGATAGCGCGACTCGCTCACATGCGACGGCGACGCTCCGCGTTCGGTGACGCGCCGCATCACCGCACGTCGCGCTATTCCACTTTCGGCACTTGTGACATAAATAACTATTATTCTAATGACGTAGCGTAAGTAGTGTCAAATGCTGATGCTTTGACAATACCTACGATTTATCTCAATAAAATAGATTCTCATGCAGCTAAACTATTAATTTTATATATTGTATGATAAAGTCATGTGCCTGGCCACATCAGATTTTTTATATTGGACGATAAAAGCGGCTAACTTGGAAAAATGAAAATCCAGCTGGATTTTTATACACCTTTGGTTGGGCATTACAAAAAAGATCTTACTATATTTAGTAAGATCTTTTTTTAATGACTTAATATCTATCGGTAATATCTTATATTTACATTGTCCGAAAAGGTGATAGTTTCCGAGATAATCGCAAAAAACTCAATTTTACCGAAAATTGCTGTTACTAAGTAGATTTTACTGGACTATACTTATTTATCACATTATTCCACAAGCTTTAACACTTTTCACGTATTTCTTATACAAATACCATTGCATATAGTTCCATTACATCCTTAGTACTAAACCTTAGAATGTCTATTTCACAAAATCCATTTCATTGAACGAACAATCAACAAACAAGTGAACAATATACAGTGTATACGTAACAACCACCAAATTATGTGACTCAAATGCATTACGAAACCGGTCAAAGTCGGTTCCATTATGAAAATGCTATTGAAGAAGCTCAAGATGGACCTGATAGAGAAAGAGAACCTACGTTTCGAGGATCTGAACATCATCAAGAATCTCATCGACGAGGTAGAAGGTAAAAGTCCGAAACTGCCCAAGTCGAGGAGCGCGCCGCAGCGGAACTGCAAGTGCGAGCGCAAGAAGAAGCTCAGTTACAGCGATTCCATAATCAACAAATACAAGAAGATTCATCCACCGAGACCGTCCACGATTCACAAGAGTCTGGAGAATTATTTCGGAAAATCCGGTCTGAATAAAACCAAGAGTTGGCAGAACGTCATTAAGAGTGAGGGGAATTTGTATTTGGACTTTTACGAGAATACGGGAAGTGCGGAGAACGCGGATGCGAATTCTTTGAGGAGTTGGCCGGATTTGAAGACGAGAAACGGGAGAAGCTCGAGAAAGAAGATAAAGTATAGTAGTGTGGATATGGAGGACCTGGATATCAATCCGGATAGTTTGCGGCATAGGGATAGTGTGAAGAGAAGCGTCAAAGAGGTAATTAGTTTTTTTAATTCCGTTTAATTTTGTGCTCTAACAAGCTAACCTAATTTCCCTATGGATATATGCGGCAATTATGGCCCACCTGATGTGTAAACAGCCTGTTAAAATAGTTATTTGCGTTAATATTAGAGTTAAAGGATTCCGTAACATCATATAGGAAGATTTGAAGTCACCTGTTCAGTCACATGTACAGTGTGAAATGTCGCATAGAGAAAAGATAAGTTATATCTACGATTTGTTTTAAAAGTTTTATATAAAACTGAAATACAAGTTGGTTTTTGAATCATCGTAGAAGGCTCCTAATTATTTCTAATTTTATTGCTATTATACTGGATCCAAACGATTCAATTAAAATATTTTTATACTTATACTTTAAGGTTGACTGCTTTTTTCGGCCCACCACAAGTTAATATAAACTTTGTTATTCTTATAGCATTCTCTTAATATTTAATATTGAATATCTTGGTTATTATTGAACATATTCAAGTATGGCTATGATGTATCTTAAATATGAAACATATACAGGCTTAGTCAAAATTAACGGAACACCTACATAATTCTGCAACCGTATACAATTTTTTTGAAAAAACGTTTGTTGTTTTTAAAAAAACTATGGGTAAATCTATTTTATTCTGGAAATTTAAAAACCTTTCCTTTTTCAAATAGAACACCCTGTATATATGTTCATTTTTACATACGCAGTATGATAAAGTATTGTAATCGTGCCGAAAAGATATGAGATTTTAGCAGAATAAATGCAATGGAAAAATGCATCATTTTTGATTTCAAACAATTAATCAAAATTGGTAAAAAGTACCGAAACTCCTAAATAATTCTCCAACCGTAAAAAAAACGGTACAAAATGGTGAAAACGTAAACATTGTTGTTGGTATTTAAACAAGCTATCATCTAAATACAATTTTAATATCATTTTATTTAATTATGGAAACTTGTAACCTTTCCCTTTTCTAATAGAAAAGGTTTATTATTGTATTCTAAGACTAATTTTAAGAATTGTTTGTAGGAATCATGTTCATTGGGAGCAAATATTCTTAATTTGAGGTCAGGAGTTTTGATTAGTTGCTTATAACTGAAAAATACATGAAAAAATTATTCTTACAGAAAAGTTCTTCGAACAAATTTTAGAATAAAAAAATTAATATACAAAGTGCTCTATTAAAAAAAAAGAAACGATTACCAAATTTCCATACTTAAATTTAATCGCGAAGTTAAACAATAGAGAACAGAATAACGTTTATTTAAAAAAAAAATTGACTAACCCATTTATACTGTAATGCTGTCTATATGTATAATGATATATTGTTAAATTACAATCATGGATTTTAATCCATGATTGCTCCTGATGTTGTATTCCAAGCTTTGATATTTTGGCAAATATTTGCGTAGTTACAGAGATTAACCCCAATTATAACCAAGTTTTTCACTTTTACGTAATGTTATTATTTTGATATCTGACACGAAAAATTAAATAAGAAATAGATCATTCGAATTAAAATAACAAAGTTTATATTGACTTTTGTTTTTATAAAAATAGCTGCGTGAATACAATACATTGCTTATTTTGTCAACAGTATGACTCCGTATAGTATTATGTGAATTTAATTTTTTTTTATTTTGGTTGACTGTAACTTTACGTATGTACTCTTTTGTTAGTTTTATAATGTAGATTGTAATACTGTTTCTATAACTTCTAGTTCCTTTGTTTGCCTTTGTGACTTTGTAAACGTAGTTCGTTCTATTGTCTTTTCATATAGCCTGAGACTGAGACTCCATCTCAAACAAATTCGCATTTCTGCTGTTTGAATAAAAGACCTCCAGTCTAGAGTATGTACGATATGTGCATTATCCGTTCTGTAGTGCTGTACGCTTCTCATTTCTGTTTGTCTTTGTTTATCTTCCAGACAGTCGACATTACCATATAAGTTCACAAAGGAACAATTTATTTATTCTAAGAAAAATGTACAGATATAAGAATAAAAAGTGCGCCGTGATAATAAAAACTGAATAAAACACACTATTTTCGTTTGTCGCAGTACCTATATACTCCTTTTTACTTTTTATGTAGATTTATTCACATCACGTGAACTTTTATAAGCGTGCGCCTAGAGACAAGCCCTTTTCAGTTATTGATTTGCCCAAAGTCCTATTGTAGCGGCCGAATTGACACTAAAATCCACAGGCTTTCACACTCGTGCACACACATGAGCGATACGATATGTTGATATGACACGAACCTTAAAATTGCGGTGATATCGATCTCATTTGTCATTTTGCGTCATTTATTACACCAACAGCTGACCGAACCAATATAAATTTAATAGCTCGGATCGTACATAGGCCGTTACGTGTGACGGCAAATTGATTTGAAGCCTGAAAATTAATAGGAATTCGATAAAAGTATATGATGTAAGCGCCTCCACCATTTTAGCAGAAATCTAATTGAGGTGTTTCTCTATCTGTCTAGACTAGTTTTTATGAATAGTTTTAATTAAAAGACGTCCAACATGGTGTTTGGTGAAACAAAGCTGAAACAGTCGGTTTATCTATAAGTTTAGCAGTTGTTTTGCATTACACAAAACTTACAGGACAAACTTATCGTTGCTTATTAAGACTGGAGCGTGGCTTAGCTCGTTGGCGTTCCGCAAACTTCGAATATAATCAACGTCAAGCTTGTCGTAATGAAAAATTTGGAGCGTGAAAACCACTTTCCGACAATAATTCCGCCTCCTTTTAAATTTCCTTCGCTCCAATTTCTCTCATTTTCGCCCTAAACGCCTACAAATCGTATTAAGTTCACGACGTTTCCCGTGTACCAACTGCTGTAATTGAAATAGCGACCTTGTTTATGAAATTTTAGCAAGGCCTGGATGTAAAGTTGCTGGCTAGGTCTTTAGTTTTGATTTTGAAGTGCAGAAACATCGTTACTTTTTATAATCAAAGTTCTTTTCAACGCGAAATTAATAGTTTATTTAGCATCTATTAATAATTCACAAGCATATTTGTCCGTAATTGGTAAGGTGATATAGGTACTACAAAACCGCAACAAAGCCCTGTCGGTCCAAAATTACCCTCTGTTTATTAAGGAAGGAAACAAAAGAGCCTTTGTGCACAGCCTTCAATCGGATAAGGAAATAAATCCGTTGGCGCCTGCCATGTGGCCTAGGCATATTAGGTTTTAACCCTGAAACCAATAGTGTAAACCTACAAATCGGTAAATCTACATATTTCAACAATTGAATGTTTTATTTTTTATCTCAATTTCTAGAAGAGCCCAAACAACAAAACTCTTCAAATATGGCTTCCAACACTTGTTTAACAATCCTGAGCAAGCTGTTTTTTAAACAACTATAAAACGTAGAATTCTGTTTTTAACACCTTCATTCAAAGATATACTAAAAACTGTACCAAAACTAGACATAATAAGTAATATTGAATATTTGCAAATTGATTCTAATGACTTTTTTGCTCAAAAGGATTGACAAAACGGAATTTTAAGTGAAAACTATTTATTCTAGTTTACGCTATAGCGATATAATCTACAACTTCAATGTAGTGAGAATTTTTACTTTATCATACGCAGTATGAAGCAGAACTATAATCGTGCCGAAAAAAAATTTTTGTATAACTTATGTCTATAACATTTTTTGGTAAAATTAATAGTTTAGCTGCAGGAGCAAATTCTATTTGATTGACATCGTGTCTGCATTAATAGTAGGTAGCCAGGAAATTTTGAAACTTTTGACAGTATTCAGAACGTCAGCGGTTGCGAAACGTCAATTCAACACGCAAATGCATGGAGAATGTGATGAGGAGGAGAAACACGCGCGCACGTACGGTATGTGAAACAATATTGAAACAGCTTGGTGTTTCCATGGTGTTTGCAAAGTCAATGTGTATTTCAAGTGCGGATTGCGGATAGCAATATTGCTATGCACTTTTCAAGGATTTTGCAAATGGGCCGCCATTTCTGTAATTTCGTCAAAATAGTTAAATAGTAAATTAAAGTAGAGGAAATTTTGTATAATTTATGTCCATGACATTTTTTGGTAAAATTAATAGTTTAGCTTTATGAGCAAATTCTATTTGATCGAGATCGTGTCTGCATTAATATAGGATTTGCCAGATATTTTTATTCTAATGACAGTAGGTAGTGTTAAAGGCTGATTTTTTGACAATGCCTACTGTCAATATCTGTCGAATCCTGGCTAATTCGTTTTATTTTAATGCAAACACGATCGATCTCGATAGAATCTCATGCAGCTAAACTATTCATTTTATATATTGTATAATAAAGTCATGTGCCTGGCCACATCAGATTTCTTATTTATATTAATATGTTAGCTTTTCCGCGTGTCAACCACATACAAAACTAACGATTTGCGATTTTCGAACATTTGATTTAACGAGAATAAAAAGTTTTATATATTAAAAAAGTAATCTCTTATATTTAACTTACAGTTTGGCACACAATTTATTAATTTTCCTTCATGTTATAAATCACAGTCTATAACTTTTTAATTGCTTATAAAAGGCAGTTTTAAAACTTGATTCAAACACTCAAAAACACTCCAGTATTTAGAGACAGACTTATTAACTATTAGACTACTAATAACGTGTTTGAATTGTGAACACGAGCATAGAAAATCTCACATGCCACTAACCATTCCCAAACTTTCAGTAATATTGAATCTGGAGTTTGGAAGCACAACTAAGTGCTCAACTTCATCGAACTATAAATTCTAGCTTATAACCGCATTAAATAAAATACCACATAGGAGATCAGGGCTTGATAGATAAAATCCGAAACTTACTCCTCTTCTGCGAACCAGAAAATTTTAATTTAATTCAATCTTAAAACACTACGAATAGATAACAAAAAAATTTCAATTATACTATTGAAGATTCTCCTCAAATAGCTCATTTCACCAAGAAAAATACGCCGCCCTTAGGGCTTTCCTAGTTCAGTGCTGAAACGTGCCTTGCAGACCAATCGATCTCAATTCCGCAGGGGCCTTATTAAATATCCGTAGGTTCCAGGAATAGCAACACTGTTTCCAGGTTGATTCACGATTGTTTATGGTAATGCCCCTTACTACTCCGGTTGCGAGTGAGTGAGTGTGCCCTTTGCACATCCGGCCCGGCCATGGCATGCAGTAAAGATCCAGCAGGTGTCGTAACTTTCCCTCCTCTGTTTACGTTACGTTACGGTGGAACGTTTACGTTGGACAATAAACCTAATTGATGAAAAACTTCCGACGAAGCCTTGGTTTCAGTAACAACCTTGTTAAAAAAGGCCTGGGGTTGAATAATATCATAAAAAACAGTACAAGAAAAACATACAAATACAAAAGTTTGAAGACAAAGTTTGAAGGCTTATAACCTTAAAAAATACAACTAAATTTGATATAAAGTCCGTTATTCTCCTGAATCATACGAACTTTTCTGTCCCTAGGCTTAAACATGGGCGCGAGATAACTATAAAAAGAGTTTCGCAGTCTAGCTATCGTCTCGTCTGTCCAAGTTTTTCCCATTGAACCGCTGGCACTGGACCAAAAAAATCTAATTTGCGTTAGGGGCAACTTAAGATCTCGTGAATAGATTTGCTTTTGTGTTCTCGTAAATTTCTTTGTAATAAACGCTGTAAACAAGGTTATTAGGAATTCAAGTATCTCAGTAACGAATTATAGCACGACGAAGTACACTGAATGTTATTAAATTCATATTTAAATATCAAAATTTCCTTTTGTTTTTGATTCTATATTTGCATTTAATTCCGTCAATTATTCTTTTCAATTAAATATTTAACAAAACTATCTGTTTAATACCTAATTTAGAGACATAAATCTATATAAACCCTCCAGAAAACCTTGAGAAAACATACAAAATAACTCACCTTTATGAAATCCCGGGTACACGTTGATATTGTTCGTAAATCCGCGCAAATTCGTCACAAACCGTGCGCAAGACATCACAAATTATATTTAGCACGTTTCTACGAGTTTTCACAAGATAATTCACCGTATGTCCCGAAAAAAACCGATCAAAAATCACGACTAAATTATCACTTTTACTGTACAGAGTAAATGAGCAACAATGGCGGCGAAGAGCCTAGCCAGTTGTTGACGTTGCTAGGCAACGGCGCTGGTTACTTAACTACCGCGGTACCGTAGCTACCGTCGCGGAGTGGGGGAACTGAACACTACAATAGTCAAAGCTATAGTAGATCTGGTGTTTATTATGTTAATTTACGTACATATTACTTATTGGGGTTTGTTTTGTGTTATATGTATTAGTTATATAGTGACGTGTTTTAAATGTTTTATGCGTGAATTTGATGAATTGTGGTATTATAATCGAATTTGTGCTTTTATTAGTGTTGTTTTCTGATAAGACCGATGTATATTATACAGGGTGTCCCAGGCTAGGAACAAAGTACATTAATGGCTTGAAGAAATCAAAATACACGTTTTTCCATATATAAAAGTTGTAGATAATCATTGGCTCTACAGCCAGAAAATATTTTCATGCGTACAGGGTGTCCCACAACAACGTACCAACACAAACTTGTGTTTTTTAAATAGAACACTAGGTATATTATTGCAGTTTTGGATGAAGATTTTTATGGTTATCATTTTAACATCAACTTATATTAGGCTATTGTCAACTGTTTCCGAGATATAGTGAAATCAATGTCAAAATCGTGCATTTTTCTAAAAATCATTCTGAGGTAACTAATTAAGATAAAGAAAAGAGAAAAGTCATTCTAGACAGTAAAAATGTCACTCTTTTTGAGAGATATGGTTTATTTGAGATTATAATATGAATATATAAAATAAATAATGATATGTTAAATGTCAAATAACTTAAGAATTTTAAATGGTACACCCTGTATAGTATAACACCATTATAAAGTTCGATAGCCAAGCTTTCTAAAAATGCCCAATTTAGTAGGTCTATCATCAACAGATAAAAAGTTTTTAAGTATCTAATTCAAAATTTATTACCTACGCAAGAATTCTTAAATTAATACAAAATATCTAGTTGCCATGATAGAATTCGACAAACGCACAGACGTCAAAATTTAGCGTTTTGTGTATTCGTCAATAATGTATTATAATAATGCAGAACTTGTAAACATGGTTTTCATATTAGGAGAATGTCAAAGGAATACTCTACTCGCTCAAAGAGTATATGGCGAAAGGTATCCAAATGTCCGAATCCTGAGTAGGCGATTCCTCGAAAATATATTGGTTAGATTTCAAAATCCTGGAAGTACTGCTACCTTGAAACGTAGATATAACAGTTATCTAGTTGGAGATGAAAATACCCAGTTTAATGTTTTATTGAGCGTACAGGAAAATCCGCATGTCAGTACGCGAGAACTGAGTAGAGAACTCCAGATCAGCAAAAGCTCGGTCCATAAAATATTAAAACTTCGTAAATTTCACCCGTCCCACTTAAGTTTACACCAAGAGCTACATGGGAATGATTTTGAAAACAGGATGATAGCTTTCTGTGGAAGGATGTTACAAAAAATTGATGAACAACCAAATTATGTTTAAAAAATTACTTTTTCGGGTGAAGCTACTTATAAAAGTAATGGATTGGTAAACCGGTAAAATAATATGCATTATTATGCCACCGAAAACCCCCGATGGGTAAGACAAATTAACAATCAAAATGCGCGGTCACTGAATGTCTGGGGACTCACTACTTTAGAGTAGTTCAATACTATTTAAATAATATGTTTGAACGTCGTTGGATTGGTCGTGGTGGTCCAACACTTTGGCCAGAGAGATGTTAAGGAACAAGTTTATAGGGATATTACCACCAGTAAAGAAGACATGAAGACCAGGATAAGGCGAAGTTTTCGCAATACGTCTGTGGAAAGACTAGAAAATGTTCAGAGGGACTTTGAAACAAGACTTCAGGAATGCATTCAACAAAGAGGCCAGGATATTTGAACATTTGTAGTGGGAATACGTACCAGCCTCTTCACTTTCTTTTTCGTTTTTGTTTATTGTCTCTAGTTTATAATTGTGTTGCATTTATTTGTTGTTAACTGTTTGAATAATTATTAGATATAGTTCGGGTATATCTTGCGTACGTAAGAATAAATAAAAAAATAATAAGAAATAATAAGAATCATAATAAATATTCACACAATTAATTCAACACGACCAAACCTAGCCACAAAACCAAATATCCAATAAACCAATATCCAATAACGCTCCGTCACCCTTGTTTATAAATTCACCGCCTACCCGCTCGTACAGAGGGCGCAACGAGCCCACCCCCTGCATCCACTAGTGGCGGATGCGCTTACAATACTCGATCAAAGCTCGCAGAAGCTTCCCGCCATATCTCTCGAGCTAGCCGTTTCAGTTTACCTCAGCCTTTGCGATCGGAAACACGCAGCCGTGCTCCGAGCAACTCGCACCGAAACCGTTCATCAATAAAACCGGTTCAAGCGGCGTTTCTTTCTCAAAGCGTGCGGGATGCTTTGTCGAGATGAAACAGGTGTGCTGTGAGTTTGTGATTTTGGCGAATCGTACGGTTTGCGTGTCGTCAGTTTGTGCGTATGATGTTATAAAGCGATAGATAGCCATGAGACCGGTTGCTCTCATGGATCCGGTCAACCTGTTCACCCTTAGCGGTTCGTATGGTACGTTAGGGGTTGATGCACTACGTCCGGACGTTGGCTTTGTAGTGGAGGAGGGAATATCGGGGTTATAACCTTCTCTAGAAGGGTCATAGAAGGGCTATTTTGTATTGGTGTTGGATATGAAATTAGCAAATTAAATTTTAGGATTTGTTTAAATTTTAAGGGGATGTTACGGAATGGTGTAGGGGTAGTTAAAAATATTTTGGTGACACTCCCTAGTATACTACGTTTTAACTAGCGCGGCTGTTGCGCTAAACAAAGAAGAACAGCCATAAATGGCTTCTTTTGTAGTCTTTGTAAAGATTGAAGCACTTTTCTCCTGTAGTTTTAAACTGAACAAAGCACGTAATATAACAAAAGTCGAGGAAAAAATTACTTTATCACGTTTGTACAATAATAAAGTCATACGCATTTTAAACATACGCAGAGAGAAATTTTTGTTTGATTCAAATAAATATGCATTGACTCAAAGAAATTTGTTGTTTCATTGAGGCAAAGAAATATTTATTTGCGGATAAAAACGCATTTATTTGAAATATTTGTTTCGTAGAAAGAACATTGATTTGCGTCAAACAACTTATGTTTCCAGTTAATAAGTTTGCAATTTGTGTATTATAAGAAATGACATTTATTTACTTCAAATAATTATGATTGTGTTGAGTGAAAGAATTACATTTTTTTAAATTAACAAAATTGTTGGTCGTGTTAAAATGCTTAAAATTATTAATTTGTTGAAGGAATTAATAGACAAGAAATTTTCGGAAGACTCGCCATGTGTCACCTCCTTTTTGGGATGTCGCACATCCTCGACCAGTGCTTGGTCTTCCCAACCCAACATATAGTCAAGGTTAAAATAGTAAAGTGTACTCTGATTTGTAATCGCAACTTGAACCTGCAGGCACTGTACTCTATAAGTTCTATACTGTCGATCACGCGGCTTTATACTCTCGATATGTACGAAGTGCGAGGAGAGAGTTTACAGCGCCATCTAACAATACAGTTGGATGACATTAAAAATATATTTATTTGAATCAAAATATGATTTCTTTGGTGGAAGTAAACCTATTTTAAAGCCAAAACAAAAATATTACTTTGAAGGAAATAAATATCTTCTTGTGTACAAATATATTTATTTTAATCAAAATATGATTTCTTTGGCGGAAGTAAACCTATTTTTAAGCCAAAGACAAAATATTACTTTAAGCGAAATAAATCTCTCCTTATATACAAATTTATATGTTAGAATCAAAATTATATTTCATTGGTGTAAAGAAACGTTTTTTTTAAATCAAAACTAAAATATTACTTTAAAGGAAAGTAATTTTTGTTTGTATCCATATATATTTATTCCACTTAAATAAATATTTCAAATAAATTAATCTCTGCAAGCAAATAAACTAGAGTATTCAATGAAGTAAATATTGTTGGCGTCAAAGAAATATGTTTTGACCCAAAAGAATAAATTCAAACAAATACATTTCTTTGATACAAGAAATCTTTTCTCTCTGTGTACTAAACATATTTTTTAATGGAATATTCTTGCAGTCTTTGATTACAAATTTTATTCTAATTGTTTTCACATCAACGTGTATTAGACTATTATCTTGTTATAATGTTAGCAATATACAAGTATCAGTGTCAGCTGCCTACAAATGATAAAAAAAAACAGGACAAATGCAATACTTTCCAACACCTTTTGGTTTCCAATAAAGTTAGCTTGATAAATAAAAACTGTGTAAGTTTTTGTACATGATAATAGGTGATTTCCTGTACAACTTCTGGTACAATCACTTGAAGTATTGAAGTATTGATCATGAAGGCAGTCATTTTCAACGACAAAATAGTCGACAAAACATTACGGCTTAATAATACTACGACATGCACTTTTATCTGCCTAAAAATACACCGACAGACGCTTCTAACGTGAAGAACCAGTTCCATATTATTGGCAATGAAAACTAGTCTTTACATTATATGTATTTTTGTACACGACTATACATACGTTAGCTGCGTATACGCAAAAAAAGTGTCGTAATTTTGCAGGTGTTTACCAAACACTACAAAATTTCAGAAAACTATACCATAATATTTATCAATATGAAACTTTTGTAGAATGAAAAAATATTCCCGAAACTTTCTTTACAGTAATAGTAAATACCTTTGTTATAAAAATCTATAATTTCTAAGTTTAGAAATGATAACAAATGCACTATAAACATAATATCTATCTGGAAATTAGGAATCCGATACTACTAAGTAAAATACTATACAGGGTGAGTTATTTAAGCAGATATATTGCAGATATTGACTTACATTTTAGATAATAGACTAATAGGTAGATATGCTGATACCAAACAAGTAGATACATACAAGATCGTAGTAGTAGTAATTTCTTCTGCTAAGCTTCAAAACAACTTCTAAAATCATTTTATTCTACTGATAATCAGCCCATCCTATGTCCTAAAGTAATTCCTTACTGAGTTATTGCCTAAAATTGTGTCTAAAACTGTGTAAACTACTACCAAACGCTTCTAAAATTGACTGACGATCTAACTGACGGTCTCCATCATATTTAAAATTATCTTAAATCAAATTCCACTATCTGATTTATAGTAAAACTGTATTTCATAAGAAAGTTTTTTAATGTTTTTCGTTCGGGTCATAAATTTGATTCGAAATGGAAAAAAATAGAATTAAAACTAAACTTATATCTAAAAATATAGAAGAGGATTTTTATTACTGAAGTATATCCGCAGTAAAAAACAAAATGATGTGTCAGTATTACACGCTCCCAAATGCTGAAAATAAGCATGTTGCAATTTCAGTTTATCAGTTGATCGAAACATTCCTGCAAAATATACGTAAAAGTTTTGAGGGGATTTCTCTGGTATTAGTTCACAAAATCGTAAATTCAATACACCAAACTAAAGATAAAAAATAAACAATTTTCCTTCTTCAGGTAATTATTTTTATATTTTTGTTTGTTTTTTGATAAATCTGTTGAAAATTGACATACAGTTGACATATTTTATTACTATTTTATTACTGGTAATTGTCTATTTTATCACGTTCTGTCAGAACTAGTTGAGGTTATGTGAAATGAATAAAATTACTATTAATTAATAAATAAAAGTACGTACTCTATTGCGAATGTTTAAAATCGCGCTTATAAATTATGAATATTTATTTTATGGTCAATCAATCTCGTAGATTATACAGCATTAACTAATGTTTTGGACATAAACTCAAAAGTTTATTACTGTTTGCACAACTGTTTACTATAATATTGTAGCCAATAGTATATTTTAACAGGCACAGAATGAATTGAATTTAAAAAAAAAATATGAAAATTACTTAAGGATAAACTAGCATGATTTTGAAAGGTAAGCCACAATGTCATGTGAAAAAGCTATTTAGAAATTTAAGTATGTACTAATACGAAATTATAATCACCTTCATCGTTATACCGGGAGTACACAAAATATGAAAATGACTTCATATTAAAAAAACTAAATATGAAAAGAGACAAGAGGAGATTGGTAATTTTTTAATTAATATTCCACTAATAAACATAACTATGTTTCGCGAAAAGAATTCGGTAGTATGGCCATCTAATATTTTGCAACAAATATAGATTGTAGAAGAATACTGGTCTCGACTTTGAATTGTACACTTTGGGTATTTTTGCGGTCTACAATTTTGTGAAGGAAATGATGGAAGAAGCCAAGGCCAGATTTTCGTTATGTATTTATGGTGTGTTTATAACATTTATAGATATTATTTTCAAACAAACTTTGCGTATCTTTCAAAATAAAGGTAATTTAGTGTTAAGTTATTTTAATCTTTTTGGCAACTTTTTAATATATGCAACGTTGGAAATGACTATAATTTCATATTTAATTCCTTCTGACATATCGAAATGCCTTTTTTAAATAACATTTTTGTATAGATTTGAAAATGAAGTTACTTACTCTTAAGACATATTCATCCTTTTGGCAACACCCGGTATATACAACGGAGAAAGGTATTATAATTTTGTATTTAACGAACTATACATATAATTTAATTAAATACTGTTTCAAATAAAATTTTTGCAAAGCTTTGAACATAGAGATAATTTGCACACACAAGTGTTTCCCACAGTTTTAGTAACACCCGGTATATGCAGACAGATAATTACATTTTAGTGTTTACATTTCAGGTTTAATCGAATCCAAACACTTTCAGTTGAATATAACTAATCATAACCACAATTTGTTATTAGAAATTACATTGTTTTGACTTAATAATCTCGCTAGATGCTATTTTCCTAGGCTCATAAAGAAAAGTTATGACGTAGGCTTTCCAAGTTAAATTAGAACGTGCCCCAATATACCGAATCCATTTCACAGTCTAGGAATTTGAGATATTACTTTTAGTTCTTCTGATAACCAACGTACGGAGTTTAGTTTTTAGTACATGAATAATGTTGATTAGAACATTCTTTCTCAATATACATACATAGGTACATTACCACTATAGATAGCAGTTATTTCTGGAGGTAATAATGTGCTATGTCACTATTGTAGGTGTAAATTTCAAATGATCATAAACATGTGATAATGGGAATACTAATACTCCTACACTTTAAAATATTCCTTTACGTCACCTTGATTGTTAGTAAAACCAACTTAGAAATTCCTAATTCGAAAACGACCTAATTTACACAAGTACTTCGTAATTCCTTTATGATAGAAAAATGGCTCAACCAAGAGTAGTCTAGAGTTGAAATTTGTTCGATCAAGATATTGATTTTAGTAGTTGGCAATACTTCCAAGTTTCCGAACTTTTTGGGAAAGTTTCTACACAGATGTTACACAAGTTTATTAACGTTATCGAATTGTTAGCAAGAACATATTGCGCATTATAAATTTTACCGGAAAATGCCATTGAAAATAAAACTACTTTCGTACGTTTCGTACATAATAAATTATGTTCCAATAAATTAATTTTCGTATTACAATCATTAAATAATTTAGTATTATTATGGCCCCATTTATTAAATTAACTTTGTTTTAACGTGTATTTGCGATGTGGAACTGTTGTATACCTAAAAACGGTTAAAACTGAAACTATCGAATAAAGGATATATATACAGGGTCCTGCAACTAAGCTCCCGTCTTCTGTAGCTCACTTACTCATTAAGCTAAGAGTTTGACATTTTGCAGGCTTACCCTGTACTTTAAGGTACAATTCAAGAAATTATTTTTTATTATACAAGGTGTTCCAAAAATGTGCAACGCCATGGTAATATATTTTTTAAATTGCATGCTATACATTTTTCTACACATTTGGAAGCCTTTTATGGTTGCCTACATATCACCAAAATTTTATTGAAATCGGTTGAGTGACCGCAGCGGAAAAAAATAAAAACCAAAAAAAAATTGATTTTGCATCGTAGGCTTTAAAAATCAATAAAAACCACAAAATGCTCCTCGTTAATAAAATTTTGCGACGTGCTTATTAAGTTAGATGTAATAGTCTCGTTAACCAAGTGACATTGATCCAAATTATACAGGGTGACCAAAATCGAGTGTCAAACTTGTCAAACTTCAAAGCCCGCTATTGTTCTTATTTGAAATTGGAACCCATAATTTTTTTTAGGTGAAACGATGCGGAATTAAAGAATAAATATTGTTTCTGAATACAACCCCATCACAATTCCCAATATTTTAAAAGTTGTTCGCCAAAAACTCATTTTTCAACGTTTCCAACGGCAATTTTAGGTAATAAATATCGTACGTGGCGTTGAAAAACAATTTATTACATAAAATATAACGCAGAGAGGTATTTTAGATTTTACTGTACTTAATTAAGTAGCTATTCAATTGCTAAATTTACTGCAAAATTTACCTATAGCCACATTTCCGTTCTTACCGCTATAGGTAAATTATGCAGTAAATTTAGCATTTGATTAACTACTTAATTAAGTACACTCAAATCTAAAATACGTCTATTATTTTTTATGAAATAAATTGTTTTTCAAAGCCACGTAAGATATTTATTATCTAAAATTGCCGTTGGAAACGTTGAAAAATGAGTTTTTGGTGAATAACTTTTAAAATATTGGGAATTGTGATGCGGTTGTATTCAGAAACAATATTTATTTTTTAATTCTGCATCATTTCACATAAAAAAATTATGGGTTCCAATTTAAAATAAGAACAATAACACGCTTTGAAGTTTGACAAGTTTGACAATCGATTTTGGTCACCCTGTATAATTTGGATCAATGTCACTTGGTTAACGAGACTATTACATCTAACTTAATAAGCTCGTCGCAAAATTTTATTAACGAGGTGCATTTTGTGGTTTTTATTGATTTTTAAAGCCTACGATGCAAAATAATTTTTTTTTGGTTTTTATTTTTTTCCGCTGCGGTCACTCAACCGATTTCAATAAAATTTTGGTGATGTGTAGGCAACCATAAAAGGCTTCCAAATGTGTAGAAAAATATATAGCATGCAATTTAAAAAAATATATTACCATGGCGTTGCACATTTTTGGAACACCCTGTAAAATAAAAAATAATTTCTTGAATGGTACCTTGAAGTACAGAGTAAGCTTGCAAAATGTCAAACTCTTAGCTTAATGAGTAAGTGAGCTACAGAAGACGGGAGCTTAGTTGCAGGACCCTGTATATATATTTTGTTTAAGCGCAATATTTTAAATAATTTAATTAAAACAAATCGCAGAAACACCTGTTATGCGGTTGCATCGCGTGCATTGCGCCAGTTTTTGTATTGCTTCGTGTCAACAGGTTTCATGTCACAAACGTATCAAACGATCTAATTTCTCTGTCTATTTTATTGGATACTACACGTCCATAATTTGTTTCGTTATTTTATAATGTCTTGTCTATTATTATTTTTTCGTATCGATCGAAAAATGCTATGTATACGGTATACAAATATAGAATTTATTGATTAATTACAATCTTAGATGCCTGGGAAAGAATTTATAAATAGATAATGAGGAGTGAACCTTTCACTACCTGAATAATTTACAAAACAATTATTTTTTGAGTTCTCGATGCGTCACAGAAAACTTAATATAGTTAGTTATAGATTAATTTATTGTGATAAGAATTTGATTTGATTCTCTAGTATGTGCATATCTGAGTTCTGCTAGATTAAAGTCGTGAGTTCTGAAAGGCTGAAAGCTTATAATAAACATGTATACGAAATACCAAAACAAATATAGCTAAGCGACGCGGATGGAAGCTCTGCTGAAAATAGCTGTTGCAATTTTAAATTCCGGAAATACTGACACACGTAGTGACACTCGTAGCACTTAGGGACCGTATATTCGATGCGTTTGTTTTCATACTAAGCAAGCATAATAAAAAATATAATAGAACCAGTGTTGGCCATTTTCACATATTACATTGTGTTTGATTTAATAAAAGTAAATTTACGAGTATACATACACATAAATAAATGAAAGTAGAGATGGTTCTATGGGAAAAAGAGAGCGCAATAATTTGGACGGTATGGTTGCTATTTTTCAATAAACAACAAGATTGACATTGAATACAATATCTAGATAGGATACGAAAGCAAAATGCATTATACTTGGTAAAATTACATACGCTGGAGGAAACACAAATAAGTTGCACACCACCAGAACTAACACGGCTCAGCTGATCGCGGAGTAGGTCAACTACTACTAGTCTCCCTAAAACACGTGAAGTTTCAAATTCTGCCTTTTTAATAATTACTCAAAAATGATGCCAGATAACGATAGAACGTATTTATACTCTTTACTACAGTTGTCAAGATATATAACCCTAGGAATTTTGCACCCTGTAGAATATTTGTAGGCTGAAATATTTTTTTTTTAATTCACATGTCGAATTTTACGATAAATTTTTAATTTTACGTTGTCGATTTTTAAAACTTTTAATTTTTAGATAATCGTAGCTGAAAACGCACTTCTTTGGCATAGTCCACTCAACTAAAGGAAACTAATAACTATATATGAGTACAACAATATTCCTTTGATGGTTCAGATAAATTTTAGACCTCGATGTTTTAAGAAATAGTATTGGTAAATATTGTTCTGTAAAATAGTTTGAACATACCAATGGCTGGTCAGTGCAAATATGACGTATCGCCACATCAAACGCAAACATATCGAAGCGTGTAATATGAATCGATTGTGGAAGTAATATTCATTCAATTTAATGGAACAGCCATTGCGTGGATACAAGGACCTATCAGTGCGAATCTGGCGTTAATGCGACATGTTCATCCAATATTGTAAACGCACCCTAAAGCCCTAAAGATCCGCCGAGACGAGATGATTTGATTACCGTTTAAGCTCTGGTACTCTGAGATTGTCAATAAAGACAATAATATTTATTGTAAGCACTTAAAAAGCAGGACATAAAAGTATTCTTCTGTAGAAGAACTGAATTTGATTTCAATTTGATTAGCTTGCAAATTATAAATAGTGTAAATGGTTCATGTATGAGATACACAACAGCAGAAATTCAGTAAAAGTAGAAGCAATGTTGTAAAATTTTGATCCATTGTGACAAATTACGCAATACTGCGGTAAAAATAAATTATATGATACCAGCCAAAAAAAAGGAAAATACAACACGTTGTTGTAATATTGAGGTATTTCTGTAACTGTACACAATAGCTTTGGTTTTAAAAATGTCTGTGTATTCTTCAATTTAATCGAGCTGTAATTTTAGAGTAACATAGTTGTAAACAAAAAGTCTGTGTGCACTTTATAAAAATAATTAATTAAAATGGGAGAAGTTTTTCAAAACATATTTAAAAGGAAAACGAAACAATATTAGACTAGTACGTATATGCTATAAGCGTCAGTCAAAGAAGAGACCGTGTTAAAAGAGTGAGATAGAAGGCTAAACCGATTTAAAAGATTCCTTTGAATCAAACCACCTACATGTCCTGGAGAACGAGTACACAAACATCAAAGGAACCTCACAAGTGTCGCGTCTTATAGGATCTTCAGTCTTCGGCATAAAAGTTTAATTTGAATGCTTCAATCAAAAAAAGGAGAAACATGTATTGTTCCAAATGTACGATATTTTCGCAATGAGTTCAAAAACATAGCTCTGCTTGTAATGCAAATTTAAATAAAATGTCTGATCCGTTTTATACTTTGTAAACTACTTTATATTTTGACTAATTTGACAAATTACCTAACTGTTATAGTTATATACTTTTTAAGATATTTCATCGTCAATGTTAATTTGTTAATTTTCTAAGAAGTCACTTTTTGGACTTGTAGTGTTTTCGAATCACCGATTCAATTCAAACGAAAGCAATTCCTACAGGCGCCGCGCTGTGCAGTAAATAAACATGGATATATAGATATATAGCATCGAAGCTGTATTTCGACACATTCTACCGTATCGTAAAGTGTTATAAATAATTGCGGACCCGACAGAAACGCTAAACATGACCGCGCCGGAATTTATATCAACTATTATATCAAGCGAAAACTTTCTGGCAATGCCAGGACACGAGAAAAATAGCAGTCTACCTAAATCAACGTATAACATTTAACTTAAATACAAAAGCGTACTTGTAAATGAATACACGTTGTTCGATTCTTCAATATTTTGATACCTGGTGCTTTGTTTTGCTTGTAACTGTGCATCTTTTACGAACATATCGGTATGAATAAATTATAAAATGTTGGGAAATCATTACAAACTTTATAGAGTGTTGGTTCTCCCTATGTAATAAACTGTGATTATTTTTTGTTTAATTCCAAAAACTTGTGGCAGTTTTGATAACTGACAATAATGCTACAACATCATTAAAATTGGTAAAAGATTACAAAAGTTATTATTAAAGTTTAAAACAAATTGTAGGCAGATATATATTTTTTTATATTTTTTTTAATTCGGTACTTTATAATGGTTTTAATATTGTCAACAATCTACAAGAAGATTCTATGAGGAAAACGATTTATTTAGTGCCAATAATTATTTGTGTTGAGTGTAAGAATTTTGGGTTTTTCAATTAATGAAATTGTTGGTTGAGTTCAGATGCAATCTTTTAAGGTTGTAATAAAAATGTAATTTAACAAATATTCCAGCACAGTTCAATGAAGTAAATATTTTGAAAAAAATAGGTATGTATTACCTACTTAAAAATCAAAAATCTTTTCTACCTGCGTACTAAAATTCTAAACTTCGGTTCTCATTCAGTCTCTTCAAAGACCTTAAATAACTTTCAAGGGAAAATGGTTATTACGTAAACTCGTCAGTAATATAGAATCAACTAAAGAACCGAATGATAATTAACCCAGGTGAGGATAATTTTTGGAAAAAACACCTCCCTTTTGTATATCTTTGAAAAATTTTACCTTGATTTATCTACACCCTATTACATTGGCAATATATTAGGGAAGACTGTTCAAACCCCCTACTGCTACCTCTGCTTTTTGGCCGGATATCACGTGACACTCTCCTCTTATTTTGAAACAACTCTCTCTCATTCAATCTATTTCACCTAATATTGATTGTAAAATTTTCAAATTTTACGTTTTATATTTTACTCATTGTTTCTCATTAATTCGGTAATTTTAAAATAGTATTGATGGCTTTAGTATGTTTTTAAATTTGTTATTATAGAATTTTTATCGGATGATTAATGAACACGACTATAGAATTTACATTTTTTGTGTCTACAAAATGTATAAAAGTTTAAGGCAACTAATTTGGTTTAAAAATAGACAAAATCGTAAATTCTAGGATAAGAGTCCTGAAATAAATTATTAAGGCTACAAAACTAATTTAAATTTATTGTATCACAGAGATAGCATGTTTAAATCCGAAAGTACAGCGATAAAACAATGCATTTTCCTCAAATTACTCACCGGCAAAAACTGGGACCCCAAAGGAATTTTTTTATTATTAACAAAAAATTAATTCTTCTTAAAAACTTAAACCTAAAATACAAACAGTATAATGTGATTATCTGCTTCCATGTATCAGCTGTTACCTTTATTTTAAAAGTAATGCAAAAATGTAATTTGAAAAATGTGTCTAGAAATATTAGAGGGCATTTGATACGAAAATTTAATAAAATTTAATCGTCGTTAATGACTTCTGCTATTCTGAAATATTTTTTAAAATATTATTTTTGCATAGCTTTGAAGATGGAGCTACTTTACTCTTACGTAACTTTCATATTATTTTTGGCAACACACGGTATGTATTCAACGGAGAAGTTGACTATAATATATTTAAGGACCTCTAATATTTCCAAATAATTTTCTTAAATAACTTATTTGTTCATCTTTGAACATAAAATTATTTAAAATTTCAGTGTTTTTTTTTATAATTTTGGTAACACTCGATACATGCAAGCAGATACTTACATTCCAGATACTTTTATTAAGAATAAGATTCCCCGAGAAACTCATAAAAAAGAGTTAATTGTTAATAAAAACACCCGATATATGCCATGGAGAAGGTGATTATAATTTCGTAATTGATGAAATAACTTAAAACAAAAAAGTTTAAATTTAACAAATAAAATTTTATGTTTAAGCCAATCCCGAAGCTATTCATGAAGAATAAACTTCGGAAATGTTATTAATAAGAAAATTTTTCATTAGATCTAGACAGAAAATATACTTATATACGAAATTGTTATAATTCACAAGGGAATAGAGTTGATTGGAATGGAAAAAACTCTGTTTTTTAACTGTTGGTTAGTTCCAAACATTTCTGATTTTGATATCGCAATTTTTCCAATCATTGCAGCAGGTATAATTTACAAATACCATAAAAAAGTTCTTGCCACCGCCTGGGAGTTTTCGTAACTACGTCAATGCGGCACACCTAAACTAAAGTTGAGGAAACTATGCACTCAGAAACATCCAGAGGGCAGTAGATCTAATTATAAATGTAGAAGTGAAAGAACCATTTTATAGTTTCACACGTTTCAAAAAGAAGACCTTCGAGTATACATAGTTCAAGTGAAATTCAATTTAAAGTTGTATATTTACGTAAAGGACAAGTATATGATTTCATATAAAATAACAACTCAGGGCAGTTGAAAACTAATAAATAATAAGTTTGCCCTTGATGCAAAATTAAATGCTTCAAAGTATCAATATTCCAGTGTCAATTACTAGAAAAGATTTAATTAAATACCTACTTTATTGTAACAAGTTTATCATATCGGCTTTTTTATTGCATTTTCATTCCTATTACAGATATTGACTATCCCCACAGGCTTTACGACTTGGTGTACGTCAGTAAGTTCAAATAACCTCAAAGGAGGTAATATGGCTCAGTGATATTGCTTGATCTTGTCAATAGCATTGAGCTTGTACGTCCTGTGAGATAGGACGCCTTAGGTTGAAGTGCCCTTTCATTAATTAAATACGCCCAAAGCCGTTTGTGTCGACATAGTGCTTTTGAAACCACATCCTACAATCTGATCTCTGGATCTAATTTGGTCACAAGTAATCACACAGCAGGGATATACCTACAGGTATAAACTTTTAAGTACCCTATTTATTTATCGTTGTTCGCTCTTTTAAGGTTAATTACTAATTTAATTATGGTTAGTTTCATCAGAATCTTATACGGTGTCTTCTCATGGAATTTTCCGTCGACATTTCTGAGCATACCGTCGCGTTTAGACAGGGTTATTCGATATCTAATAGGGTTTCGATGTAGAATTAGGGTATTATCATCCCCGATGTGCAAAATTTTAATTTTTGAGATCCTTCCACAGAACGAAATGTTTAACAAGTACAAAACAGCATATATAATAATACGACGATAATTGGTATATCAGAATGGTAAAAACTAAATAAATATCTCTCAAAAGGTCGTTTAACGAATCCTTTGTGTTGTAAAAATTATACTCATAATTTTTGGTAACTTGCATATATAACAAGCAAACGGTGTATCTTATTTTGTATTACGTCACTGTTTTGGGAATTTCTGCATAAACTTTGTTATCAGGAATTAAATTCATTAAATTCAATTCTTATTTTCGTAAATCTTTCGACACGTCATACTTACTTATCAAAATATATATTTTCATATTAAATCCAATTTTTTTTTAAATAACAATCCCTTATCTTTCTTGATGTTTTAAAAATATTGGATTAAATAGGTTAAGTTGCGAAAACGCATGTCTAGGAAGAAATGTGCTGAGTACAAATTTGAATATCAACTTTTATTTGTTTTTCAATTCATTAAAAAGTTTTAAGATGTGTTTGGAAAATATTATGTTTGGAAAACCAGATTTTGAATTTTTACAGGCGAAATCAATAAAACATACTCCATACAAAAAAATATACTAACTTTAAAAAACTAAATCTCAGTTTTCATTAATTGATTATAACTCAAAAATGATCAAAATCGTAGAAATACTGTTACAATTGAAAAATGTAAAAATATACAGGGTATTCTATTAGAAAAAGTAAAAGTTACAAAGGTTTTATCATAATAGTATACAGCGAGTATATAGTAAGGTATGGAAACATGACAAAATCTCAAGAACGGTTTGCTATTTTAAAAAATCGCCGAACACGTTGATTTTATAATACTCAAAATACACCTTATGATATCAAATTAGTTTTTGACCTTCAATTGTTTTTAACATATGACGTCATCGACATTATCTTTAAATGCCAACCCTATATTTTTTAAGTATATTTACAGATCTTTTAATTGCCTTAATGGTAACAGAATATTTTTATGGCATTACATCAGAAAATTTTCGAGAAAAAGGTTTTTGTTCTATTTAAAATTCAAAACTTTGAGGTTATATCTGCGAGACTGTAAACGTTGCATCAACGATAATAACGACAGTGACTTCACATGGTTGCAAAATACTTAATTCCAAAATTTCGTTAAATTCGATAGAGCCGTTCCGGTGATTTTGTATCTTTTATGACATAACCTTCAATTGGCTTTTTCTCGAAAATTTTCTTATGACAATTAAAAGATTTGGCAATTAAACGATCTGTCAAATTCATTAAAAAAACGTTGTCATTTTAAAAACGTCGATGACGTCATCTGTTAAAAACAATTGGAGTTAAAAAATTAATCTGATATATTTAAGGTGCATTTTGATATTATGAATCGACTTGTTGGAGCATTTTCTAAAATAGTAAACCGTTCTTGAGATTTTGTCATGTTTCCATACTTTACGCGCTCACTGAATATTTACATATTTATATGTTTGTTTACGGTTGGAGAATTATTTAGGTGTTCCGGTAATTTTGACTAACCCGGTACATGTACTTTTTGATTTTTTTTCAATTCCTTGAAAAGATACAGACAGCCCTTTTGAATATTAACAAAACCGTATTTCCAACTTTTTTAGGAATTGAAAAACCCAATAAGCCGATATAAGGATTTTTACTCAGGTGTAAATATACATTCTAAACAATACATACATTTATTTGGTTATGTTTTATTGTTGTAAATAACAATTACTTAAAAATTGCGGGGAAAATTCCAATAATTAATTACTTTTCATATTCCATATATTACTAGATACGTTGTAGTGGTGTCTACTACTTCTGCTAATACTGTATAACAGAGGGTATTGCGTTGACTGATGAGAAAATTGCAAGGGTGAGACAATATGAGACAATAATTAACCATTTCCTATAATACTATACGAACTCCGATAAGAAGGGTTCCCTATTGTTATTTCCAATGATTTCGAGTACCTATGTACCTACATAAAAGGTATATTTTAGATAATACATCGACACAACGAGTAAAGTAAAAATAAACAGAAACAAAATGTAAATATTATCTATCATATCAGCCAACAACATCACATCTACATATGGCAGTTTGTGACCTCATATCACACTTACACGGTGCATTTGATATGATTCTAGATTCCACAAAAGACAATAAACTAACAATACTATAGTGTATATTAGAACCTTATAAAGAGAAACAAGTGCGGCAATAACATTTAATAATAAAAAATAGTGAGTGATATGAAAATAACGTACCTGACGGAACAAAGAAGCAAAGATGAATGACAATAGAGACAACCAGGACAACCCTTTTCTCTAAACAGAAAGAGAAAATGGCCGAAAAGTTACTAAGACCAGTTGACATCCCTCTGATCATAACATCAGTAAATTCAAGCCCGGAAACGACAAGAAAAAACAGTTTAGTCCTCGACGCTAGTGATTTTCGAAAACTGAGCATCGACAGTAGAAACAAAAGCTTCGAGCTGAGGAAAAACTCGAGGAAGAGCTCGAAACAATTGAGAAACAGCGGGGGTTCCTTGAAGTTCAATTTAGAACGGGAGTGCAGCGTTCCAAACTTCATCAATTTGCCAGCCAAGTGGTCCAGCGTGAGGATTAAAGGCACCGGGTTTAAGGATTCGCGAAACTGCTTTGTGAAGGTCGAACCTTGCAACGGCATGCCAAAGGATTACGAGGCCATGAAAAGCCCCATGAGTAACGACTCCAACCATGTGAAGCCACCCATGGGAAATGTAAGTTAAGTTGTTGTGCCCTGCCTGACAAAGCCTATATGGCTTCTTCTGAGTGTTGAATGTCGTCCTTCTGTGATTGTTTCTTGATGTTGTTGTAGATATTTGCTGATGTCGATAGTAGTAAATTGTTGTTAGTCATTAATTTTTGTTATAGGTTTTGGTCGCACACAATTAGGTATTTTCAACATTTGGATGTCTTAAGGTGGGATTCGAAATGATAGGCAACCAAGTATACCTCATACGTAACATAACATACGTAACAACTCAGAATATTATTATGAAGTATATTTGGTTGCCTACTCATTTCGAACCTCATCTAAAAGCCTTATGTCTTAAATTATGAACTCTAAAGAAATATATGAATATAGAGATTTTTGTTAATAAAAAAACTTCTATTCTCGTAAATATAATAAATAGGAGCAATGTTTATTGTTTAGTAGAAGTTCTTGTAAAATGTCTTGTTAAAAATTGATATTATTGACTAACATGACGGAAATAGTTTTACATTATTGTAAATAATATATCGTCGGCTTAACGGTAAAATGGTAAAAGTCACTAACTAACAATTTGTTATATTCTATTGAAGCACGAATTAATTGTGGCCAAATGCCGATAAATGCGTATCTAAACGAAGATACGATCAATAAGTGTTATTAAAATAAGTTCAATAAATTCTTAAAATCCATTAATTCTCTGGAAATACTCATTATATTTATTGGTATTCTATTGTAAGCAGGTTTTTGTAATTATTTGAAATGTTAGTTAGTTACTTTTACTTTTAACCAGACAATATGCAGACAGAGATATCTTTGTTGAATTTTACATATTCAATGTTATTCAAATTATTTTACACTACGCAAAATGTTCTACAACTTTATAAGCAATAAAAAATTGAGGATACTGCCTTTAACAATAGTGTAAAACCGCTATTATACAGTGAGAACACAAAGTATTGAAACATGACAAAATCTCTAAATCGGTCAGTTATAAAAAAAAACTCGATTTTGACGGAATCGAAATATTTTTGAAATGACACCATTGGCTTAATAACAACATATCATAGTATGATAGCCGTACATAGAAAAATTTTCTAGAAAAAGATAGTTGAAAATTAGTGTTACATTCTGTATTTTATACAGATGTTGAGGTTTCTGGGAGATTGAATTAAAATGGCATACACTTACTAATGTTGCTAAAATTACAGTTTTGACATTTGACCTCACTTTTCCGGATGTCTTACGTAATTTTGAGTTCGCATTCGTATTCAGGGCAAATAAAGTTCCAAAGTACATTTTATATTCCAATTTACAACCTCCATGCTACTCAAAGTTATCAATATCTGCAATTTCAATTATGGTCTTTAAGCCATAAATTTTCTTCCGCTAGCATTAAGACAATTAAATGTTATATTAAAATAAGTTTCAAATATGGGATTGCCATTACATCAAAATGTGTATTTTTACAGTAAAAAATCGACGTATTCAAAGACGTTTTTTCTTAGCAGTATAAGAAAATTGAAAAAGAAACAAAATTAAAAAGCGCAAAATATCTGCAATCCTGTAGAACGTGGCTTTTGGAAATGGAAACTGCATAGGCGATTATGATCTATTCTTTGCCAAAATCGCAAAGTTGACTTTTTTTTATTTTAATTATTTTATATTTTTTTGTAATCTTGTCGCCTATACCTCCCACATCATCTTCGGCATTCTTGTGAGACTAATCTGGCAACCCTGAATAAATATTATATAAATAATATAATTACTAATAATTTGAATATTTACGTTTCAATTCTGAGAAACAAAACAATCAACTTTATTCGTACTTAATTACCACCATGTTCAATTCAATACAATTTGGGTATTGTACATACTTGAACTGCAAAATGTGTTCGGGATTACGTACTTGCATGAGTATGTGGTATGTTGACACCACGTTGTGAATGCAAAAGAGACACTTAACTGGGCGTTCCAACAATACAATGAAGAGCTTGTTGGAACACAAAGCGATGCGAGGATTGTAATAGAACGCCACAACAGCAACAAAATTAATGTAATGAAGTTGACGAGCACCCTAGCCAATGTGCAAAATTTTGTGTGTTGACGATATAACTAGTATAATGATAAAATCAATGAATGATTAATATAATGGTTAAATTAATAACAAAACTGAAAAATTAATGTATGTACAAGGTGAGTCAAGGATATACGGGAATTTTGGACTATATTTTTCGAAATTTCTCGAGGAAAAAAGCTACCACCAAAAAAGAGCCGATGAACTTTTTCAGACCATATTTGGCCATTCACTTAAAAGCAATATAAATTTGATCAACTTTGGTGGCATGTGTTTACCTTAAAATTAATCAATTTAACTTGACATATCTTTGACATATCCTTGACATATCTTTGACATATCTTTCCAAACGCGCCGCTAAATCATAGAACACAAACCATAACAATATCTATTCCATATGACCGCTAACCTAGATCTATCGTACCGATATGTCAGCGTCTGATTAATAATGAAAACAATCGATAGGCGCTAACTCACATCAGTGAAAGCCTGAAAACAGGACACACATACATACCCTATCTACGTTTCAGCCAATCAACCCGTTGAAAATGATTGTATTATTCAAATAGCCATAATACCATGTGGCAGGAGTTGCGTTATTATATCGTCCCAATCGATAGCGGTGGTGGTGAGGCCAGACGGTCACTGCCCGTAAATTGAAAATTAAAATATGTATAAATGGCCCACGGTTGAGGACACCAACCGAACCAATCAATTATTTATATGGGAGGGGTTGTTCAATTCGCTGAAAGTTTTGTGATGGGATTATATTGGTGCTCCGTTCTGTTTTGGTGGTAAATCAATTTGCTTGTTAATAGGGGTTTTAAGGAGTTAGGGGGTTGTTTAATTGCTGTCCGAAGGCCAATTATTTTAAAACCAATGTGTTATTTGTGGGGATTATTATTATAAGCCGTATTGGTTTAATCAGTGGCTATTCAGTCCACTCTTCAACCAAAAAGGTAAGCATTTGTGCCGCTCAACAACAATATTGAGACAATATTTGCAACCAGTTAATATTTGTAATTGATTGTGTGTACGTAGACAGTACGTTGGCAGTCGTATCGGTTTAATCATGGTTTAGTTTAGCGTTAGTGATGTCCACTTGAAGTGAAGAACAAATATGTAAATTAATAGATGATATCAATACAGCAAACACTATAAGGAAGCGAAGAGGAAACCGCTGGTCAAATTGATGACACATCGTTTCAAAGAAATACCAACATCTAAGGGCGCAAATGTAATTCATAAATTTCTTGAGCTACCAAAGTTGGGTCATAATTTTATATGGATAGTGGCAAAGAAATTAAAACATGGTGAAGCACGTAAACTCATTTTGACTCGTAAGGAAAAAATTGTAGCAAAGGACAAAAACAATCTCTAAATGTGCGTCATCTTCTTTGCTAGAAGGTTCCAAGACTTTGAAACGTTGCACCTTAAGACAAGTACAATATATCGTAAAAACTTATCGAAAAAATACAGTCGAATCGTCTTAGTGGAAATGGAAACCGAATGCTACAAATAACACCAACAATTGCTGAATCTGAAGAACTGAAATTTCAAGTATTGGATCTGCTAGAAGAATAACATGTCATTACAGGCTTAAAATCAGCAACTAGCTAATTTATTTTCATATTGTTGTCCTATTTCATTTGTAGTTTGCTTACTATAAGATATATATGATTATTATTAGTAATTATTGTGACTTGTATAAATAATAATAAATAATTACGTTAATGAATTTTGTTTATACTTTCCAGTGGACAATAAATACTACATCTGACAGTCACTGGACAAATTTCATATGTTTATAACGCATATTAACATAAGCATAAGCATGTTAACATACCGAGTGTGTTCGTGAGAAAACGTTTCAAGACTATGTATATTTTTTTTCGTAGTATGGATCCGCTGAGTTAAAATAGAACTAAGTTAAAATAAATTGTTTTGCGCTTACCATGGATGGGGCGGGGCCGTAGATACTGCGGAGACATTCCTGTTTCTTTCTGGAACAAAAAAATATAATAGTTTTAGGAATACCATAATTGTGAATCTGAATTTAGTAATTTTTCATTTGTACTCCGTAAGTAATAATTCACAGCACCAGGCTCGTTAAAAAGTCTATACCTATACATACTTTGTTTTGTATTAAGTACAAAAGTTTAGTCAAATATAATGCACGTAATGTATGGCAGTATAATAACTTTTGTTCCAAATAATATAAAAATTGTTCCAACATAATATTTCTGTATTCCAAACACAACTCATATATCCTAGCTTCCAATCAATGTTTACCAAACTTTGTACACGGTCTGTGTTATATAAACATATTTTCATAATAAACTTATTTTCAGAAATAACAGTACTTAGAATGACTGCATTGACAGTCTAGTACGACCACACTGCATAACATTGAATATTTATAATTTAACAAAACAAAAGATGAATAACGTTGTTGACTACCAACCTTCCACAAGTTTGGATTAGAAATTATGATTGACAATACAAATATTACAATATAACAATTTTTAAATCGAGTAAATCATTTTCTTTAACATGAAGAAAGAGAAGTTAAATTGCAAAACACAAATTGTACCTAGTCTTGCTAGCAAAGCTAAAATGATTATTAATGCCCAATTAACTTATTTTTTACTTAAATTAGTTCTTAGTTCGTACCATCTTCACGAAAGATTATATTTAAGAACAACATACATGACAAAATTATACTCATTCCAATTTTCAGCAATTTTCCCTCCGGTGAATCCGCCATATTGGCAAAAGTTAATTACTGTTTAGTTATTATGATTGGAATTACATTTTATCCAGCATATATTGATCTGAAACATCTTCTGCTTTTATCATAAAAATTTAGTCTAATAAATTACGTTACATAAATTAACTTTTTCAACCTAATTTTTTCAACCATTTCAAACGTCTTCTAAAACTTCATCTTTCCATAATTTTTAGTATGTAATTCTTTCTTTATCAGATACCGATATTCTTTATTTATAATATAACATAGTGTGTTATAATCTAACCTAAATAGTTTTGGAGATATTGAAAATATGGGTGTACAACATTACATGACAAATTTGTTGGGTGTTACATACACTCAACAATAAAAAATGTTTTTTTATCATTTTTCTTCTAATGGTAGAAGTTATACAATAATAGATATAATGACACAATCTTTTCAATATTCGTCATTACTGTAACGAACTTAATAATGGTTTGGTAAAGCGAAAGCATTATTTATGTGTTAACTATTATAACAGATGAACGATTTCGCTCAAAGCGACTTGCACGATGTTACATGACACTTTTATCATACCATTAATCTCAACTTCCGGACGGATGTCACTATCCATTTTCTCGCGGCTTGCTTGTCGACAGCTAGCTATGTAAACTACGGTGACATTATATTATCAAAAGCTTCGACCAAGCATATTATTAACAAATAATACTATTATTAGTTAACTTTTTGTTTCTTGTATACATTTACGAATGTATACAACAAATTTCCACCAATTTAAAGAAAAACACTATATCATCAATTTTATATACATGCTGTAGCAGACCACTCGATTTTTTCTGCATATATGACGTCATAGAAGTGCAGGAAGACACCTAGCTGAAAATAAGTCTATCTGAACTACTTACTGATATGTAGTTACATTTTCAATTTCCGAAATAAAAATGGAAGTGATTAAAACTGTTGTTAGTTCAGAATTCATCAAAAATAATTGGAAAAATAATTAACTGCATGTTGCAATATGTGAGTTATAGGCTAGAACTGAGTTCCTATGATGCATATTGATTTCAAGTGCAACACATCACGCATAGCAGGTTAATAATTATCCTAAATCGAGATGCTGCTCAGTGGTGGACCAGTAGTGTGCCTAATGTACACAGAATATTGGCAAATTATCACGATCCTGACCTGCTATTGCTGATGGGCCTTAAAACCACACTGAATCTGACACGACCGTGTGGTATGTAGTAATAAGAGTAAATAATTATCTATGTACTGTTTCGCCTGGAATACAGAACGAAATAATTATTTGATCACCGCCATTAGTCGGTCATTCTAATGAGGTTACAGTACGTGGGCTTTTATAGGTTCGAATTAATCATAATTTGTATAATCAAAACAAACGAATGGACAACGAAATGGCGCAACAAACTGAATGATAGAATATATCCACCAGCGAACTTGACCTTAAATTTTGCAAAATGTACTGGTGTTATTTTATATTTATTTTAAATAAAAAAAAAACTTGCCCCTTCTGAAACATTTTGTAACGGCGCGCCGTTACCACAGTGCCACAGTGGGACCTGAAAACCAAAATTATTTTTTCACCTAAAAAGGCTTTAGATGTGTTGTTTTATTTATGTATAACATTTTAACCTTCATACTAAGAATTTGAAGGTTAATAACTTAATAAACACAATAAAACGGTACAAAATAGGAAAAGTAAACTGTATTAAAAGTTGTTCTTCACTGCACTACACCTATTGTAAATTAATTACTGCTACAACATTTGTCATCAATATTTTCTTGTGATTTTATTTCTATTATGTTTTACCGTGTCAAATTCATAAAATAATATATGGCATGTCCAGTTTAAATACGCAGCATATACGGATTTGAAATTGAACAACACATGTATTTTTTGAGTTATATAAGATAACATGTTCGAGTCTGTTATATTGTAAGAAAATCCTGAAAAGAGTTTTATTTTTAAAGACCAGTGTGGTAGAGGAAGAAAATTAAAGTTTACACCAGTCGATATTGTGTATTGAAACGGTACATATGCTATTCATGCTGTTTTCCGTTCGATGCATTCCTTTTAAGACGTGATAGTAGAGGCAATTAAGAACCTATTTTACCATTTTTATCACTATAAAATCTATTATTTTTAGTATTGTTTCAAAATTGTCTGATATTTATACTTATTGTTTCTATGAAAACTTTCGAAATTTCATCATACTTCAAGCTGAAACGGTCGTCTTTTAGTGGTATGACCCTAATACGCATGTTTTGAACCCGCATTCGCATTCCGCATAAACACATTTATCGAAAACGCCTCACCAGTTTCTATTCACAAACTTACTATTGTCTCTCCTCAACAAGAATCCAATTGAAACCAGTGAACTGTGTATGCGAGTAGGTGCTTTCGAAGTATTTTCTTGCCTTGAATATGAACCCGATTGGCTTCAAGCAACCAATTTCCAAGAAATGTATATACAAGTAAAAAGTTTAAGGTTTTTTCGGATGATTTTTAAGAGTCTAGGTCATAGGGGTTGTTTGCTATACATGATCCAAAACGGAAAAATATACGTACATAACGGCATTTACAACATACAAGACGTATTGGAACTTATACAGATTATAACCATTTTTCTTCCATCTGATTCATCATACCAGTATTTTAGTTGCAGACAAGACTAAACAAGATGAAGAATATAAAACAAAACTAACCCATCTTCCATTATACAAATAAATTCGTTCAACGGAGTTTCACTAATTTTTCCGAGAAACCCAATAAATTACCAGAAATTATTTTCAAGGATCTTCTTTCATAAACCTCCTTGCAGTTCTATTTTTAACAACTAATAAGACTAATTATTAAAGAGAAGCCATCAAAATCACCCAATTTATCCTCAACATACAGGTACGACAATCCCACTACATTAAATTCAACTTTAGAATCCCTAAAATATCATTTCTCTAATGATAGTCACAGACTAAATATCGTGAGCATGATGAGGTATATTTATTAGTTTGTAACGTGATTATCCACTCTAATTTCAGTCAATTTGTTAAACGAATCTAAGTGCCTACTATGTTTTCGCTAATTTGAATGCTGAAGATTGTTTTTCTTGGTTGCAGGTGCTGTCGCTGGGTGCAGATGTCGTCCCAGAGTACAAACTGCAAAATCCACGAATACACAACTGGACAATTTTGCATTATTCGCCGTTCAAGGCTGTCTGGGATTGGATTATCTTAATCCTGGTGATGTACACGGCCATCTTTACCCCGTACGTCGCCGCCTTCCTTCTCAACGAGCCCGATTTCAACAGCAGGAAGTCGAAGAAGTACGGCGAAGATCCGATAGTCATCATAGACCTAATAGGTAATACCAAGTAGATAGTTGCATGATTATTGTTAATATTGCGTAATTATTTGTTGGGGCATATTATACAGGGAGGGTTGTAAGGGTTCCCAAAGTTATCCAGAATTATTTCTTTGTAGAACTTTGAAAGACAATTGTTATTTTTAGAGTTATGATTTGTTTACGATAAACAACGTCAAATCTAAGTTTCAAAAATCCTCCTGAACAAACTAAAATAGATAGAGGGCTGTACTTTTTAGAATTAATTACCCAATGTATCTGATCTATAAACGTGTATAACAATAATTTGTATCTCAACTACTTTGCTCGTAATCGCACATGAAGCGAAATAATAACATTCAACCACCGATAAATAACGTAAAATCTAAGTTTCAAAAATCCTCCTGAAGAAACTAAAATAGATAGAGGGCTGTACTTTTTAGAATTAATTACCCAATGTATCTGACCCTTAAACGTGTAGAATAATAATTTGTATCCCAACTACTTTGCTCGTAATCGCACATGAAGCGAAATAATAACATTCAACCACCGATAAACAACGTAAAATCTAAGTTTCAAAAATCCTCCTGAACAAAGTAAAATAGATAGAGGGCTGTACTTTTTAGAATTAATTACCCAATGTATCTGATCTATAAACGTGTATAATAATAATTTGTATCGCAACTACTTTGCTTGTAATCGCACATGAAGCGACATAATAACATTCAACCACCGATAAACAACGTAAAATCTAAGTTTCAAAAATCCTCCTGAACAAACTAAAATAGATAGAGGGCTGTACTTTTTAGAATTAATTACCCAATGTAGCTGATCTATAAACGTGTATAATAATAATTTGTATCCCAACTAGTTTGCCCGTAATCGCAAATGAAGCGAAATAATAACATTCAACCACCGATAAACAACGTAAAATCTAAGTTTCAAAAATCCTCCTAAACAAACTCAAATAGATAGAGGCCAGTACTTTTTAGAATTAATTACCCAATGTATCTGATCTATAAACGTGTATAATAATAATTTGTATCCCAACTACTTTGCCCGTAATCGCAAATGAAGCGAAACACACCAAAATAGTAAAAACAATTGAGTCTTTTGTCGAATGGTGCCGCAAAAACAGGTTGGTGGTGAATGTTAGTAAGACGGTGTGCGTGCAGTTTTCACAGCGAAGATTTGTAGATCTGAATGTTGGGGGTGATGTGTCTGTATGTAAGAGTGTTAAGTTTCTGGGTACGCTGCTGGACCAGGGCTTGGGTTTTGGAGACCAGGTGGCTGATGTGTGTGCCAGACTCAATCGTGCATTTTTTGCATTATTGAGACTAAAATCATCTATGACGACGGCCGGTCTATTAAGCGCATATCACGCGTTGGCGTGTTCAATTATGTCGTATGGCGTAACGTGTTGGGGTCGTGCGGTCGACTGGAAGCGGGTCTTTTTGATACAGAAACGAATGGTCCGTTTAATTTATAATCTGTCCCCGCGTGAATCGTGTAGGAATACTTTTGTATCGCGGGGCCTATTGACGTTTCCGAGCATCTATATATACAGGGCAGTAATATATGTTAAGAGTAACCCGAGCCAGTTTCCAGTACAGGATCACCAGTACAACACAAGGCGTACGGGCTTGCTGGCGTTGTTGCCTCATTCAACCTCTCTTTTTGAAAAATCACCTCAGTATTCTTTTGTTAAGATGTTTAATGCCTTGCCGAGGGTCACCAGGGGCATCACAGGTGTTAACAAGTTCAAGTTGGCGGTCAGGGAGCTATTGGTAAAAGGGGCTTACTATTCCTACCAAGAATATCTTGACAGCGCGCCAAGCTATTGATTGTGATCGTTCCGATATTTGTTATTTTTGCATATTTGTGTTTGATTATTGTGACTTGCCGCATCTACTTAATGTAGCTACAGTGGACTAATAAACTATCTATCTATCTATCTATCTATCTGTACTTTTTACAATTAATTACCCAATGTATCTGATCTATAAACGTGTATAATAATAATTTGTATCCCAACTACTTTGCCCGTAATCGCACATGAAGCGAAATAATTGCATTAAACCACCGATAAACAACGTAAAATCTAAGTTTCAAAAATCCTCCTGAACAAACTAAAATAGATAGAGGGCTGTAATTTTTAGAATTAATTACCCAATGTATCTGACCTATAAACGTGTATAATAATAATTTGTATCCCAACAACTTTGCTCGTAATCGCACATGAAGCGAAATAATAGCATTAAACCACCGATAAACAACGTAAAATCTAAGTTTCAAAAATCCTCCTGAACAAACTAAAATAGATAGAGGCCTGTACTTTTTAGAATTAATTACCCAATGTATCTGATCTATAAAAGTGTATAATAATAATTTGTATCCCAACTACTTTGCCCGTAATCGCAAATGAAGCGAAATAATAACATTCAACCACCGATAAACAACGTAAAATCTAAGTTTCAAAAATCCTCCTGAACAAACTAAAATAGATAGAGGGCTGTACTTTTTAGAATTAATTACCCAATGTATCTGATCCATAAAAGTGTATAATAATAATTTGTATCCCAACTACTTTGCTCGTAATCGCACATGATGCAAAATAATAACATTCAACCACCGATAAACAACGTAAAATCTAAGTTTCAAAAATCCTCCTGAACAAACTAAAATAGATAGAGGGCTGTAATTTTTAGAATTAATTACCCAATGTATCTGACCTATAAACGTGTATAATAATAATTTGTATCCCAACAACTTTGCTCGTAATCGCACATGAAGCGAAATAATAGCATTAAACCACCGATAAACAACGTAAAATCTAAGTTTCAAAAATCCTCCTGAACAAACTAAAATAGATAGAGGCCTGTACTTTTTAGAATTAATTACCCAATGTATCTGATCTATAAAAGTGTATAATAATAATTTGTATCCCAACTACTTTGCCCGTAATCGCACATGAAGCGAAATAATTGCATTAAACCACCGATAAACAACGTAAAATCTAAGTTTCAAAAATCCTCCTGAACAAACTAAAATAGATAGAGGGCTGTACTTTTTAGAATTAATTACCCAATGTATCTGATCCATAAAAGTGTATAATAATAATTTGTATCCCAACTACTTTGCTCGTAATCGCACATGATGCAAAATAATAACATTCAACCACCGATAAACAACGTAAAATCTAAGTTTCAAAAATCCTCCTGAACAAACTAAAATAGATAGAGGGCTGTACTTTTTAAAATTAATTACCCAATGTATCTGATCCATAAAAGTGTATAATAATAATTTGTATCCCAACTACTTTGCTCGTAATCGCACATGAAGCAAAATAATAACATTCAACCACCGATAAACAACGTAAAATCTAAGTTTCAAAAATCCTCCTGAACAAACTAAAATAGATAGAGGGCTGTACATTTTAAAATTAATTACCCAATGTATCTGATCCATAAAAGTGTATAATAATAATTTGTATCGCAACTACTTTGCTCGTAATCGCACATGAAGCGAAATAATAACATTCAACCACCGATAAACAACGTAAAATCTAAGTTTCAAAAATCCTCCTGAACAAACTAAAATAGATAGAGGGCTGTACTTTTTAAAATTAATTACCCAATGTATCTGATCCATAAAAGTGTATAATAATAATTTGTATCCCAACTACTTTGCTAGTAATCGCACATGAAGCGAAATAATAACATTCAACCACCGATAAACAACGTAAAATCTAAGTTTCAAAAATCCTCCTGAACAAACTAAAATAGATAGAGGGCTGTACTTTTTAGAATTAATTACCCAATGTATCTGATCTATAAACGTGTATAATAATAATTTGTATCCCAACTACTTTGCTAGTAATCGCCCATGAAGCGAAATAATAACATTCAACCACCGATAAACAACGTAAAATCTAAGTTTCAAAAATCCTCCTGAACAAACTAAAATAGATAGAGGGCTGTACTTTTTAGAATTAATTACAAAATGTATCTGATCTATAAACGTGTATAATAATAATTTGTATCCCAACTACTTTGCTAGTAATCGCACATGAAGCGAAATAATAACATTCAACCACCGATAAACAACGTAAAATCTAAGTTTCAAAAATCCTCCTGAACAAACTAAAATAGATAGAGGGCTGTACTTTTTAGAATTAATTACCCAATGTATCTGATCTATAAACGTGTATAATAATAATTTGTATCCCAACTACTTTGCTAGTAATTGCACATGAAGCGAAATAATAACATTCAACCACCGATAAACAACGTAAAATCTAAGTTTCAAAAATCCTCCTGAACAAACTAAAATAGATAGAGGGCTGTACTTTTTAGAATTAATTACGCAATGTATCTGATCTATAAACGTGTATAATAATAATTTGTATCCCAACTACTTTGCTAGTAATCGCACATGAAGCGAAATAATAACATTCAACCACAGATAAACAACGTCAAATCTAAGTTTCAAAAATCCTCCTGAACAAACTAAAATAGATAGAGGGCTGTACTTTTTAGAATTAATTACGCAATGTATCTGATCTATAAACGTGTATAATAATAATTTGTATCCCAACTACTTTGCTCGTAATCGCACATGAAGCGAAATAATAACATTCAACCACCGATAAACAACGTAAAATCTAAGTTTCAAAAATCCTCCTGAACAAACTAAAATAGATAGAGGGCTGTACTTTTTAAAATTAATTACCCAATGTATCTGATCCATAAAAGTGTATAATAATAATTTGTATCCCAACTACTTTGCTAGTAATCGCACATGAAGCGAAATAATAACATTCAACCACCGATAAACAACGTAAAATCTAAGTTTCAAAAATCCTCCTGAACAAACTAAAATAGATAGAGGGCTGTACTTTTTAGAATTAATTACCCAATGTATCTGATCTATAAACGTGTATAATAATAATTTGTATCCCAACTACTTTGCTAGTAATCGCACATGAAGCGAAATAATAACATTCAACCACCGATAAACAACGTAAAATCTAAGTTTCAAAAATCCTCATGAACAAACTAAAATAGATAGAGGGCTGTACTTTTTAGAATTAATTACCCAATGTATCTGATCTATAAACGTGTATAATAATAATTTGTATCCCAACTACTTTGCTAGTAATCGCACATGAAGCGAAATAATAACATTCAACCACCGATAAACAACGCAAAATCTAAGTTTCAAAAATCCTCCTGAACAAACTAAAATAGATAGAGGGCTGTACTTTTTAGAATTAATTACCCAATGTATCTGATCTATAAACGTGTATAATAATAATTTGTATCCCAACTACTTTGCTAGTAATCGCACATGAAGCGAAATAATAACATTCAACCACCGATAAACAACGTAAAATCTAAGTTTCAAAAATCCTCCTGAACAAACTAAAATAGATAGAGGGCTGTACTTTTTAGAATTAATTACCCAATGTATCTGATCTATAAACGTGTATAATAATAATTTGTATCCCAACTACTTTGCTAGTAATCGCACATGAAGCGAAATAATAACATTCAACCACCGATAAATAACGTAAAATCTAAGTTTCAAAAATCCTCCTGAACAAACTAAAATAGATAGAGGGCTGTACTTTTTAGAATTAATTACCCAATGTATCTGATCTATAAACGTGTATAATAATAATTTGTATCCCAACTACTTTGCTAGTAATCGCACATGAAGCGAAATAATAACATTCAACCACCGATAAACAACGTAAAATCTAAGTTTCAAAAATCCTCCTGAACAAACTAAAATAGATAGAGGGCTGTACTTTTTAGAATTAATTACCCAATGTAGCTGATCTATAAACGTGTATAATAATAATTTGTATCCCAACTAGTTTGCCCGTAATCGCAAATGAAGCGAAATAATAACATTCAACCACCGATAAACAACGTAAAATCTAAGTTTCAAAAATCCTCCTAAACAAACTCAAATAGATAGAGGCCAGTACTTTTTAGAATTAATTACCCAATGTATCTGATCTATAAACGTGTATAATAATAATTTGTATCCCAACTACTTTGCCCGTAATCGCAAATGAAGCGAAACACACCAAAATAGTAAAAACAATTGAGTCTTTTGTCGAATGGTGCCGCAAAAACAGGTTGGTGGTGAATGTTAGTAAGACGGTGTGCGTGCAGTTTTCACAGCGAAGATTTGTAGATCTGAATGTTGGGGGTGATGTGTCTGTATGTAAGAGTGTTAAGTTTCTGGGTACGCTGCTGGACCAGGGCTTGGGTTTTGGAGACCAGGTGGCTGATGTGTGTGCCAGACTCAATCGTGCATTTTTTGCATTATTGAGACTAAAATCATCTATGACGACGGCCGGTCTATTAAGCGCATATCACGCGTTGGCGTGTTCAATTATGTCGTATGGCGTAACGTGTTGGGGTCGTGCGGTCGACTGGAAGCGGGTCTTTTTGATACAGAAACGAATGGTCCGTTTAATTTATAATCTGTCCCCGCGTGAATCGTGTAGGAATACTTTTGTATCGCGGGGCCTATTGACGTTTCCGAGCATCTATATATACAGGGCAGTAATATATGTTAAGAGTAACCCGAGCCAGTTTCCAGTACAGGATCACCAGTACAACACAAGGCGTACGGGCTTGCTGGCGTTGTTGCCTCATTCAACCTCTCTTTTTGAAAAATCACCTCAGTATTCTTTTGTTAAGATGTTTAATGCCTTGCCGAGGGTCACCAGGGGCATCACAGGTGTTAACAAGTTCAAGTTGGCGGTCAGGGAGCTATTGGTAAAAGGGGCTTACTATTCCTACCAAGAATATCTTGACAGCGCGCCAAGCTATTGATTGTGATCGTTCCGATATTTGTTATTTTTGCATATTTGTGTTTGATTATTGTGACTTGCCGCATCTACTTAATGTAGCTACAGTGGACTAATAAACTATCTATCTATCTATCTATCTATCTGTACTTTTTACAATTAATTACCCAATGTATCTGATCTATAAACGTGTATAATAATAATTTGTATCCCAACTACTTTGCCCGTAATCGCACATGAAGCGAAATAATTGCATTAAACCACCGATAAACAACGTAAAATCTAAGTTTCAAAAATCCTCCTGAACAAACTAAAATAGATAGAGGGCTGTAATTTTTAGAATTAATTACCCAATGTATCTGACCTATAAACGTGTATAATAATAATTTGTATCCCAACAACTTTGCTCGTAATCGCACATGAAGCGAAATAATAGCATTAAACCACCGATAAACAACGTAAAATCTAAGTTTCAAAAATCCTCCTGAACAAACTAAAATAGATAGAGGCCTGTACTTTTTAGAATTAATTACCCAATGTATCTGATCTATAAAAGTGTATAATAATAATTTGTATCCCAACTACTTTGCCCGTAATCGCAAATGAAGCGAAATAATAACATTCAACCACCGATAAACAACGTAAAATCTAAGTTTCAAAAATCCTCCTGAACAAACTAAAATAGATAGAGGGCTGTACTTTTTAGAATTAATTACCCAATGTATCTGATCCATAAAAGTGTATAATAATAATTTGTATCCCAACTACTTTGCTCGTAATCGCACATGATGCAAAATAATAACATTCAACCACCGATAAACAACGTAAAATCTAAGTTTCAAAAATCCTCCTGAACAAACTAAAATAGATAGAGGGCTGTAATTTTTAGAATTAATTACCCAATGTATCTGACCTATAAACGTGTATAATAATAATTTGTATCCCAACAACTTTGCTCGTAATCGCACATGAAGCGAAATAATAGCATTAAACCACCGATAAACAACGTAAAATCTAAGTTTCAAAAATCCTCCTGAACAAACTAAAATAGATAGAGGCCTGTACTTTTTAGAATTAATTACCCAATGTATCTGATCTATAAAAGTGTATAATAATAATTTGTATCCCAACTACTTTGCCCGTAATCGCACATGAAGCGAAATAATTGCATTAAACCACCGATAAACAACGTAAAATCTAAGTTTCAAAAATCCTCCTGAACAAACTAAAATAGATAGAGGGCTGTACTTTTTAGAATTAATTACCCAATGTATCTGATCCATAAAAGTGTATAATAATAATTTGTATCCCAACTACTTTGCTCGTAATCGCACATGATGCAAAATAATAACATTCAACCACCGATAAACAACGTAAAATCTAAGTTTCAAAAATCCTCCTGAACAAACTAAAATAGATAGAGGGCTGTACTTTTTAAAATTAATTACCCAATGTATCTGATCCATAAAAGTGTATAATAATAATTTGTATCCCAACTACTTTGCTCGTAATCGCACATGAAGCAAAATAATAACATTCAACCACCGATAAACAACGTAAAATCTAAGTTTCAAAAATCCTCCTGAACAAACTAAAATAGATAGAGGGCTGTACATTTTAAAATTAATTACCCAATGTATCTGATCCATAAAAGTGTATAATAATAATTTGTATCGCAACTACTTTGCTCGTAATCGCACATGAAGCGAAATAATAACATTCAACCACCGATAAACAACGTAAAATCTAAGTTTCAAAAATCCTCCTGAACAAACTAAAATAGATAGAGGGCTGTACTTTTTAAAATTAATTACCCAATGTATCTGATCCATAAAAGTGTATAATAATAATTTGTATCCCAACTACTTTGCTAGTAATCGCACATGAAGCGAAATAATAACATTCAACCACCGATAAACAACGTAAAATCTAAGTTTCAAAAATCCTCCTGAACAAACTAAAATAGATAGAGGGCTGTAATTTTTAGAATTAATTACCCAATGTATCTGACCTATAAACGTGTATAATAATAATTTGTATCCCAACAACTTTGCTCGTAATCGCACATGAAGCGAAATAATAGCATTAAACCACCGATAAACAACGTAAAATCTAAGTTTCAAAAATCCTCCTGAACAAACTAAAATAGATAGAGGCCTGTACTTTTTAGAATTAATTACCCAATGTATCTGATCTATAAAAGTGTATAATAATAATTTGTATCCCAACTACTTTGCCCGTAATCGCACATGAAGCGAAATAATTGCATTAAACCACCGATAAACAACGTAAAATCTAAGTTTCAAAAATCCTCCTGAACAAACTAAAATAGATAGAGGGCTGTACTTTTTAGAATTAATTACCCAATGTATCTGATCCATAAAAGTGTATAATAATAATTTGTATCCCAACTACTTTGCTCGTAATCGCACATGATGCAAAATAATAACATTCAACCACCGATAAACAACGTAAAATCTAAGTTTCAAAAATCCTCCTGAACAAACTAAAATAGATAGAGGGCTGTACTTTTTAAAATTAATTACCCAATGTATCTGATCCATAAAAGTGTATAATAATAATTTGTATCCCAACTACTTTGCTCGTAATCGCACATGAAGCAAAATAATAACATTCAACCACCGATAAACAACGTAAAATCTAAGTTTCAAAAATCCTCCTGAACAAACTAAAATAGATAGAGGGCTGTACATTTTAAAATTAATTACCCAATGTATCTGATCCATAAAAGTGTATAATAATAATTTGTATCGCAACTACTTTGCTCGTAATCGCACATGAAGCGAAATAATAACATTCAACCACCGATAAACAACGTAAAATCTAAGTTTCAAAAATCCTCCTGAACAAACTAAAATAGATAGAGGGCTGTACTTTTTAAAATTAATTACCCAATGTATCTGATCCATAAAAGTGTATAATAATAATTTGTATCCCAACTACTTTGCTAGTAATCGCACATGAAGCGAAATAATAACATTCAACCACCGATAAACAACGTAAAATCTAAGTTTCAAAAATCCTCCTGAACAAACTAAAATAGATAGAGGGCTGTACTTTTTAGAATTAATTACCCAATGTATCTGATCTATAAACGTGTATAATAATAATTTGTATCCCAACTACTTTGCTAGTAATCGCCCATGAAGCGAAATAATAACATTCAACCACCGATAAACAACGTAAAATCTAAGTTTCAAAAATCCTCCTGAACAAACTAAAATAGATAGAGGGCTGTACTTTTTAGAATTAATTACAAAATGTATCTGATCTATAAACGTGTATAATAATAATTTGTATCCCAACTACTTTGCTAGTAATCGCACATGAAGCGAAATAATAACATTCAACCACCGATAAACAACGTAAAATCTAAGTTTCAAAAATCCTCCTGAACAAACTAAAATAGATAGAGGGCTGTACTTTTTAGAATTAATTACCCAATGTATCTGATCTATAAACGTGTATAATAATAATTTGTATCCCAACTACTTTGCTAGTAATTGCACATGAAGCGAAATAATAACATTCAACCACCGATAAACAACGTAAAATCTAAGTTTCAAAAATCCTCCTGAACAAACTAAAATAGATAGAGGGCTGTACTTTTTAGAATTAATTACGCAATGTATCTGATCTATAAACGTGTATAATAATAATTTGTATCCCAACTACTTTGCTAGTAATCGCACATGAAGCGAAATAATAACATTCAACCACAGATAAACAACGTCAAATCTAAGTTTCAAAAATCCTCCTGAACAAACTAAAATAGATAGAGGGCTGTACTTTTTAGAATTAATTACGCAATGTATCTGATCTATAAACGTGTATAATAATAATTTGTATCCCAACTACTTTGCTCGTAATCGCACATGAAGCGAAATAATAACATTCAACCACCGATAAACAACGTAAAATCTAAGTTTCAAAAATCCTCCTGAACAAACTAAAATAGATAGAGGGCTGTACTTTTTAAAATTAATTACCCAATGTATCTGATCCATAAAAGTGTATAATAATAATTTGTATCCCAACTACTTTGCTAGTAATCGCACATGAAGCGAAATAATAACATTCAACCACCGATAAACAACGTAAAATCTAAGTTTCAAAAATCCTCCTGAACAAACTAAAATAGATAGAGGGCTGTACTTTTTAGAATTAATTACCCAATGTATCTGATCTATAAACGTGTATAATAATAATTTGTATCCCAACTACTTTGCTAGTAATCGCACATGAAGCGAAATAATAACATTCAACCACCGATAAACAACGTAAAATCTAAGTTTCAAAAATCCTCATGAACAAACTAAAATAGATAGAGGGCTGTACTTTTTAGAATTAATTACCCAATGTATCTGATCTATAAACGTGTATAATAATAATTTGTATCCCAACTACTTTGCTAGTAATCGCACATGAAGCGAAATAATAACATTCAACCACCGATAAACAACGCAAAATCTAAGTTTCAAAAATCCTCCTGAACAAACTAAAATAGATAGAGGGCTGTACTTTTTAGAATTAATTACCCAATGTATCTGATCTATAAACGTGTATAATAATAATTTGTATCCCAACTACTTTGCTAGTAATCGCACATGAAGCGAAATAATAACATTCAACCACCGATAAACAACGTAAAATCTAAGTTTCAAAAATCCTCCTGAACAAACTAAAATAGATAGAGGGCTGTACTTTTTAGAATTAATTACCCAATGTATCTGATCTATAAACGTGTATAATAATAATTTGTATCCCAACTACTTTGCTAGTAATCGCACATGAAGCGAAATAATAACATTCAACCACCGATAAATAACGTAAAATCTAAGTTTCAAAAATCCTCCTGAACAAACTAAAATAGATAGAGGGCTGTACTTTTTAGAATTAATTACCCAATGTATCTGATCTATAAACGTGTATAATAATAATTTGTATCCCAACTACTTTGCTAGTAATCGCACATGAAGCGAAATAATAACATTCAACCACCGATAAACAACGTAAAATCTAAGTTTCAAAAATCCTCCTGAACAAACTAAAATAGATAGAGGGCTGTACTTTTTAAAATTAATTACCCAATGTATCTGATCCATAAAAGTGTATAATAATAATTTGTATCCCAACTACTTTGCTAGTAATCGCACATGAAGCGAAATAATAACATTCAACCACCGATAAACAACGTAAAATCTAAGTTTCAAAAATCCTCCTGAACAAACTAAAATAGATAGAGGGCTGTACTTTTTAGAATTAATTACCCAATGTATCTGATCTATAAACGTGTATAATAATAATTTGTATCCCAACTACTTTGCTAGTAATCGCACATGAAGCGAAATAATAACATTCAACCACCGATAAACAACGTAAAATCTAAGTTTCAAAAATCCTCCTGAACAAACTAAAATAGATAGAGGGCTGTACTTTTTAGAATTAATTACCCAATGTATCTGATCTATAAACGTGTATAATAATAATTTGTATCCCAACTACTTTGCTAGTAATCGCACATGAAGCGAAATAATAACATTCAACCACCGATAAATAACGTAAAATCTAAGTTTCAAAAATCCGCCTGAACAAACTAAAATAGATAGAGGGCTGTACTTTTTAGAATTAATTACCCAATGTATCTGATCTATAAACGTGTATAATAATAATTTGTATCCCAACTACTTTGCTAGTAATCGCACATGAAGCGAAATAATAACATTCAACCACCGATAAACAACGTAAAATCTAAGTTTCAAAAATCCTCCTGAACAAACTAAAATAGATAGAGGGCTGTACTTTTTAAAATTAATTACCCAATGTATCTGATCCATAAAAGTGTATAATAATAATTTGTATCCCAACTACTTTGCTAGTAATCGCACATGAAGCGAAATAATAACATTCAACCACCGATAAACAACGTAAAATCTAAGTTTCAAAAATCCTCCTGAACAAACTAAAATAGATAGAGGGCTGTACTTTTTAGAATTAATTACCCAATGTATCTGATCTATAAACGTGTGTAATAATAATTTGTATCCCAACTACTTTGCTAGTAATCGAACATGAAGCGAAATAATAACATTCAACCACCGATAAACAACGTAAAATCTAAGTTTCAAAAATCCTCCTGAACAAACTAAAATAGATAGAGGGCTGTACTTTTTAGAATTAATTACCCAATGTATCTGATCTATAAACGTGTATAATAATAATTTGTATCCCAACTACTTTGCTCGTAATCGCACAGGAAGCGAAATAATAACATTCAACCACCGATAAACAACGTAAAATCTAAGTTTCAAAAATCCTCCTGAACAAACTAAAATAGATAGAAGGCTGTACTTTTTAGAATTAATTACCCAATGTATCTGATCCATAAACGTGTATAATAATAATTTGTATCCCAACTACTTTGCTCGTAATCGCACATGAAGCAAAATAATAACATTCAACCACCGATAAACAACGTAAAATCTAAGTTTCAAAAATCCTCCTGAACAAACTAAAATAGATAGAGGGCTGTACATTTTAAAATTAATTACCCAATGTATCTGATCCATAAAAGTGTATAATAATAATTTGTATCGCAACTACTTTGCTCGTAATCGCACATGAAGCGAAATAATAACATTCAACCACCGATAAACAACGTAAAATCTAAGTTTCAAAAATCCTCCTGAACAAACTAAAATAGATAGAGGGCTGTACTTTTTAAAATTAATTACCCAATGTATCTGATCCATAAAAGTGTATAATAATAATTTGTATCCCAACTACTTTGCTAGTAATCGCACATGAAGCGAAATAATAACATTCAACCACCGATAAACAACGTAAAATCTAAGTTTCAAAAATCCTCCTGAACAAACTAAAATAGATAGAGGGCTGTACTTTTTAGAATTAATTACCCAATGTATCTGATCTATAAACGTGTATAATAATAATTTGTATCCCAACTACTTTGCTAGTAATCGCACATGAAGCGAAATAATAACATTCAACCACCGATAAACAACGTAAAATCTAAGTTTCAAAAATCCTCCTGAACAAACTAAAATAGATAGAGGGCTGTACTTTTTAAAATTAATTACCCAATGTATCTGATCCATAAAAGTGTATAATAATAATTTGTATCGCAACTACTTTGCTCGTAATCGCACATGAAGCGAAATAATAACATTCAACCACCGATAAACAAAGTAAAATCTAAGTTTCAAAAATCCTCCTGAACAAACTCAAATAGATAGAGGGCTGTACTTTTTAAAATTAATTACCCAATGTATCTGATCCATAAAAGTGTATAATAATAATTTGTATCCCAACTACTTTGCTAGTAATCGCACATGAAGCGAAATAATAACATTCAACCACCGATAAACAACGTAAAATCTAAGTTTCAAAAATCCTCCTGAACAAACTAAAATAGATAGAGGGCAGTACTTTTTAGAATTAATTACCCAATGTATCTGATCTATAAACGTGTATAATAATAATTTGTATCCCAACTACTTTGCTAGTAATCGCACATGAAGCGAAATAATAACATTCAACCACCGATAAACAACGTAAAATCTAAGTTTCAAAAATCCTCCTGAACAAACTAAAATAGATAGAGGGCTGTACTTTTTAGAATTAATTACCCAATGTATCTGATCTATAAACGTGTATAATAATAATTTGTATCCCAACTACTTTGCTAGTAATCGCACATGAAGCGAAATAATAACATTCAACCACCGATAAACAACGTAAAATCTAAGTTTCAAAAATCCTCCTGAACAAACTAAAATAGATAGAGGGCTGTACTTTTTAGAATTAATTACCCAATGTATCTGATCTATAAACGTGTATAATAATAATTTGTATCCCAACTACTTTGCTAGTAAACGCACATGAAGCGAAATAATAACATTCAACCACCGATAAACAACGTAAAATCTAAGTTTCAAAAATCCTTCTGAACAAACTAAAATAGATAGAGGGATGTACTTTTTAGAATTAATTACCCAATGTATCTGATCTATAAACGTGTATAATAATAATTTGTATCCCAACTACTTTGCTAGTAATCGCACATGAAGCGAAATAATAACATTCAACCACCGATAAATAACGTAAAATCTAAGTTTCAAAAATCCTCCTGAACAAACTAAAATAGATAGAGGGCTGTACTTTTTAGAATTAATTACCCAATGTATCTGATCTATAAACGTGTATAATAATAATTTGTATCCCAACTACTTTGCTAGTAATCGCACATGAAGCGAAATAATAACATTCAACCACCGATAAACAACGTAAAATCTAAGTTTCAAAAATCCTCCTGAACAAACTAAAATAGATAGAGGGCTGTACTTTTTAAAATTAATTACCCAATGTATCTGATCCATAAAAGTGTATAATAATAATTTGTATCCCAACTACTTTGCTAGTAATCGCACATGAAGCGAAATAATAACATTCAACCACCGATAAACAACGTAAAATCTAAGTTTCAAAAATCCTCCTGAACAAACTAAAATAGATAGAGGGCTGTACTTTTTAGAATTAATTACCCAATGTATCTGATCTATAAACGTGTATAATAATAATTTGTATCCCAACTACTTTGCTAGTAATCGCACATGAAGCGAAATAATAACATTCAACCACCGATAAACAACGTAAAATCTAAGTTTCAAAAATCCTCCTGAACAAACTAAAATAGATAGAGGGCTGTATTTTTTAGAATTAATTACCCAATGTATCTGATCTATAAACGTGTATAATAATAATTTGTATCCCAACTACTTTGCTAGTAATCGCACATGAAGCAAAATAATAACATTCAACCACCGATAAATAACGTAAAATCTAAGTTTCAAAAATCCTCCTGAACAAACTAAAATAGATAGAGGGCTGTACTTTTTAGAATTAATTACCCAATGTATCTGATCTATAAACGTGTATAATAATAATTTGTATCCCAACTACTTTGCTAGTAATCGCACATGGAGCGAAATAATAACATTCAACCACCGATAAACAACGTAAAATCTAAGTTTCAAAAATCCTCCTGAACAAACTAAAATAGATAGAGGGCTGTACTTTTTAGAATTAATTACCCAATGTATCTGATCTATAAACGTGTATAATAATAATTTGTATCCCAACTACTTTGCTCGTAATCGCACAGGAAGCGAAATAATAACATTCAACCACCGATAAACAACGTAAAATCTAAGTTTCAAAAATCCTCCTGAACAAACTAAAATAGATAGAAGGCTGTACTTTTTAGAATTAATTACCCAATGTATCTGATCCATAAACGTGTATAATAATAATTTGTATCCCAACTACTTTGCTCGTAATCGCACATGAAGCAAAATAATAACATTCAACCACCGATAAACAACGTAAAATCTAAGTTTCAAAAATCCTCCTGAACAAACTAAAATAGATAGAGGGCTGTACATTTTAAAATTAATTACCCAATGTATCTGATCCATAAAAGTGTATAATAATAATTTGTATCGCAACTACTTTGCTCGTAATCGCACATGAAGCGAAATAATAACATTCAACCACCGATAAACAACGTAAAATCTAAGTTTCAAAAATCCTCCTGAACAAACTAAAATAGATAGAGGGCTGTACTTTTTAAAATTAATTACCCAATGTATCTGATCCATAAAAGTGTATAATAAGAATTTGTATCCCAACTACTTTGCTAGTAATCGCACATGAAGCGAAATAATAACATTCAACCACCGATAAACAACGTAAAATCTAAGTTTCAAAAATCCTCCTGAACAAACTAAAATAGATAGAGGGCTGTACTTTTTAGAATTAATTACCCAATGTATCTGATCTATAAACGTGTATAATAATACTTTGTATCCCAACTACTTTGCTAGTAATCGCACATAAAGCGAAATAATAACATTCAACCACCGATAAACAACGTAAAATCTAAGTTTCAAAAATCCTCCTGAACAAACTAAAATAGATAGAGGGCTGTACTTTTTAAAATTAATTACCCAATGTATCTGATCCATAAAAGTGTATAATAATAATTTGTATCGCAACTACTTTGCTCGTAATCGCACATGAAGCGAAATAATAACATTCAACCACCGATAAACAAAGTAAAATCTAAGTTTCAAAAATCCTCCTGAACAAACTAAAATAGATAGAGGGCTGTACTTTTTAAAATTAATTACCCAATGTATCTGATCCATAAAAGTGTATAATAATAATTTGTATCCCAACTACTTTGCTAGTAATCGCACATGAAGCGAAATAATAACATTCAACCACCGATAAACAACGTAAAATCTAAGTTTCAAAAATCCTCCTGAACAAACTAAAATAGATAGAGGGCTGTACTTTTTAGAATTAATTACCCAATGTATCTGATCTATAAACGTGTATAATAATAATTTGTATCCCAACTACTTTGCTAGTAATCGCACATGAAGCGAAATAATAACATTCAACCACCGATAAACAACGTAAAATCTAAGTTTCAAAAATCCTCCTGAACAAACTAAAATAGATAGAGGGCTGTACTTTTTAGAATTAATTACCCAATGTATCTGATCTATAAACGTGTATAATAATAATTTGTATCCCAACTACTTTGCTAGTAATCGCACATGAAGCGAAATAATAACATTCAACCACCGATAAACAACGTAAAATCTAAGTTTCAAAAATCCTCCTGAACAAACTAAAATAGATAGAGGGCTGTACTTTTTAGAATTAATTACCCAATGTATCTGATCTATAAACGTGTATAATAATAATTTGTATCCCAACTACTTTGCTAGTAATCGCACATGAAGCGAAATAATAACATTCAACCACCGATAAACAACGTAAAATCTAAGTTTCAAAAATCCTTCTGAACAAACTAAAATAGATAGAGGGATGTACTTTTTAGAATTAATTACCCAATGTATCTGATCTATAAACGTGTATAATAATAATTTGTATCCCAACTACTTTGCTAGTAATCGCACATGAAGCGAAATAATAACATTCAACCACCGATAAATAACGTAAAATCTAAGTTTCAAAAATCCTCCTGAACAAACTAAAATAGATAGAGGGCTGTACTTTTTAGAATTAATTACCCAATGTATCTGATCTATAAACGTGTATAATAATAATTTGTATCCCAACTACTTTGCTAGTAATCGCACATGAAGCGAAATAATAACATTCAACCACCGATAAACAACGTAAAATCTAAGTTTCAAAAATCCTCCTGAACAAACTAAAATAGATAGAGGGCTGTACTTTTTAAAATTAATTACCCAATGTATCTGATCCATAAAAGTGTATAATAATAATTTGTATCCCAACTACTTTGCTAGTAATCGCACATGAAGCGAAATAATAACATTCAACCACCGATAAACAACGTAAAATCTAAGTTTCAAAAATCCTCCTGAACAAACTAAAATAGATAGAGGGCTGTACTTTTTAGAATTAATTACCCAATGTATCTGATCTATAAACGTGTGTAATAATAATTTGTATCCCAACTACTTTGCTAGTAATCGCACATGAAGCGAAATAATAACATTCAACCACCGATAAACAACGTAAAATCTAAGTTTCAAAAATCCTCCTGAACAAACTAAAATAGATAGAGGGCTGTACTTTTTAGAATTAATTACCCAATGTATCTGATCTATAAACGTGTATAATAATAATTTGTATCCCAACTACTTTGCTCGTAATCGCACAGGAAGCGAAATAATAACATTCAACCACCGATAAGCAACGTAAAATCTAAGTTTCAAAAATCCTCCTGAACAAACTAAAATAGATAGAAGGCTGTACTTTTTAGAATTAATTACCCAATGTATCTGATCCATAAACGTGTATAATAATAATTTGTATCCCAACTACTTTGCTCGTAATCGCACATGAAGCAAAATAATAACATTCAACCACCGATAAACAACGTAAAATCTAAGTTTCAAAAATCCTCCTGAACAAACTAAAATAGATAGAGGGCTGTACATTTTAAAATTAATTACCCAATGTATCTGATCCATAAAAGTGTATAATAATAATTTGTATCGCAACTACTTTGCTCGTAATCGCACATGAAGCGAAATAATAACATTCAACCACCGATAAACAACGTAAAATCTAAGTTTCAAAAATCCTCCTGAACAAACTAAAATAGATAGAGGGCTGTACTTTTTAAAATTAATTACCCAATGTATCTGATCCATAAAAGTGTATAATAATAATTTGTATCCCAACTACTTTGCTAGTAATCGCACATGAAGCGAAATAATAACATTCAACCACCGATAAACAACGTAAAATCTAAGTTTCAAAAATCCTCCTGAACAAACTAAAATAGATAGAGGGCTGTACTTTTTAGAATTAATTACCCAATGTATCTGATCTATAAACGTGTATAATAATAATTTGTATCCCAACTACTTTGCTAGTAATCGCACATGAAGCGAAATAATAACATTCAACCACCGATAAACAACGTAAAATCTAAGTTTCAAAAATCCTCCTGAACAAACTAAAATAGATAGAGGGCTGTACTTTTTAAAATTAATTACCCAATGTATCTGATCCATAAAAGTGTATAATAATAATTTGTATCGCAACTACTTTGCTCGTAATCGCACATGAAGCGAAATAATAACATTCAACCACCGATAAACAAAGTAAAATCTAAGTTTCAAAAATCCTCCTGAACAAACTAAAATAGATAGAGGGCTGTACTTTTTAAAATTAATTACCCAATGTATCTGATCCATAAAAGTGTATAATAATAATTTGTATCCCAACTACTTTGCTAGTAATCGCACATGAAGCGAAATAATAACATTCAACCACCGATAAACAACGTAAAATCTAAGTTTCAAAAATCCTCCTGAACAAACTAAAATAGATAGAGGGCTGTACTTTTTAGAATTAATTACCCAATGTATCTGATCTATAAACGTGTATAATAATAATTTGTATCCCAACTACTTTGCTAGTAATCGCACATGAAGCGAAATAATAACATTCAACCACCGATAAACAACGTAAAATCTAAGTTTCAAAAATCCTCCTGAACAAACTAAAATAGATAGAGGGCTGTACTTTTTAGAATTAATTACCCAATGTATCTGATCTATAAACGTGTATAATAATAATTTGTATCCCAACTACTTTGCTAGTAATCGCACATGAAGCGAAATAATAACATTCAACCACCGATAAACAACGTAAAATCTAAGTTTCAAAAATCCTCCTGAACAAACTAAAATAGATAGAGGGCTGTACTTTTTAGAATTAATTACCCAATGTATCTGATCTATAAACGTGTATAATAATAATTTGTATCCCAACTACTTTGCTAGTAATCGCACATGAAGCGAAATAATAACATTCAACCACCGATAAACAACGTAAAATCTAAGTTTCAAAAATCCTTCTGAACAAACTAAAATAGATAGAGGGATGTACTTTTTAGAATTAATTACCCAATGTATCTGATCTATAAACGTGTATAATAATAATTTGTATCCCAACTACTTTGCTAGTAATCGCACATGAAGCGAAATAATAACATTCAACCACCGATAAATAACGTAAAATCTAAGTTTCAAAAATCCTCCTGAACAAACTAAAATAGATAGAGGGCTGTACTTTTTAGAATTAATTACCCAATGTATCTGATCTATAAACGTGTATAATAATAATTTGTATCCCAACTACTTTGCTAGTAATCGCACATGAAGCGAAATAATAACATTCAACCACCGATAAACAACGTAAAATCTAAGTTTCAAAAATCCTCCTGAACAAACTAAAATAGATAGAGGGCTGTACTTTTTAAAATTAATTACCCTATGTATCTGATCCATAAAAGTGTATAATAATAATTTGTATCCCAACTACTTTGCTAGTAATCGCACATGAAGCGAAATAATAACATTCAACCACCGATAAACAACGTAAAATCTAAGTTTCAAAAATCCTCCTGAACAAACTAAAATAGATAGAGGGCTGTACTTTTTAGAATTAATTACCCAATGTATCTGATCTATAAACGTGTATAATAATAATTTGTATCCCAACTACTTTGCTAGTAATCGCACATGAAGCGAAATAATAACATTCAACCACCGATAAACAACGTAAAATCTAAGTTTCAAAAATCCTCCTGAACAAACTAAAATAGATAGAGGGCTGTACTTTTTAGAATTAATTACCCAATGTATCTGATCTATAAACGTGTATAATAATAATTTGTATCCCAACTACTTTGCTAGTAATCGCACATGAAGCAAAATAATAACATTCAACCACCGATAAATAACGTAAAATCTAAGTTTCAAAAATCCTCCTGAACAAACTAAAATAGATAGAGGGCTGTACTTTTTAGAATTAATTACCCAATGTATCTGATCTATAAACGTGTATAATAATAATTTGTATCCCAACTACTTTGCTAGTAATCGCACATGAAGCGAAATAATAACATTCAACCACCGATAAACAACGTAAAATCTAAGTTTCAAAAATCCTCCTGAACAAACTAAAATAGATAGAGGGCTGTACTTTTTAGAATTAATTACCCAATGTATCTGATCTATAAACGTGTATAATAATAATTTGTATCCCAACTACTTTGCTCGTAATCGCACAGGAAGCGAAATAATAACATTCAACCACCGATAAACAACGTAAAATCTAAGTTTCAAAAATCCTCCTGAACAAACTAAAATAGATAGAAGGCTGTACTTTTTAGAATTAATTACCCAATGTATCTGATCCATAAACGTGTATAATAATAATTTGTATCCCAACTACTTTGCTCGTAATCGCACATGAAGCAAAATAATAACATTCAACCACCGATAAACAACGTAAAATCTAAGTTTGAAAAATCCTCCTGAACAAACTAAAATAGATAGAGGGCTGTACATTTTAAAATTAATTACCCAATGTATCTGATCCATAAAAGTGTATAATAATAATTTGTATCGCAACTACTTTGCTCGTAATCGCACATGAAGCGAAATAATAACATTCAACCACCGATAAACAACGTAAAATCTAAGTTTCAAAAATCCTCCTGAACAAACTAAAATAGATAGAGGGCTGTACTTTTTAAAATTAATTACCCAATGTATCTGATCCATAAAAGTGTATAATAATAATTTGTATCCCAACTACTTTGCTAGTAATCGCACATGAAGCGAAATAATAACATTCAACCACCGATAAACAACGTAAAATCTAAGTTTCAAAAATCCTCCTGAACAAACTAAAATAGATAGAGGGCTGTACTTTTTAGAATTAATTACCCAATGTATCTGATCTATAAACGTGTATAATAATAATTTGTATCCCAACTACTTTGCTAGTAATCGCACATGAAGCGAAATAATAACATTCAACCACCGATAAACAACGTAAAATCTAAGTTTCAAAAATCCTCCTGAACAAACTAAAATAGATAGAGGGCTGTACTTTTTAAAATTAATTACCCAATGTATCTGATCCATAAAAGTGTATAATAATAATTTGTATCGCAACTACTTTGCTCGTAATCGCACATGAAGCGAAATAATAACATTCAACCACCGATAAACAAAGTAAAATCTAAGTTTCAAAAATCCTCCTGAACAAACTAAAATAGATAGAGGGCTGTACTTTTTAAAATTAATTACCCAATGTATCTGATCCATAAAAGTGTATAATAATAATTTGTATCCCAACTACTTTGCTAGTAATCGCACATGAAGCGAAATAATAACATTCAACCACCGATAAACAACGTAAAATCTAAGTTTCAAAAATCCTCCTGAACAAACTAAAATAGATAGAGGGCTGTACTTTTTAGAATTAATTACCCAATGTATCTGATCTATAAACGTGTATAATAATAATTTGTATCCCAACTACTTTGCTAGTAATCGCACATGAAGCGAAATAATAACATTCAACCACCGATAAACAACGTAAAATCTAAGTTTCAAAAATCCTCCTGAACAAACTAAAATAGATAGAGGGCTGTACTTTTTAGAATTAATTACCCAATGTATCTGATCTATAAACGTGTATAATAATAATTTGTATCCCAACTACTTTGCTAGTAATCGCACATGAAGCGAAATAATAACATTCAACCACCGATAAACAACGTAAAATCTAAGTTTCAAAAATCCTCCTGAACAAACTAAAATAGATAGAGGGCTGTACTTTTTAGAATTAATTACCCAATGTATCTGATCTATAAACGTGTATAATAATAATTTGTATCCCAACTACTTTGCTAGTAATCGCACATGAAGCGAAATAATAACATTCAACCACCGATAAACAACGTAAAATCTAAGTTTCAAAAATCCTTCTGAACAAACTAAAATAGATAGAGGGATGTACTTTTTAGAATTAATTACCCAATGTATCTGATCTATAAACGTGTATAATAATAATTTGTATCCCAACTACTTTGCTAGTAATCGCACATGAAGCGAAATAATAACATTCAACCACCGATAAATAACGTAAAATCTAAGTTTCAAAAATCCTCCTGAACAAACTAAAATAGATAGAGGGCTGTACTTTTTAGAATTAATTACCCAATGTATCTGATCTATAAACGTGTATAATAATAATTTGTATCCCAACTACTTTGCTAGTAATCGCACATGAAGCGAAATAATAACATTCAACCACCGATAAACAACGTAAAATCTAAGTTTCAAAAATCCTCCTGAACAAACTAAAATAGATAGAGGGCTGTACTTTTTAAAATTAATTACCCAATGTATCTGATCCATAAAAGTGTATAATAATAATTTGTATCCCAACTACTTTGCTAGTAATCGCACATGAAGCGAAATAATAACATTCAACCACCGATAAACAACGTAAAATCTAAGTTTCAAAAATCCTCCTGAACAAACTAAAATAGATAGAGGGCTGTACTTTTTAGAATTAATTACCCAATGTATCTGATCTATAAACGTGTATAATAATAATTTGTATCCCAACTACTTTGCTAGTAATCGCACATGAAGCGAAATAATAACATTCAACCACCGATAAACAACGTAAAATCTAAGTTTCAAAAATCCTCCTGAACAAACTAAAATAGATAGAGGGCTGTACTTTTTAGAATTAATTACCCAATGTATCTGATCTATAAACGTGTATAATAATAATTTGTATCCCAACTACTTTGCTAGTAATCGCACATGAAGCAAAATAATAACATTCAACCACCGATAAATAACGTAAAATCTAAGTTTCAAAAATCCTCCTGAACAAACTAAAATAGATAGAGGGCTGTACTTTTTAGAATTAATTACCCAATGTATCTGATCTATAAACGTGTATAATAATAATTTGTATCCCAACTACTTTGCTAGTAATCGCACATGAAGCGAAATAATAACATTCAACCACCGATAAACAACGTAAAATCTAAGTTTCAAAAATCCTCCTGAACAAACTAAAATAGATAGAGGGCTGTACTTTTTAGAATGAATTACCCAATGTATCTGATCTATAAACGTGTATAATAATAATTTGTATCCCAACTACTTTGCTAGTAATCGCACATGAAGCGAAATAATAACATTCAACCACCGATAAACAACGTAAAATCTAAGTTTCAAAAATCCTCCTGAACAAACTAAAATAGATAGAGGGCTGTACTTTTTAAAATTAATTACCCAATGTATCTGATCCATAAAAGTGTATAATAATAATTTGTATCCCAACTACTTTGCTAGTAATCGCACATGAAGCGAAATAATAACATTCAACCACCGATAAACAACGTAAAATTCTAAGTTTCAAAAATCCTCCTGAACAAACTAAAATAGATAGAGGCCTGTACTTTTTAGAATTAATTACCCAATGTATCTGATCTATAAACGCGTATAATAATAATTTGTATCCCAACTACTTTGCTCGTAATCGCACATGAAGCGAAATAATAACATTCAACCACCGATAAACAACGTAAAATCTAAGTTTCAAAAATCCTCCTGAACAAACTAAAATAGATAGAGGGCTGTACTTTTTAGAATGAATTACCCAATGTATCTGATCTATAAACGTGTATAATAATAATTTGTATCCCAACTACTTTGCTAGTAATCGCACATGAAGCGAAATAATAACATTCAACCACCGATAAACAACGTAAAATCTAAGTTTCAAAAATCCTCCTGAACAAACTAAAATAGATAGAGGGCTGTACTTTTTAAAATTAATTACCCAATGTATCTGATCCATAAAAGTGTATAATAATAATTTGTATCCCAACTACTTTGCTAGTAATCGCACATGAAGCGAAATAATAACATTCAACCACCGATAAACAACGTAAAATTCTAAGTTTCAAAAATCCTCCTGAACAAACTAAAATAGATAGAGGCCTGTACTTTTTAGAATTAATTACCCAATGTATCTGATCTATAAACGCGTATAATAATAATTTGTATCCCAACTACTTTGCTCGTAATCGCACATGAAGCGAAATAATAACATTCAACCACCGATAAACAACGTAAAATCTAAGTTTCAAAAATCCTCCTGAACAAACTAAAATAGATAGAGGGCTGTACTTTTTAGAATTAATTACCCAATGTATCTGATCCATAAACGTGTATAATAATAATTTGTATCCCAACTACTTTGCTCGTAATCGCACACAATAAATTAAAAAAATCAGCATTTTCGATAAATGTTTCGATAAATTCAAAAACTCGGCATTTCCTTTAGAGGGAGTATTAATTCTGTAATTTGCAGAGGTGAGTGAATTTATTTGACAGATTGCAGCAGTAATGGAATCGATTACAGTGCCCCCAGCAAATAGAGACACCATGAATTGCATCATTATTTTCCCGTCGAAAACGCGAGTGGCGATTGACCCTATTGGAAAGCAAAATCTCATTACAAATCAGCAATTTAGTTTCAAACAAACGCACTCGTCTGTATGCCAATCAAAATAATACATTCTCGTTGGTGAAACTGCAGGTTTGAAAATTTTTCGAACGTACTTTGCATGCAATTTACATGCCATTTGAAAACGATATTTTCGCAATTTGCATTTTCCAGAACTGGCATACAATTGGCCAGCACTTCCGCGGTAAAATGCAAATTGTGTTATTCAGTTGGGCCAAATCAACTCGACTGAAACCTGTCCGTCTTTTATGCATTTGACGGGTGTTCCCGGAAACCTCTGAACTTCACGTTTCCGTTCTGCGAATCATTTAAAATTATTCACAGTCAGTTGAAAACTTGCACGTTAAAGCAAATATTCAATAAATACACTGCCAGAAATCATTAGAAACGTCTGCGTTTTCATGGTCGTACTATTCAAAAATTTAACAATTAGTTTAGTAACATGAAATGCTAACAACCAAATGAAATAAACAAGAAATGAATGAAATAATTTTGAGTTCCCATAACTATCATTTACATATTGTGACGATCAGATGAAATTTGAACGAATTAAACTATTTGTGAATAGAACAATTTGTTTTTCGACGAAGTTTTTAGATTTAAATTCTGTGCAAACGAATAAAATGTTTACCCAGTGAATTCTCATAGTGATGATGCAGTAAAAGTCACGTAGAAGTGACTTTTAACTTCGAGTACGAAGTTTGTTTAAACACAGATTGGTAATTAAAAGTTTCACCGGTCTGGATTGCGGCTTTAACAAACTATTTCAGTAAAATTACTGTGACGTGCTGCAACGTCATTAGAACTTTGATTATTTGAAGCTATTCTAAAACTTTTGACGACCACGTAGAACAGCGTTTCTCACGGGGTTCCACAGAACCCTGAAGTTCAGCCAGATGTCGTCAGGGGTTACATGTGGCCAGGCACATGACTTTATCATACAATATATAAAATTAATAGTTTAGCTGCATGAGATTCTATCGAGATCGATCGTGTTTGGATTAAAATAAAACGAATTAGCCAGGATTTGACAGATATTGACAGTAGGTATTGTCAAAAAATCAGCCTTTAACACTACCTACTGTCATTAGAATAAAAATATCTGGCAAATCCTATATTAATGCAGACACGATCTCGATCAAATAGAATTTGCTCCTAAAGCTAAACTATTAATTTTACCAAAAAATGTCATAGACAGAAATTATACAAAATTTCCTCTACTTTAATTTATTATTTAACTATTTTGACGAAATTACAGAAATGGCGGCTCATTTACAAAATCCTTGAAAAATGCATAACAATATTGCTATCCCCAATTCGCACTTGAAATACACATTGACTTTGTAAACACCATGGAAACACCAAGCTGTTTCAATATTGTTTCACATAGCGTACGTGCGCGCGTGTTTCTCCTCCTCATCACATTCTCAATGCATTTGCGCGTTGAATTGACGATTCGCAACCGCTGACGTCTGAATACTGTCAAAAGTTTCAAAATTTCCTGGCTACCTACTATTAATATAGACACGATTTCGATCAAATAGAATTTGCTCCTGCAGCTAAACTATTAATTTTACCAAAAAATGTCATAGACATAAATTATATAAAATTTCCTCTTCTTTAATTTCTATTAACTATTTTGATGAAATTACAGAAATGGCGGCTCATTTGCAAAATCCTTGAAAAATGCTAAGAGTAAATAGTCAGTTCCTTTGGACCCTTTTGAACCAACACACATACACACACAGACATTTTTTGTACCTTGAGCAAAAATGTTCAGGAGACCCATAAAGACCTATTTCCGCAAAAATCTCATTTTTTTTTTTTCGGCACAATTACAATACTTCATCATACTACGTATGATAAAGTAAAAAGGATATACCTTCTTATGTCACAAGTTGGTTGTAAAACCAATTGTAGAAAACCCACGGTATAACGGGTAATTATTTTGTAAATTATTACATATATTATAGAAAATGTTCAACATATTGCCCGAGAACTTATTATAAAATCTTGACAACTGAAAATAATTTTTTATTAATTTTAATAATAATAATAATAATAATAATAATAAAGATTTTATTTTCTTATAATCAATTAAATTTACAAAAATAAAAAATTTTAAATTTCATTACGCATATTTACTTAGAATTTGGTGGTGCATTTATTTTAGCTTCGTGTAGTGTTATGAAAACACTAGAACACAAACAAATCTAGTAGTAACTTTTATGTTTCCAAGATTGATGATATTGACGTCAAGTGTCAAATAAGGCTGACATCTCAATCGCTATTGGCTCGCCTCAATCGTATTGGTGAATTTTGTGACAACTACCAACTGTTAAAGATAAAACTACTCTAGATTGTAAGACGACAACCGCAATTTTCGAAATTTACGAAAAATTAATGTCGCAAAGTAGAAAGAATTGGATATAACACTCGTTTTATAAGACGTATTGGCGCACTCGTTCCATTTGGACACTCCTCGCTACGCTCGTCGTACCCAAAACAATTTTTGCCAATTTTTGTCTTATAAAACTTGTATCAGAATATACTGCCATTGTGCATATTTTCAGCTTTTTGTGTTGATGAGCTTTCTCTTATTTAACAAAGTTTAAGAGAAAACACAGAAATATAATCTGTATGTGTCTCTATGTCTATGATTTTATTTTTATTATTGTTAATTGCTTAATTTATATTAATTTCTTTATATTTTATTATTCTAAAAGATATTATTTGTATTCCTTCCTTTCTTAGTTTTCGCATTGTTTGCTTTGTACTTGATCCTCCTTCCTTTTGTTAACATTTGAAATGAGTGTAACTTTTGAAGATATTGAAAGACCAAAATAGTTTGTACACAGGGCAAAATGTCTGTAAAATTACTGAAAATGGATGGACTAAACTACTAAAATTGTTGTCAAAAGCTCATCAAATATAATTTTTACTTTTATATGTCACACAAAACGGAGTTGTTGTTAACAAAACTGCGAGATTTATTTGTCGTTTGTTTCAGTTGACGTTACGTTCATAGTTGATATTTTGATCAACTTCCGGACGACATACATCAGCGGAAACGACGAGGTGGTGTCACATCCGGGTAGAATAGCGGTTCACTACCTCAAGGGCTGGTTTCTTATAGATCTGGTAGCTGCAATACCTTTCGACTTGTTACTTTTTGGTAGCGACACGGATGAAGTAAGTATTACCGCATAGTTGTGTGTGTTTATTGTCAAAACTCATGGCCAAAGAATAAATACAAGCATATGTATGTATATAACGTTCCTGTAAAATAGGGTTTGCCTTCAAGAATATTATATTTAGACAGTTATATGAAGTCGGTTTTGTCTCCAATTTCAATTGTAATCGTAGTGATGCCTCTAGTATCTATATATTCAAAGCATACAAAAATTAAGAAGATACATAAGTATATTGGACAAAAATAAAACAATGAAAAGTTTGATTTGATCAGCTATTATTTGTCATTCTGTGATTTTGGTTTGAAACTGTAGATAAACAAAAACTATAAAAAAAATAAATTTAATATATCTTGTACAACACTAATACAATTTACAGGCATTTCGTAATTTTCGGAAATAAAAAAATTACGGAGTAACAGAATCATTCAAAAAAATATAGGCATTTTTTATGAAACGTACTGTTATCCGTATGTACCCTAAGATTGTAGAACTCTAAAACCAATTGTTTATGAGTTAATGCTCTTTGGTTTAGCAACAGCCATATGAGAAAAGTTAGTATTTTGTGGACCGAGACTACCAACTAGCAAGCCAAAAAGTGATTATTTTCCGGGTCGGGAGAAGAGATGGACAACCGAGCCGTAGGCGAGGCTGGACACTTCTCGAGACATCCCTTTGATTTTCTGGAGCATTTAACGAATAATATATGTATAGTATAATATACCTAAACTGACCAGAAGCAACATTATAATCAAGATAATGCAAGTACAGAAAGAAGCCGACAGATAACTAAAAAGTATTCGTTAAAAATCAGTTTGAAGAGACCCTCAAAGTAGATGATAGAACTCGAGATATCGACGAATTACGAAAAATATCATTGGTCCAGAAGCTACAACAACAAATGTTTACGTTATAATCTAAAAATTGTCTTTGCCACCAACAAACTCACTAGGAGGTACAATAAAACCAATAGGACGAAAGTACGAAGCAAAACATTAATCAATTCTGAACAGGATCCAGGGAAACTGACTCCGAAAAAAACACAAAAGGTCTGAATAATGACTTGAATACAGAGAATTTCGAAGTGTCGATCAATGAAAGCGGATATGGCGTGGAAAATGTATAGGGTAGAAATAGCAAAAAACAAAAGTGTTATTCTCAACGCGGGGTGCATTCGAGAAAATCAATAACCCTCATCGGGGTACTGTGGAGAAAAACTATGAAAATATATATTCAATTTATAACCAAGCATAAAAAACAACTATAAGTGTTTAGAAACATGTTTGTTTTGTTTATAACAACTCTGACTTCACTTGGACACTAAACGTTGAAGAACTAACTAACCAACAAAAAAACAATGTGTTTAACACTGTTTAACCAACCACGGAGGTAGTGATGATTCCCAAGCCAAGGAAACCACCAAATAAAGCATCTTCCTATACACCAATTTTGCTATTGCCCATTTTAACAAAGTTGTGTATTTGAAAAGCTTTTACAAAAAAGAGTGTACCAACCAATCCTACAGAAACAAACATTTGACACTCGATCAGGTCCATAGAATGACAACGGTGATACACAACAGAAGTAAAAATGTATGCTCTTCCATCTTCCTGGATGTAGCTAAAGCCTTCGATAAAGCTTGACAAAGTTTATAACCGGGAAAAAATTGCGTAGGCAACCAAATATACTTCATAATTTTGTAAAACGATTTACGCCGAAATGATTAGGTAATTCAATACCAAATAATAAGTTAAAGTGCGAAATGGGGAGACCTTTATCACATTAAGTTAAAGTGAGTCTAGGTTTTGTCGAGTCTAGGTGACGGATGTTCAAATTATTGGTGGAACATGCATATGTAATAGCCGATTGAAATTTATAACTGTATTTCCGACTTAATGTAAAGCTGGAGTGCCGCAAGGTAGCGAACTTGGCCCAATACTATGTCTTCTTTATAAATATTATTTTTGATAGTTCTAACAACTATCGCATCTTTTTATAGAGGAAGAGGTATATTTTTGTATGAGATGTGCTATTTTAATTATATCTTAAATAATAACAGACTGCTTTCTCATGTTTAAACCACATTACATACCACAACTATTAATTTCAGAAATAAATAATCCACAATCTATTGAGGTGCTATAGCAGAAAGCTTCACGTGACAGCAATATTGACAATTATTTTGAATGTGACGTTGTTATTTAAGAACTTTTATGGTTAGAGAACTGAGCTGTATATGTCAAGGAGCGTTCACATTCAAGACATTTTCCTCAATTTTACTAAAAACTGTTAGTTTTCTTAATTAAGTTAGTTAGTTTTATCAGATGCTCAATGGACATAATCTGGAAGTTGTCAACATTATAAGTGATTGGGTACAAGGATGCCTTGTATAGAATGAAAGAAAATTCATATAAAGACGTAATTCATCAATTTCAACAACAAGATAATACAGTATATTCCAGTGCAAATAAATAACCACCATACCTTACTCGAACATGGAAAAATACTTTGTCGTAACACTAATACTTTGTTGGAAAGAACATGTCAAAAGGAAACGAGAATAATTAGGCATAAAATACACGTACATATGGTAGAAAGTCGGCTTTGTCAACATATAATAAGCTCCTACTTTATACGCAGATGCTCAAACCTGTGTGGGCGTATGGTAGTCTCAAGGCTTCCAAAATAAATCCTAAAAAACATTGTTGGAATATTAGAATAGCAATCTCCACAGGGGCCTTGAGATTTATTTAGCTACGGAAAAAAGTCTGTTGACGTATACATATATATATTTGTATATTATGTTGTATTTATTGGTTTGGCCATGAGTTCTATTTGTTAGATAACTCCCTACCCTTAGTTAAATGTGTTGGATGTTGTAGTAGTGTCACTAGATCTACAAAATTTCCCTCTTTCCAAATTTCTGTGTGTCTTCCTCTTTCCATTCAGACAGCGATCTGAGATTTGTGATTCTTCTTTAGAATTGTGACGATATATTGCGTTTACAGTTCGAGACGTTTGCGCAAGATTTTAAAACGAATATCTTCTTTTGTCTATAGTTGGGCTTGGACAAAGACGAGGTAGATTTTAGCTTTTTAGACAAAAATTATATTACTCTGGAATCTTTTATTTTTCGTGGTTGCTTTCGCTTCTTTGCAAACAGAACTACACCTGAACATACAGAATAAATCTACTAAGTTCACCTAAAAGTTCTTACTCAGTTTATAGGTAGAATTTGATTGCTTTCTTGAAGCTATAACTAAAGCATCCTTCTATTCTTAGCATTCTGCTTAATTATCTATATTCAGTTCCAGAAAAGAGTAGACAGCATCACAGAAGTAACGAAATATGATGTTGGGTTAAGAATTTCAAAAGTATTAAAGAAGTGATATTAATGCAATAAATGAATGAAGGATGTGCATTTCAAACTGAAACTGCAGTGTAGACAGAAAATAATTCTTTGGTTTGGGTTGGGCTGGGCTTATCAGTCATCATTAAGAGCTAGAACAAGGTTTTTTGTAAATAAGCGAGAGTAGTACCTACAACTCAAAATAAAACATGTAGTTTTACGAACTACTAAATTATCATTTACAGTATGTCAACCAAAACTATTAAGCTTAGTAGAACAAATTTTTCAACATATTTAAGACGAAGAATGTGGGTACATGATAAATAAAGAATTATTTAAAAATATTGAAAGATGTAGGTTTGGGAGGAGGAAAAAAGAGTTTTAGAACCAAGGTATTCAGACCGATTCTGTACAAAATAGTTGCTAAGTAACCACAAACATTTCATAACAATTGGTAGAATCACTGTTAGTTTTTAATTAATTTCAATACTAATGTCATTAAAGGCGAAGCATTTACAATGCTGAATGATTTTGTGTCTAAAATTAGTAGACTAACAGCCATAGTCAAAATATTTATTTCACATACAGTATGGTTGCAAAAACAAAAAAATGCCTAGATTATTTTTAACAACAAATTACGACAACTGCAGTAGTGAATTCTTCAAATTCTTTAGTCAGATTCGTTGACTAATTTTTCAATAGTCGACAAAAATCAATCAAAATTCTCTGTTTGGGTTAAACTTGCACCTAAGCGACTGATACAGTTATTTTAGTTATTTGTATTCATTTATTTTAATTTGAAAGTTAGATATCCAAAACAAAAACTTATTTAATAAAAATATACTTAAATCCACTACAATATGAGATTGTACAAGGCTTGTACAATATAAAATCTGGGTAATTTGATTTACCAAGTCGTAAGCGCCCCGATAAGCCAAGCCAAACCAAGAATACAACCAACAAGGAAAACACCTAAACGCTAACACTTCACAGCTAAACAGAGTTTATATAATTTTTGTCTTAGTATTATTACCGATCGAGAGATTTTTCCCATAATGTATTATTATAATATTATACATTCTTAATCACCGGATATCCCACATTTATATTAATTCTTTGCAATTATTGCCACGCTTTGCTACCGCTTGTTTGAGTAATTTGCTATCTGACGTCATCGATGACGTACGGGAATGTTATAAAATTTTGTAGTGAAAGCAGTACTGGTTATTTATAATTTTGTTTTCGAGAAAATGACGTACTATGTTAAGTGATCCGAATACTGAGGTGAATTACTGGTAGAGCCAATTTTTTTAAGGCACTAGTATAGATTATTATTACTTGATCAAATTTGAGGGAGATATAATGGTTTGAAATTGTGGTTTTAATACTTTAAATATTGACTCTTTAAAGTTTTGTCGGCTTATGAGTTATCTTTATCTTACGCAATAAAATTATTTGTAGAAACCTATGTAAATAATGTTTGATTTAAAACTGTCTATTGAGCTGTTTTATTGTATTTTCAAATAAACAAAATTACCAATCATTCTCACTTAAAAGGGACAATCTGAATAAAAATATCAAAGAAATAAATATATGAAAGCAGTCTCCCCTATATTATAGATCATCCTGTATATTATTTTCATCGTTGCAATAAAATAGGAAGAAATTAAAAATTTTGAATAGCCTGTATAAGATATCACATGATGAAGTAAATATCGTCTTATTTGGTTATGTTTCTAGTTTTGGACCACCAATCATAAAACTTCTAGCTTCAATAATAACCGAGATATTCAATTTTAAACGTAAACGCGAAAATTACCAAAAAAAATTGAAAAATCAAAAAAAAAACGCAAAAATTGTGATATTTAGATACAGGTAAACTTTTTTTAAAATGATGTATTTTGATACGTAGAAACCGAAAATAAATTAAAAAATATATCATTCTTATTAAAATAACAAAATTGATACCGACTTCCGGTGACCGGATGTGACAGTTAATTTGAGAATATTTTACCTGAAAAGCTCAGATCGAGTAAATTGCAGTTCCAAAATTTCAATTTTCCAGAGTTAATAGAACATGAGAAACTTCTAATGTACCAGTTCCGTGAGACACCCTGTATAGGTTTAAACTTAGCCAAAGGATCGTAAAAACATATTTATGCAGATACAATCTAAACATCGATAGTTTTTTATATAGTTTTTTACAAAAACTACAAACTAATACTTGAGTCTAAAAGCAGAAATGTCTCCACTTCTAACCCAAGTAACATAACAAACATAAAATTTCGATAAATTAATGCTGTTACATCGGATTCCGAACTAAAATCCAATATTACTTACAAAGAAATAAAACAAAACGTCCTTATAAACCTTGTTTATTTCGCATACGTAGCACAAGCATCAAACACTCTTAACCTTTGCGTAAACGGCATGAAGATGGTCTGTTAGGGGAACCCTGGACGTTTGGACGCTGAGCTTGAAGTGCAACCTATCGTTATCCTCCTTGTAGATATACAGCCTCCTCAAATTCTCCACGGGATCTCTAACAGAAGTCATCTTACCAATATTAGTCGTCTTGAAACAAATACAGTCGTTCCTAGCTGGCTTCAACACAGTTTCTTCCACTGACGTACCGCCAAAGTTATGGGCTATCAGCAACGCCAATTGATTCGTGGAAGGATTAATTCTTAAGAAGCCTGCGTCGATATAAAGGGGTGCCCTGGTGAGGGGGTCCCAACTGACCGATCTGTAGATGAGCAAGGTTTCACCTGCTGGGATAAACTCGAGTTCTTCGTCGAATTCGAAGGACTTGATGGTCGGAAATTTGCCCAAACCAGGTGAAACGGTCCTCCACTTGCCTATGAGGTAGGATATGGGTCTGAACGCGTCAAATAATACACCAACTGGCATATTACTGGCGCTTTAATTTAGCCTTTGGGCACTGAGAATGTTGACCGAGGTGATACATGAAAATTTTGATAGAATGGAGACAGGTTATGACATATTCTTGATGTCAAGTAGCTTCAGACGCGAAATTAGTTACCATGGACAACCATGGACTACTAGACTAGGCAATAGAGGTTTTTGCGTGACGAAAATAGTAGCAGAAAACCAACTGAAGTACAATAAAAAAGGCTCTAAAATATTGCCTGAATCAGGAAAATAAAGGAATAGTCAAATACAATCAAATACAATCGGAATTGTATTTGCATTTTAATAGACATAGCTAAATAAAATAGCTCATTAGCTTTTATAAAGAATTAGGATCAATTAGGAAAAATAATATGAAACTGTACTGTAGTGTAGTGATCCTATACAAAAATGAAAAGAGAAATATAAAATAGCCCTAACGATCCTTTTGAGTTTTTGTGCGATATCCACAAACTTAAAGAAAATGTTATAAGTAAAAATGATTTACTGGCACATTCCAAAGATATAGAAACCGCTTTAAAAGTTGGCGATTCCTCCATCTTAACGGTTTAGCATTTGCTGCCGAAATGGTAAGCTAGTTATTAATTTTTGTTCGGGTAGACACATAATTTGCCCGCCTATAAAAATAATATTAAAATGTGTTGAGTCTTTGATGATATTATTATTGAAATTAATTAAAAACTATCAGTGATTAAAAAATTCCCCATGAAATGCTTGCATCAATATCTCCGAAAATATTACTCTTACCAGAATAAATTACACATCATATTAACGATAAAATTTTGATGAAGATTTGGGTACACGATAAACAAAGAATTACTTAAAATATTGAAAGATTTAGATTTCGGAAAATGTAAAGAACGGAGATATTATGTCAATATCTATTCTGTCAAAAACGACAGAAGTTTGCTGATGACAGATCAACCATAACAGTGTAGATATTGACATAATATTTCGGTTCTGAAAACCCGTTTTTTTAACCTTCTACCAAATCTACATCTTTCAATATTTTTAAGTATTTTTTTAATATGGTGTACATTTTGTTCTGCGAAGCTTAATACTTTCGGAGATATTTGATGCAAGTAGTTCATGACAAATTTCACTGATAATCACTGATAATTTATAATTAATTTCAATAATAATGTCTTCATTCAGTAAACATTTTGATGGCATTATTGGTACTATTTTCATAGTCGGGCGAATTAATTATGATGTTAAATGATTTTGCGTCCATAGACCTTGTTTCCAGAAGGTCCAGTTAACGTTTTTAAAAATTCATTACCTCCCTTAACATTGGGCCAAATTTAAACATTGCTTAGCAGTTTTTTCTAACCCTGCCTATAACTGTTGCTACCTGAGCGGGCGATAGACAGTTTGCTAAACTAATATTAATAAAAAAGTACTTAAGAACCATGTCTACTTAAAATTGTCTTAATGGGTTAGCAATGAAGCAATGAATTGAGTAATACATTAGATCTGAACGAAGTTACTCGCGATTTTGCAGAAAAAAAGGTTCGAAAGAGCTAATTTTAATTTAGGGTTAAACTTTGTATATTGTACTAGTATAATCTCCAAAGGTTGTGTTTTTATTACAAATAAATTTCGTAAATATTGTCCGAGTGTTGACTGTACTTTTCATCATGATTTTTGTATAAATCTGTTTTTGTGTATAAATCAGCATTCAAAAAATTGTTATTGAATTAAGTGTCAGCAAGAATACCGCGAAGAATAAAATTGATGGAACCGGAACAAAATTGTAGGTTGACAAATACTGTCAGAGTTTAGACATCATAGGTTAACAAATACTGTCAATGTAAATGTTACACAACTAAAATCGTTGAGAATATAAATGCACAATTTCACTTTGCTGTCCCCGTTCTTTTATGCCCGCGATGGTACTCTCAAATTATATATTAGTAGTTCTTCTTTAATTTGAAACATTTGCCGTCCAATAACTAAATGCTCTTTGTATTATTGAATTATGGAAACGCATTCTGTCATTAAAAGTAGTCCACATGATGCTGATTATATTTATTCGATAATATTAATACTTATAAATTATTTTTCACATTTTAAAATGTTATTCATTCGAAATATATTCCGTTCTAAATAAACATTAGTTATCATACCAAGATAATAAAATCTGTAAAAAATGTATTCAAATTTCGAAAAAATAGGTTAAAACGAACATTTTAGTATCACTGGCATTGACTACAAACATAAGCAATAGAAATGCGACAATAATACTTAAAAACGTTTTAAATAAAACTCGATGCATTCAGAGAAACCACCATATGATACAAATTTGACGGACAAATACCAAAAAAAAAAATCCGTAATAAGAATTCACCTCAGTATTCGTTTGTCATATGTTGTAGAAACTTCGAACAGACTGCTACAAAAAAAAAATACCCCCAACCCTTCTAAATCTGTACAAGTAAAAAATAAATAAAAACATACTTTGTCTATATAAAACTTGTCTTGACCCCTATAACCCTAACATTCTAGCCTAGCAGTAGCTTTGTCCATAGCGCGAGACAGCTTCAGCATTTTCTATCTCTTTTTGTCTGTATATTGCGGTGGTTCCCCCCGTCAATTACCCAGTGGCGTACGCCTCCCTTTCGGGGGTACTCTTTACACAATTCGGGGATGGGCATGTAAATTTACTAATTAAAAAGGGGGAACCGGGTCCCTGTCGGTGTTGGTCATTTGTCTCTCTTCATTTCAGACCACCACCCTTATAGGTTTACTAAAAACTGCACGTTTGCTGCGTTTAGTGAGGGTAGCGAGGAAAATAGACAGGTACTCAGAGTATGGTGCCGCTGTACTTCTGTTGCTGATGGCTACGTTCGCGTTGATAGCGCACTGGCTAGCTTGCATATGGTGAGTAGACCTAGTGTAGTTTAGATTATTACTTAGGTTTAGTTTAGTTGTAGTAGAGGTTTACATTAATGTGTGTTTAGGTACACTGATGCTTCAGATGTATGAGTCTATGCTCTGTAGTTGTTAACGGTCATTTAAAATATGATGATAAGGTAAACGTCCCAAGTTCAGACACTGTCCTCAATTCCGACATATTTGTGTTTAGTTGGGTAAAATAAGAAATCTACAAGTTTGAACTTTATTTTAGGACTACTTCCGGTTTGTTGATTTGACATTACACTTATCAACCCACAATCGTTTCTTATTCTACCAATGTTCTAACTGCCAATAAACAGTATAAAGGCCTTAACAAGACATAAAACACCCTCTAAAAGAAATGCTGATTTTTTAAATTTATCGAAACAGCCAAATTTTCAATATAAATCGTAACCATATCATAACTCTAAAAATAAACTTAAGAATTTTTATGAAACTTGCTACGATTGTTTATGATGCATCAATAAACAGTATAAAGGCCCTAACAAGACATAAAGCTCCCTCTAAAGGAAATGCTGATTTTTTGAATTTATCGAAACAGCCATATGTTCAATATAAATCGTAAACAAATCATAACTCTAAAAATAACCTAAGAATTTTTATGAAACTTGCTGCGATTGTTTATGATACATCAATAAACAGTATAAAGGCCCTAACAAGACATAAGACTCCCTCTAAAGGAATTGCTGATTTTTTGAATGCTGATTTTTTAAATTTATCGAAACAGCCAAATTTTCAATATAAATCGTAACCATATCATAAATCTAAAAATAAACTTAAGAATTTTTATGAAACTTGCTACGATTGTTTATGATGCACCAATAAACAGTATAAAGGCACTAACAAGATATAAAACTCCCTCTAAAGGAAATGCTGATTTTTGAATTTATCGAAACAACCATATTTTCAATATAAAGCGTAAACAAATCATAACTCTAAAAATAACCTAAGAATTTTTATGAAACTTGCTGCGATTGTTTATGATACATCAATAAACAGTATAAAGGCCCTAACAAGACATAAGACTCCCTCTAAAGGAATTGCTAATTTTTTGAATTTATCGAAACAGCCATATTTTCAATATAAAGCGTAAACAAATCATAACTCTAAAAATAACCTAAGAATTTTTATAAAACTTGCTGCGATTGTTTATGATACATCAATAAACAGTATAAAGGCCCTAACAAGACATAAGACTCCCTCTAAAGGAATTGCTGATTTTTTGAATTTATCGAAACAGCCATATTTTCAATATAAAGCGTAAACAAATCATAACTCTAAAAATAACCTAAGAATTTTTATGAAACTTGCTGCGTTTGTTTATGATACATCAATAAACAGTATAAAGGCCCTAACAAGACATAAGACTCCCTCTAAAGGAATTGCTGATTTTTTGAATTTATCGAAACAACCATATTTTCAATATAAAGCGTAAACAAATCATAACTCTAAAAATAACCTAAGAATTTTTATGAAACTTGCTGCGATTGTTTATGATACATCAATAAATAGTATAAAGGCCCTAACAAGACATAAGACTCCCTCTAAAGGAATTGCTGATTTTTTGAATTTATCGAAACAGCCATATTTTCAATATAAAGCGTAAACAAATCATAACTCTAAAAATAACCTAAGAATTTTTATAAAACTTGCTGCGATTGTTTATGATACATCAATAAACAGTATAAAGGCCCTAACAAGACATAAAATTCCCTCTAAAGGAAATGCTGATTTTTTGAATTTATCGAGACCGCCACATTTTCAATATAAATCGTAAACAAATCATAACTCTAAAAATAACCTAAGAATTTTTATGAAACTTGCTACGATTGTTTATGATGCATCAATAAACAGTATAAAGGCCCTAACAAGACATAAAATTCCCTCTAAAGGAAATGCTGATTTTTTGAATTTATCGAAACAGCTACATTTTCAATATAAATCGTAAACAAATCATAACTCTAAAAAATAACCTAAGCATTTTTATGAAACTTGCTACGATTGTTTATGATGCATCAATAAACAGTATAAATGCCCTAACAAGACATCAAACTCCCTCTAAAGGAAATCCTGATTTTTTGAATTTATCGAAACAGCCATATTTTCAATATAAATCGTAAACAAATCATAACTCTAAAAATAACCTAAGACTTTTTATGAAACTTGCTACGATTGTTTATTATGCATCAATATACAGTATAAAGGCCCTAACAAAACATAAAACTCCGTTTAAATGCTGATTTTTTTAATTTATCGAAACAGCTATATTTTCAATATAAATCATAACTAAGATAAAAATAGCCTAAGAATTTTAGGACTAATTTTATATATTTTTTTTTCATTAAAAATGGTAAAACATAAATGTTATACATATCGTAATAATAAATCTTATTTAACAATATTTAAAACACTTAATCTTTGATTCTGATAATCTCTGATTTGGGAGCACTGTGTGAACTAGGTACACTGAGATGTCGGATTTTGGACCAAAATATATTATAAAATATAATATAAATTACATAACAAACTATTATCAATTTTCTTTAAAAATCAATAACCAGATAATTTTAGAAGGAAGTATTTGTTTAAAAAAAGGTGACATAGTCATTGCCACTACATAAATCGAAATTGTACAATTACAAATGTAACAAAAATTTCTTAACCTGTCGGAATTTGGGGCGTTTACCTTATGTAATCAAAACATAAACCGAAAAGGATTTTTGTTCGACTACAGGACTTCGAAATATAGTTTTCTTCTTAATGTCTAACCCCTAACAAACACGAGAAAGAAAAAAATCACATACCATATTAGGCTTGCTCGAGCACTAGCAAAACCACTTTACAAACATTGCTTTTGTGATAAACCAGATAAAGTATCATTGGTATTTATAATGCAATTATCATAGCAATATATCTGGTCCATCACAAAAGCACTGTTTGTAAACTGGTTATGCAACTGCTCGAACAAACCTATTATTAACACAGTAGTACATGCCAATAACCTGGTATGGTTACGTCGGTTACAACTCCCCTAAAAGCAACCCCCTAACGAGCACGTTCGACATGCAAACTAACACGTCTGGTGAAAAACGCTATAATGGCGTCTGTTACCACTACCAATACCACTAATGAGAACGCTGTTAATAGTAGCAATAATCAACTGATTTGGGTGATTAGGAGTAAATCACGGGCAATCACCAATTGGACATATTGTTTCATGACTATATCAACCTACATCATACGTAATAAAAACGAGCTTTTCTTCCTCCTACCGGTTTTGGCATGATGGACAAGCCATCCTCAGGCAAAAATAAGCCACTTTTTACCCAACATTTTCTGCTGAAGTTCATGTAGTATTACCAATACAAATGCGCATGCTGAGGGATATGATTAGCAAATTTAAATAAATTATTACCAGGAGAAACACTTTGTATTTTTATAAACATATTAATGATGATGAGTGAGTTTTCTATAATATAAAACTGTGCCATCCTCTTCACATTAGTGATTTTAATGTAAAACTTCAACAATTTCAAGTTTAGGTGACAACTTTGGTGATTTTTTTAGGTACGCGATTGGAAACGCCGAGAGGCCAGTTCTCCACTCGAAAATTGGATGGCTGGACATCTTGGCGAACGACACGCATCAGTATTATCTGCCGAACAACACCGGTGGTCCCAGCATCAAGAGTAGATACGTCACTGCACTTTACTTCACGTTTACTTCGCTGACCAGTGTCGGATTTGGCAACGTCGCACCCAATACCGACGCAGAAAAGATATTCACCATATGCGTCATGCTTGTTGGATGTAAGTACCTCAATTGCAACTTTTTACAGATTTAAGGGAGAGGATTTAACTATGTTGAAGTAGGAACTACACCCTTAATTTGATTGAAGGTAGTTGGGTTTTTGCCGACTGGCTAAAATTTTTAAGAAATCACGTATTTTAAACTATAATTTTGAAGTCGCTCAGCTATCTCAAAAACTAGGACCCGGATCAATACGAAACCTTTGCTATCTTACTAAAATGGGTGCGCTGATTACAAATTTACATAGGAAAAGTCTCTGTCTCTACTGGTTACCGAGTTGTGCTGAAATTACGGTTTTTCAAATAATACAAAAATAAGCGAAATGGACCACATAACATGAAAATGGTAAATCTTAGGCATATAAAAGTATACATATTTTTGATAGACTCAACGAGAGCTATCATTTGCCAGTGGGTAAACCTTTCTATCACCAACGGTTGCAATGTTCAATTTTTTTCTATCTAAAAGTGCTAAATTTAGACCGAAAAAATAATTAGAACTTTTTAAGAGGTAGAGCGTTCTAATGTAGTCATGCTTATGCATTGGGATGTGCTGAATTCAACGGTGAGCTCGGCTTTTCCGTAACGCGTATCGTTTGGCCAGAAAGTAGAAAACCATAGTTTCCGCGGTTTCTCGCAGTTTTCTCGCAAACCGCGAATCTTAGAGCTACGCGACTTTCAGAAATGAATTCCTCGGCCAATTTCCCATCTGATACCGTTTCAACCGTCAATATCGGTCGATTGGATCGGACACAGTTTGCGTTCAAAGTTTCTAATATAGTCAAATGGGTGTTTTTAGCATCATTTTTGATAATTGGGAACGTAATAACTGCCGAACCGTTCCAAATAAGTAAAATCTAATTATACCGGCGTAATCAGCGTCAAGAATTGTATCAAGAACCACAACCTTAATTTGATTGATGGTAGTTGGGTTTTTGCAGACTGGCTAAAATTTTTTAAGAAATCACATATTTTAAACTATAATTTTGAAGTGGCTCAGCTATCTCAAAAACTAGGATCCGGATCAACATGAAACCTTTGCTATCTTACTAAAATGGGCGCGCGGATTACAAATTTATATAGGAAAAGTCTCTGTCTCTACTCGTTACCGAGTTGTGCTGAAATTACTGATTTTAAAATAATACAAAAATAAGCGAAATGGACCACATAACTTGAAAATGGTAAATCTTAGGCATATAAAAGTATACATATTTTTGATAGACTCAACGAGAGCTATCATTTGCCAGTGGGTAAACCTTTCTATCACCAACGGTTGCAATGTTCAATTTTTTCGGTTGAATGGGTGTTTTAGCATCATTTTTGATAATTGGGAACGTAATAACTGCCGAACGCTTATAAAAAAAATCGTACTCACTTGTATTCTTCAATCCAACACGGTTGCAAGTCCACAGTCGTAACTCCAACCTATAAAAAAAAATAACAAATTAAAAAAATAATAATTGTAAATAAGCGTGAAAAATATTTTTAAAAATATAGGTACATAACTCATCATGCAGGAGGAACATTATTCTATATCGGCAAAGCCCCAAAATACTCGATAATTACGTAATTTAATTAACAAAAAATGTTTATCGATCCTTAAGTATCATTATATTTTCACAAATATCCACCTTCTTTCTTAGAGTCTTAAACAATATTTCTTATTTCCAGCACTGATGTACGCCAGTATATTCGGCAACGTTTCGGCAATTATCCAACGGTTATACTCAGGGACGGCGCGTTACCACACGCAGATGTTAAGGGTGAGGGAATTCATCAGATTCCATCAAATTCCAAATCCGCTCCGGCAACGCTTGGAAGAATATTTCCAACACGCGTGGACGTTCACCAACGGCATCGACATGAATTCAGTGCTGAAGGGTTTTCCCGAGTGCCTCCAGGCAGACATCTGCCTCCATTTGAATAGGAATCTCCTACAGAACTGTTCGGTCTTTGACGGAGCAAGTCCAGGATGCTTAAGGTACCTACTATACTCATCTATTTTTTCCCTGAAATTTGGTGTACTTAGCTGTTCTTGTTACTTAGTTCTTCTGCATTATCATTAGGTTTTAAACTCCACTGAAAACTTTAAACTATAAGTTCGTGAATAAAGAATAAATGAAACTGTGCTGAAAGTTTATCGTACTTTGGTGTATACTACAGTAGGTTTTGATTTGAATTTCTTTGCAGGGCGTTAACATTAAAATTTAAAACTACTCATGCACCACCTGGGGACACTTTGGTCCATCGTGGTGATGTCCTTACGTCCTTGTACTTCATATCAAGGGGATCTATCGAGATCTTGCGTGACGATATTGTGATGGCTATTTTAGGTAAATATGCACATTTAAATACGTACATACCATACATATTATTATAATACTACTACATAATATTAATCCACCAAATGTTGAAACAAATTCTTCAAATTTAAACAAAAACATATTTTTAATATAATTTTGATGTGAATTCACAATAGAATTAGTAATTTTACATCTCAATTGTAATTTTACATTGTCATTGTATATTCACACTGTGATTTTACAAGAATTTGGCCGAAATATTATTATATTAGTAAAATCAACATTGTAATTTTACGATTCTAAGATATATTTCAGTTGTAATTGCAATTTTTACACTTACAACACATATATTGTAATTTCTGAGAACATGTTTATAGAATTTGTTTCAACAATTTCGAATTCAATGATTTATTGAAAAGTTTTATCATTTTAATGTTTAATAAACTCTTTTTAAATCATTATTTAATTATTTAAATTAAATTATATTCTGTTGTACATGGAGATAAACGTATTATTACTGTTTTTCTTACAGGAAAATTTGATATTTTTGGAGAGAATCCATGTATACACAACACGTTGGGTAAATCTAGTTGTAATGTTAGGGCGCTGACCTACTGTGATCTGCACAAAATCCACAGGGACGATCTACTGGACGTTCTCGAACTCTATCCAGAATTCTACAATCACTTCATGAACAATCTCGAGATTACATTCAACTTGCGCGATGTAAGTAATAAGTATTCATAGAATTAATATGAAAAGCTATATTATATCCATAGCCTCGGTAGTGTGATTGGTTAACATACTACTATCGGTTGCAAAAGTATTGAGCCCTGTGTTTGAAGGCTCTGTACAAACTGTAAAAATGTACCCGATTTTAGCCGTTTTTAATAAATAAATAAAAATAAATAAATGACAACACGACAGGAACGAAAACAATCGCAAAATTGTGTTTAATGAGACTACTCAAATGGAAACAGATTTCAGATGTTCATTAATTTTATAAAACGATATAAGAATGCAATATAATTTTGTGTCACCGCGCAAGTACGTCACGTCGCACAGTGGGGTATTTGACCTGAAAACCTGGCCAAAATTATTTTTTCACCTAAAAAGGCTTTAGATGTCTTGCTTTATTTATGTATAACATTTTAACCTTCATACTAAGAATTTGAAGGTTAATAACTTAATAAAACGGTACGAAACAGGAAAAAGTAAACTGTATTAAAACATTTTCTTCACTGCACTACACCTATTGTAAATTAATTACTGCTACAACATTTGTCATCAATATTTTTTTTAAATTTTATATCTATTATGTTTTACCGTGTCAAATTCATAAAATAATATATGGCATGTCTAGTTTAAATACGCAGCATATACGGATTTAAAATTGAACAATACATGTCGCTTTTGAGTTATATGAGATAACATGTTTGGGTCTGTTATGTTGTAAGAAAATCCTGAAAAAAGTTTTATTTCAAAGACCAGTGGTAGAGGAAGAAAATGAAAGTTTACACCAGTCGATATTGTGTATTGAAACGGTACATATGCTATTCATGCTGATTTCCGTTCGATGCATTCCTTTTAAGACGTGATAGTAGAGGCAATTAAGAACCTATTTTACCATTTTTATCACTATCAAATCTATTATTTTTAGTATTATTTCAAAATTGTCTATTTATACTTATTGTTTCCATGAAAACTTTCGAAATTTGATCATACTTCAAGCTGAAACGGTCGTTTTTTAGTGGTATGGCCATAATACGCATGTTTTGAACCCGCATTCGCATTCCCAAATATTGAATTATATTATTAAATACATAAATATTCCATTGATAACTAATTTCTAGAGTAACTGCGTTGCGTGCGTACGCGTTTTGCAAGTCTTCAACCAAAATGCTGAAGTATTATCCCAAGGAAGTAAAACAATTAATTATCAATTTCAGAAATTTCTTTCTCAATTAACTATAGCACATCTGTTGTATCTGTCAAAAATCACCATGAAGGGAAGGTACTTCTATTATATTGCATAACAAACAAAAAAACAGATGTAAACAGAGTATCATAAGCATTGTTTACGTGTTAACTGCGGTGTGCTCCTACTATTGTTCATTACTGAGATAAAAAGAGCCCATAAAAAGTTTGCTTACAGACTTTATTACATACAAAATCAAGAAAATAAAAACGCACATCTATAGAAGTCTCTAAGTGTATGTAATATCTCTTTGTTCAGCCGTTTCAGAGTTACGGGCCGTCAAACACAGGGCTCAATACTTTTGCAACCGATAAGAGGCATCATTTTACTGGTTTTTCTTTTATCGTGTAAAGAAGGAACATTTCATTATGAAGTTATTATTATGTATGATATTATTTTGTGTTATTTTTTATGTTTTATCACATAAAATAGGAAGAACAAGCTGGCGTGGTTCCAAAAACTCACTACCATCCCAGATCGCAGTCTCACGACCGCGAGAGCCGATATTTAAGGAATTTCAACGTCGCAAAACCCAACGGGCATTCCAGCCGAGGAAATTCCGTCAACGGTAGGCAGGAATCACAAGGCAGCGAAGAATCAGAATCAGGTATCTATAGCGCATTTTTGTCGGTTTTCATTGCAATTTAAGACCTTAAAGTGGAGAAATAAATTCTTGAAAATTAAGTACGTAAGATTTTGTGATTACAACATAATGTGTCGTTTTGTTACGGTCGTTGAAAATAAGTTACCATATTAGTGCGCTCGTAGTTTGAGAACCAACCACTCACTAAATACAAGCACAACAGGTAAATACCTCTTTTGTGCAGAATTTTATAAACATCATCTCTCTACAGTAGATAAATACGTATAAATACGTATAATAAAATAAATACGTATAATCCATATAAACCCTCCATAAAACTTTGAGAAAACATACAAAATAACTCACCTTTATGCACTCCCGGGTACACATTGATATTGTTCGTAAATCCGCACAAATTCGTCGCAAACCGTACGCAAGACATCGCAAATTATATTTAGCACGTTTCTACAAATTTTCACAAGATAATTCACCGTTTTTCCCGAAAAAACCGATCAAAAATCGCGACGAAATTAACATGTTTACTGTACAGAGTAAATGAGCAACAATGGCGGCGAAGAGCCTAGCCAGTTGTTGACGTTGCTAGGCAACGGCGCTGGTTACTTATCTACCGCGGTAACGTAGCTACCGTCGCGGAGTGGGGGAACCGAACACTACAATAGTCAAAGCTATAGTTGATCTGATGTTTATTATGTTAAATTACGTACATATTACTTATTGGGGTTTGTTTTGTGTTATATGTATTAATTATATAGTGACGTTTTAAATGTTTTATGCGCGAATTTGATGAATTGTGGTATTATAATCGGATTTGTGCTTTTATTAGTGTTGTTTTCTGATAAGAACAATGTGTAATATACAGGGATGTCCCAGGCTAGGAACAAAATACATTAATGGCTTGAAGAAATCGAAATACGCGTTTTTTTCATATATAAAAGTTGTAGATAATCATTGGCTCTACAGCCAGAAAATATTTTCATGCGTACAGGGTGTCCCACAACAGCGCACCAACACAAACTTGTGTTTTTTTTAAATACTAGGTATATATTTGCAGTTTTGGATGAAGATTTTTATGGTTATCGTTTTAACATCAACTTATATTAGGCTATTGTCAACTGTTTCCGAGATATAGTAAAATCAATGTCGAAAGCGTGCATTTTTCTAAAAATCATTCTGAGGTAACGAATTAAGATAAAGAAAAGAGAAAAGTCATTCTAGACAGTAAAAATGTCACTCTTTTTGAGAGATATGGTTTATTTGAGATTATAATATGAATTATATAAAAGAAATAATGATACGTTAAGTGTCAAATAACTTAAGAATTTTAAATGGTACACCCTGTATATTATAACACCATTATAAAGTTCGATAGCCAAGCTTTCTAAAAATGACAAATTTAGTAGGTCTATCATCAAGAGATAAAAAGTTTTTAAGTACCTAATTTAAAATTTATTACCTACGCAAGAATTCTTAAATTAATACGAAATATCTAGTTGACATGATAAAATTCGACAAACGCACAGATGTCAAAATTTAGCGTTTTGTCTATTCGTCTATTCGTAGCTCATAACAACTTTTACTCGCAATAATGCATTATAATAAAGCAGAACTTGTAAACGTGGTTTTCATATTAGGAGAATGTCAAAGGAATACTCTACTCGCTCAAAGAGTATATGGCGGCAGGTACCTAAATCTCCGAATCCAGAGTAGGCGATTCCTCGAAAAGTTATCGGTTAGGTTTCAAAATACCGGAAGCACTGCTACCTTGAAACGTAAATATAACAGTTATGTAGTTGGAGATGAAAATACCCAGTTTAATGTTTTATCGAGCGTACAGGAAAATCCGCATGTCAGTACACGAGAACTGAGTAGAGAACTCCAGATCAGCAAAAGCTCGGTCCATAGAATATTAAAACTTCATAAATTTCACCCGTGCCACTGAAGTTTACCCCAAGAGCTACATGGGAATGATTTTGGAAACAGGATGTGTTTCTTTATTGATATCAACAGCAAACGTAGTTTAAAATTTTAATAACGATTTCGATAATCGATAACCCCCCAAGATTGTGATATAATAATTTATTAACGGACCTTTTCAGGTCATGGGATATTAGAATTTACCACGGACAAGGCTGGCCAAGACGTGACACCGATAAACCTCGACTTCGAGGAGAAGAAGCGGTCCACAACTCTGAACTCGATAACAGGTATGTCTTCTGCGTCGGTGACGATACGTACCCCCCCATAGCAGAAAGTTTTTGTGAATGAGCCTTTGCCCTAAGTTGCCTAGGTGACCGTAGATGTTGACACACTCATTCCTGAACGTTGTCGTTTATTTATTTGTTTATTATTGGCGTATGTTGTTTATTCGTGTTCAAACGACAGTTCTTGCTACCACCAAAACACAGAAATTAGTTCAAAAGGTGATGACTAGATTAATAAAAACGGTTTTTTATTAATAAAAACGCTGAAATCTATGCTATATTTGCAATATTTACTTTTAACGACTACGTAGTCATCATGTTTATAGAATTAACTGATACAGAGGGTGTTAGTCATCCATAAAATAATAATTAAATTAAAAACAAATTCTGTGTTATCAGGGAACCGATGGAACTACTCGTAATTTTAATGATTCTATTCTAGAAATTATTACTAGCTCCCATTAATTATCGACAATTTGAGGTGTGACAGGTAAATAGGCAAAACAAAGTAAATATTTTACGCTAGAGTTAGATGAAAGTACCGACATAAGTTATTTTGATCAATTATTGGTCTTTAACTGATTTGAGGTTGAAGAGGAAATTGCAGAGGAATATTTATTTTAGGAACCTCGTCCCCCGAAAGAAGATCTGGTGATAAATTTTAATAATTGTATGTTTAACAATTCCATTCCATGGAAGAAATTTATTGGTGTCTGCACTGATGGAGCTCGGGCTTTAACAGAAAAAAATCGCGGCCCTCATAAAAAACTAAAACAGTAGCTCCAGAAGCTCAATTCACTCACTGCGAAATCCATCGGGATTTTCTAGTAGCAAAATTTATACCAGACAGACTAAAAACAGTTTTGGATCAAGCAGTAAAAAGATAACGTTGTCTCTTTGTACTTAAATCAGGAGTTCAAGTTTTCCATGCAGAAGCTAATTTCGACTTCAAATATTGTTTCTTTGATGAATTGTGGATAGTCCGGTTAGCATATTTAGCTGATATTTTTGGAAAGTTGAATAATATAAATTTAGTTTTGCAGGGAGAAATGGTCGTTTATTGTTATTTTATTATTTTATTATTGTAAAATTAACGCAACAATAAAAAGAAGTTAATGAAAATAAATGTCATAATAACAAAATCATTATAATAGTAACAAAGTTTAACAGTTATTTTCCAGAAAACTATGACAATGAAAATTGAATCAGAACTCCAAAAACTATGAATATACCAGATAACTTCACTGCCAAAAAGAAACAAGAGAAACTTCCTCAGACTGAGGACTTGCAACTAACTTTCACTGATATGAAATTTTAAGAAAATGGTTTTAGCAAAACAAAGTGATTTTTCCTTACATTTGCTTTTGTATACGAAATGAAGTTTTGTTATATAATTGTTTATTGTTACACTATTGCCTTTTTAGAACTTTAGAATTTTTTCCCAAGTAAACTGTCGTTAAAAATTTATTATTTTTATTATACTGTTCTAATACATATTTATAGAACTTAATACTATTCTATAATATACTGTTAACATTATTGTGAAAATTTGGCAACTTTTCGTTTTTCAAATAGAACACGTTTTATTTTTAAGAATATTTCTAAGATGCTTTTGTAGGAATCATTTTTCTACAAAACGCTTCATTTTTTAGTTATAAGCAATTGATCAACATTAGACAAAATTACCGAAATACCTAATTAATTCTCCGACTGTACAAAATTTCAAAAAATGATTGTTTTGAACGCCCTGTATAGTTTTATATTTCTTAATCCTAGGATAAATTCTTAGCATTGTCTGTAGAAATACATTTTTAATAAAATGTATCTATTTTTAGTTATAAGCAATTAATCAAAACTCCTGAACTTCAAATTAAGGTTATTTTCCCACATACATATACAGATTTCATTTATTTGGCAGCATTTATTTTAACTCTATTTCATTGTTTTGATGTTTTCTTATTTTTTGTATTTTTATTTTTTTATTAATTATCGATTAATTGCTTATAACACAAAGAAGAAAGCATAAAAAATATTCCTACAAAAGCTCTAAAAAACTACTAAAGCTACTAAAAAATCATGCAGTTTATAACCAAAATTATTTCTACAAAAAATTCTATCAATTAAAAAATATCATAATATACAGGATGTTCTATTTAAAAAAGGAAATGTTACACTCAAAAGAAAATCTTGTCCATATTGATAACTGCTTGTAAAATCATAAAAATTCACCTAGTATTATAGTACCACGTTTTCATGTTTATTAGAATTTATAAATTAAAAAAAAATCCGAATTATTAAAATCCGAATAGTTCCTGTTCCGTTTTTCAGTTCGGTACGAAAGAATTCCTCCAAATAATGTCTTCGTGCCTACACAGTTGTGCAAAAAATATGCAAGTAGTGTCGTTTGAAACTGTCAAAAAAATACCAAACGGCTGCCCGTCTGTCGAACACCAGATGCGAATACAAAGTAAATAAGGTTGAATGTCTCTAGGCATGCTTTCCCAACTCAAAAGAAGCATCCCAGATCTGAGGTTACACAAAACACACCAGCCACTCATAGGTAAGTTCGGTGTGCTATAATTCCGTTTGCCTTTTGTTCTTTTTATCTCACCAGCAGATTAAGAATACGTCGAAAACTGCACATTAAGGTGGGGTTCGAAATGAGTAGGCAACCAAATATACTTAACATAATATTATTCTGATTTGTTCAGCGAAATGATTAGGTATTTCCATTCAGATTTTACGACGAACGGAGCTTGAAACCTTTGCCGATAATACAAAAAAATATCCGGCTCAATTCTGTCATGTATAGGTGACGAATTGTGTGAATATCGGCATTTTTTAATTATATTTTATTATATCTTTTGTACCTATTATCGGCAAAGGTTTCAAGTTCTGTTCGACGTATAATTTGAATGGAAATACATGATCATTTCGGTGAAATACCACGAAATACTGACCTCAAAATTTATGAGGTATGTTTGGTTGCCCATCATTTCGATTCCCACCTTAAACACGTATACAATTTGCAATACTCTTTGTACGTTTTCGATGTATATTTTAAACTGCACATTTGGCACGTCTGTATTCGTTCGACTTCAACTTGTATGTATGTATGTACTGTTCCGTATTGTAGGTTGTTTTCTGCATGATAATTGTACACAAAATATGTCCACAAATATCACCATAGATCTCAATGTCAGTCACATATAACTTATATCTTTACACAATTTAATGTATGGTGATGTTTTGGTACATAGATGTTATTCTAAAATGGTAAATGGAGTATAGAAATGTTATGCTTTCAATTTTATTGGTGCTTTTGCTATATTATTTATCAAATACTTGCAGATGGTATTTACAAAAATGGCACTAGGCATAATAACATCGTTGTTAATAATCCAAACGATGTGAACCAAAAAATAAACGTAATGGCTTCTTTTATAGTATAAACTAATGGAAATAGACAGATTTTGAACTGGACTCAAAGCTTTGCTATTACGTCTCTTTTCAGAAAAAAAAAACTTGTGTTCAGCGCAAAGAAATCAATCGAAAACGCCTATTATGCACTTCTCTTTCACAAAATCGACTTTTCCCACAGTCGTGGAGATTCTACATCTACAATTTTATACAATACTAGGGTTTGGCGGTTTAAAAAAAAAAACCGGTTTTAGATTTAAAGATTTTTTTTAAATCCTTGGAATAATATGCAGAAATAATTAACTATTTGAATTAAAACATTACTACGTCCACTTTAAACCGACATTAAAATTTCAGTAAAATCCAATCTGTATACATATCCAATTTCTTTGAAAATCTGCATCTACTGGCTTTAGTTTATTACTCGGCAAAGTTGTAAGAGAATATCTATCTGAAAATACCTGATATCTGATCAATACCTAATATCTGAAAAATTGTCGTTCATATGTGTTTAGAAAAACGCCCCAATCACATTTTCTTACAAAACAAACGCATAAATCTTAGAAACTATTCAATTCTCGAGATTTCAAATAGACTAGTTGTTGGTATCGATCTGATATAAACCTGATTGAGAGGGAGAGGGTTGAAATATTTCAAATAAAAACAATAAAAACAAAGCGGAATGAGTAGAGTGACTATTATAATGTTAATAATTATATTTACTTGGTAAAAAATTTGTTTATTTGAGTCAATAAATGTTATTTTACTCCAAACAAATGTTTTCACCAAATGCATTTGCAGTGTACTTAAATATGTACTTACATTTGCAGTTGCTCCTTCTATACGTGCATATTTTCCACGATTTGCTGATGATGAGATGATGATGATGAACCCTGACCAAACTGTGGTTGAGAATCTGTAATTGAAAATTAATAGAATATTAATAATAATATTTTCATTATCAAAGAAGTTAAAATAATAATAAGTTAAATCTGATTAAGAATGTTGAAATATTTCAAATAAAAACAATAAAAACAAAGCGGAATCAGTAGAGTGACTATTATAACGTTAATAATTAGATTTATTTGGTAAAAAAATATATTTATTTGAGCCAATAAAATATTATTTTACTCCAAACGAATGTTTTCACCAAATGCATTTGCAGTGTACTTAAATATGTACTTACATTTGCAGTTGTTCCTTCTATACGTGCTAATTTTCCACGATTTCCTGCTGATGAGATGATGGTGATGAGGCCTGACCAAAATGTGGTTGAGAATCTGTAATTGGAAATTAATAGAATATTAATAATAATATTTTCATTATCAAATTAGTTAAAAACTGCAATTGAAGACGTTTAGGACAATATGAACCTTGCAATAAAGACAGTTTTGGTGGAAAATATGCCTAAATGTTCACAAGCGATTTATTTGACTTAAACAATATTTCTACCAGTGTTGTTTGTGTGAGTACGAGCTAAGTAGTTGCGATAAAAACTAGTGTCATATACGGCTTAACTATAGATAAACAAGCATTAATTATAATACCTTGGTGTTGACCATCGCTCTTCGACAAGCATGGACAGTTCCGTCGACACACGTTAGCACCAGATAACATTTCCACAGAATATGCCATCAAAATTCGGTATTTGAATCAAATCTACCTTTTGGAAGGTGTCGCGGGGTCTCAGGTTGCTCTTTGATAACGACTAGCTCGTTATCGGCTATAACGGCTAGATGGTAACTCTTTCCCCTGTTCCGCTCACCCATCCGCAAGCACGACGGCTAATACTACTTTTTACCGCTGTCCTTTCGGCGTCTCATGGAAGCGGAGGTTGTAAGTCCGTCTTAGGTCCATGCCCAGGAAGGGTTAATCCGTTAGCATATCCGTGTAGGAAGAAGTCGGCAACCCCTTTTATACCGGCGAACCGGGACCAGCCAAATTGAATGCAATATTTTGAGAGCACCAGTGGAAATATTATCGTGGTCGCGCACAAACACGGTTTCCCGACACTATAGTTCACTGCACACGAAGCCCCGATACCGTATGGTAGTTAAATTAGCGATGATTACCGGTAAATTAAGAAGGAACAGTGCACCGATCTAATACGTATTCGGCTAGGTGCGTAGTTTGGAAAACTGCGTGCCGTGTCTTGGTTTGGGACCGGTTTTTCTGCACTCTCGGCCCGCTCGGTGACGTGGTGGGGCGTGCAGGTAACCGTACAACCTATAGAGACTGATTTGCCGCTACATACTACGTATTTATGATATTTTGAAATTCTAAAAATAGCCGACAATTTTTCTGGAATGTAATTTAGTTTTAGCAATTAATTTTCCAATAATGTTAATGCTGAATTATAATATATGCCAATAAACCATTACGTTTATTTTTTGGTTCATCAATAGTAGGATAAACAACCATGTTTTGACCTGCCCCATTTGTTTATATTAATTCCTACATCCTGTATAACAGCAAAATATTATTATTTTGCATAATAGCAATTAGTAATTAATTAATATAGAGATTTCTAGTTAAAGTAATCATCAGAATAATGCTAGAGATTCACGAGTTAAGGTTCCAAGTAAGATTATATCCAGAAATGTAAATTATATGTTCACAAAACACGCAAATAGCACTAATATTATTGTGTGAATACTAAATAAAAAATATACTATGTATTGTATTATTCTCTATACTAAAAATGAAGAGTGTAACGTCTATATGATCTGATTGTATGATGACAAGAATTGTATACCACACCATGGCAAACATTCAATATTAAAAAGTTTGTACAAAATTGCTGCAAATGATGTTATAAACCCGTTTTCTAATATTTCTAATGTTTCCTATTTAAGTAATCAGTCACATCAGTCACTTGTGAAGTCGCTACGATTCTTTAAATTAAACAATAACTGTAAAAATTGCACTAAACATAGTCATAGATTCACAACTCAGGAAATATCCTAAGAATTTTGATAAAACTTTCCAGAATTGATAAAAGGAAACTAATAATCAATATACAGAACGTAGTAACTCACATGAGTCACTTGTGAAGTCGGTACGATTCTTTAAATTAAACAATAACTGTAAAAATTGCACTAAACATAGTCATAGATTCACAACTCAGGAAATATCCTAAGAAATTTGATAAAACTTTCCAGAATTGATAAAAGGAAACTAATAATCAATATAAAGAACGTAGTAACTCACATCAGTCACTTGTGAAGTCGGTACGATTCTTTAAATTAAACAATAACTGTAAAAGTTGCACTAAACATAGTCATAGATTCACAACTCAGGAAATATCCTAAGAATTTTGATAGAAGTTTCCAGAATTGATAAAAGGAAACTAATAATTAATATACAGAACATAGTAATTCACATCAGTCACTTGTGAAGTCGGTACCATTCGTTAAATTAAATAATAACTGTAAAAATTCCACTGCAAAAGCAACACTCGCTGGAAAATTGCAATATGCATATTCCAGGAGCTCTGTCTGGAAAATTAAATATTGCGAAAGCTCGCAAAACAAAAATACCCGCCGTAAAATATTGCTTCGGTAAATATTTACCTGTTTGTTGAGTAAATGATAAAATCGCAAACTTAAATTCAAATATGAGGAGTCCACTAGCAGACGACTGAGTTTATTTTAAATTAAACTTTCTTGGTTTCCAGGTCAGATAAATAACATGTAACTGTCAACAACCGCAGCGAATAAATACATATAGAGCAGAGAGAATCTTTTTAGTTATGATTAAATTATAACTCCAAGAAGCAATTCTGCACAAACTGCATTAAGTTTATGCAGAATTTCTTTCAACAATAGAAAGTAAAAAAAACACATAATATATGCCGTGGCTCACGTATCAACTTCAAGCTCGCGATTTATATCCGTTTCATAAATTCCATTTTCAAAACAAATATTTTAAATGTATTGTGAATGGTGACGATACCAACTAATCAACTGTCAACCACCTAGCCGTTGTAATTTACGGAGTTCATGTTAATCTTATGGGGTAATATATATATATATCGGTAAATTACGCTGTTATATTACCTATAAGTGTAACATGGACTCTGTAAATTACCGCTGTAATTTAACATCTGTAGTTATCAATTTATGTTAGAAAAATTAGAAAATGTGTTAGAAAAAAACACATAGTGTAAATAAAGTAAGGTTTTTTTTTCGAGATAAATACTGTTGAAAAGCGAAGAATTGTGAAACATTGTGTTTTCGCTAAGGTTTTCACGCTGAATACAAATCCGGGCCCAAATGTTTACCACAGCTAACGTAATACATCTAGTTCTGTCGCAATATTTCTCCTTTAATTGAAGGAAAATATAACTGCAGAATCTAATAAGTCAAAATTTACGTTTCAAATTAAACTTTGGTTCTGGTAATTGGTTCTCGCTTCAAATTTAACTGTATAAAGTTACACTCTTCAATGAACCAAAGATTTTCCACAAGCCATTTCCACCCAAAAAAAAAAAAAAAACAACCACCAAACCATCACTTTTAAAATACATAACCACTTCTCGTCTTTCGATTCCAGCCCAGTCAACACCTCCATCCACACATCGCATAAGGACGATCCGTCGCCAGTCTTCAATAGGAGCTTACCACGACCAACCGACCACGGTGTCCAACCAGCAACAGGCGGCAACCACGTCCTCGACGCACACCCAGCAAAGTTCCGTGCCGATCTCCAGCAGTACGAGCTACTACACCAACAGTCCGAGTCCGCCGAACGGCGACCACGCAAGATTAGATCCCGAAAAGTCCGATGGTCCACTGGTCGGCGAAGACCGGGCGGTCGCTGGAGGCACCGCGTCCACTGAAGCCTCCACATTAGCACAATTCTTTCCACATTCCAATCTAGATTCACATTCTGATGTATTAATTTTAAGTAGGAACCAGTTCGAGTCTATCACTAGTAAGCTTGAGCAGTTGAGTCGGAGGGTTCACTCCTTGGAGACAAGTTTGGGTACTGATGTCAGACTTATTCTTGGGCTGCTGCAGGCGCAGGTTGCTGGGAAGGATGTAGCTGCAGCGCAGAGGCAGGAGGTGAGATATGGTTTGTCGTAGCAGGGAGTCTACTCTCGTGATTTTTTTGTTCTTCTCTGCACTACACCTATTGTAAATTAATTACTTTTGCTACAACATTTGCCATCAATATGTTTTACCGTGTCAAATTCATAAAATAATTAATGGCATGTCCAGTTTAAATACGCAGCATATACGGATTTAAAATAGAACAATACATGTCGTTTTTGAGTTATATGTGATAACATGTTTGGGTCTGTTATGTTGTAAGAAAATCCTGAAAAAAGTTTTATTTTTAAAGACCAGTGGTAGAGGAAGAAAATGAAAGTTTACACCAGTCGATATTGTGTATTGAAACGGTACATATGCTATTCATGCTGATTTCGATTTAGTATTATTTCAAAATTGTCTAATATTTATATTTATTGTTTCCATGAAAACTTTCGAAATTTGATCATACTTCAAGCTGAAACGGTCGTTTTTTTAGTGGTATGACCCTAATACGCATGTTTTGAACCCGCATTCGCATTCCGCATAAACACATTTATCGAGAACGCCTAACCAGTTTCTATTCACAAACTTACTATTGTCTCTCCTCAACAAGAATCCAATTTAAACCAGTGAACTGTGTATGCGAGTAGGTGCTTTCGATGTATTTTCTTGCCTTGAATATGAATCCGATTGGCTTCAAGCAACCAATTTCCAAGAAATGCATATACAAGTACAAAGTTTAGGTTTTTTCCGATGATTTTTAAGAGTCTAGGTCATCGGGGTTGTTTGCTATACATAATCCAAAACGGAAAAATCTACGTACGTAACGGCATTTACAACATACAAGATGCATTGAACATAAAGTCGTCAATATCTCGATAACCGTATCCATTTGTATATAGCTAAATATGGTAAAATATGTTCTAAATTACCTCTACTGTCACGGTATTAAGAAATTGCACCAAATTACATATAAGCCGGTACATCAATGTGTGGATTTTCCTTTACAACGTATTAGAAATAAAATCACAAAAACCGCATCCGCACCTATCCGCGGCAGATTTTCCAGTAGTTGTAATGTCAAATATGTATACTATAATTTGAACCACTTTCAAAAGCTTAACAATGCTAAACACTAAAGTTCTGCATAAAACTGTTTTTTTTATAAGAGCGAATGTTCTCGACCCTGCAATAAACAAAATTGTGGGTAAATTTTAATAAAAATAATGTCGAACGAATGTTCATACTTGGTTCTAAAGAATGTATAACAAAAAAGTCACATTTATCGTTAAAATACAAAATTGCAACCGTTTTTAAGAGCGTCAACTTATGTGCATCTATGTCCGGTCATAGTAAAATATAACTTTTGGCTGACAAGGACACGTGGCTCAGGGCTCAGGTGAAAAAATATTGCCGCCTTTTAATACATCGGTCTTTTACCTATCCCAGAAACTGGTTTACTTTTTGGAATTTAACAATTTAGAAATTTGGTCTATGGCCAGCGTTTTGGGTCTAATACCCCAATGTGCGGCGGTTGCCCTGTGTTTGGAACGTATGGGCGTGCGTTATTGTTCTTAGCGACAAACAAATATCCTCACTCGGTCTCACCTAACCATTCGAGAAGTCTCGCATTCGCTTCAGAAAGATGACAAGTGTAGAAAATGGAATAAATCGACGAGAAATGATGTTAAAATGTTGTGGTTTCTATGAATTTTAGGTGCCAGAGTACGAGAATGTCACAATAGACGCAAGTCGAACGCGATATACCTTCCAGAGGTCAGTCAGTGAACCGAAGCCAATCTCATCGAAAATTCTGCATTCCCAAGTTTTACACAGGTAATTTCATAAGCGAAGACGTGATTGTGGACATTTTTACATACATAAAACAATAACAAAGAACGTGCCAAAAATTACGAGAGGCAATGAGAACAGAACCATTTGGTATGACCACTAAGCAGCCACTAAGCATTTTTCAATGATTTTGCAAATTAGCCGCAATTTCTGTAATTTCCTCAAAATAGTTAAATAATAAATTAAAGTAGAGGAAATTCTGAATAATTTATTGTACTTTTATTGTATTTTGAGTACAAAATGTCATCTTAATTGAAAATATAACAAAACTACTGTAGAGTGCAATTTAAAAGTTTTAATGATGACGTCATTTCCGGAAACACCGGAAGTATAACTAATCACAAGAGTATCCCAAAAAAATATAGAATTTTTCGTTTATTAGCATTTCAAAATGTCAACATAAAATGAAACATAAAATCTGGAATTATTAACTAACTTTATTTTTGTCGCCGTAGGCAAATCTCAATAGTGCCGCGCCCCTTTTATAACAAACCAACTGCAAATGATTGAAATAATTATTATCAAATAATAAATTCATGCATCATGGGTCCTTGCGTGGTATTATTTTTTATTATATTTTGCAAGACGCGTTAGTAATGTAGCGAAAACAAACATCCTACACACTACGTACCAAGATATTATTTTCTTGTCGAAAGTAAAACGTATTAAGAATTCTATAGCCCGAAAACTATTTCTTGCAGGCATAAGAATGTATTTTTCACCGGTGCATTCATGCGGCATTAATATGTTTACCTCAAATAGTCTGCCCAATATCGGCGTAGAAGGAATTTTTACGGGGCCACAGAACTACAAGTTTTTGTCGAGCCAGCCGATGCGTTCTAGACCTTGCAACGTGTTTGCAAGTCCAGATGTGCGATGTTACCAATCGGCATTAAATGTTCATATTTTCGGTACTTTCGGTACAAATATTTGACAGTGCATATCTCGCAGTGCAATTTGCTTAGATTAATAGGATAATAATACTCGAAAACAAAAGACGATAGCTAATTTTGGTTTTCACTATTGAGTTTCTCTCAAAAAAGACGATCTTACACATTTTTGGATATCTCTTATGGTTACCGATATCTCCTATAGTAACATCGAATTTGGCCCACCTGTACATACTTAATTAATTACATACTTACAAAATAGTAGCTCAATTGATTAATTACTTTTATAACAAACCAACTGCAAATAATTGAAATAATATTGGGTGCAGGGCCGGCAGTAGCGTTTTTGCCGTCGTTTTTGCCGTCAAAACAGATTTATACAAAAATCATGATCCAGAAAAATACAGTCAGCACTCAGACAATCTTTACGAAATTTATTTGTAATAAAAACACATCCTTGGAGATTATACTAGTACAAACAATACTTTTAAAACAACAAAAAATAAAGAATACTAGTACAATATACAAAGTTTAACCCTAAATTAAAATTAGCTCTTTCGAACCTTTTTTCTGCAAAATCGCGAGTAACTTCTTTCAGATCTAATGTATTACTTTAAATTCATATTCAGTGGCCTTCATTGCTAAACCATTAAGACAACTTTAAGTAGACATGGTTCTTAAGTACTTTTTTTATTAATATTAGTTTAGCAAACTGTCTATCGCACGCTCAGGTACCAACAGTTATAGGAAGGGTTAGAAAAAAACTGCTAAGCAATGTTTAAATTTGGCCCAATCTTAAGGGAGATAATTTTTAAAAAGGTCAACTGGACCTTCTGGAAACAAGGTCTACGGACGCAAAATCATTTAACATCATAATTAATTCGCCCGACTATGAAAATAGTACCAATAATACCATCAAAATGTTTACTGAATTTTTAGTGAAATTTCATGAATTACTTGCATCAAATATCTCCGAAAGTATTAAGCTTAGTAGCTTACAAAATGTACACCATATTAAAGATGAAAAATATTACTTAAAAATATTGTAAGATGTAGATTTGGGAGAAGGTTAAAAAACGGGTTTTCAGAACCGAAATATTATGTCGATATCTACACTGTTAAGTTCTCTGTTATCAGCAAACTTCTGTCCTGTCGTTTTTTGACAGAATAGATATTGACATAATATCTCCGTTCTTTACATTTTCCGAAATCTAAATCTTTCAATATTTTAAGTAATTCTTTGTTTATCAAGCGATAAATTGATCTGTTGGATATAATGATGTAAAAATTAGAAGAAGAGAGTTAGAAGAAAATATAATATCCAGAATATATAAGGATTGTCAAACAGATTAGCATTTATCTTTTTTTTTGTTGAAATCTGTTGTTTCTCTCTGTTGACATGCATAATAGAAAGTAAACATTTGTCTGCGATGAGTTCGAAAAATGATGACATCTTTTGATAGGTCGTCCAGGGTATCTTTTGATACCCTTGGACGAAACTACAGTAGTAACGGAAACTTATGTTAAAATCCACCATCATCAGTAGAAGAGACACATAATTATAATTTATACCAAATCATAATTCTTACTTTTATTATCCACAGGTTCGCCTCGTTCAATAAGACTTTCGACTTTGACCCATCAAAAGACCCATGGTCGGATGGCATCTCCAGGGAAAAAGAAGAAGAAGAGCGAACAGCACCCATAGCCAAGCTAGAATCACTAGACGAGTTAGATTTGGTAAGAAGACCAACGCCGTTTTGATCACAACCCAGATACCGTCATCTTTTCTCTTTCTAACACGACAGCTTCTCTGCTTCCAGGAAACCCCACTGTCCAGTCCGAAGAGGGCGAAAAAATAAGCTCCACCATGATCATTTCGAGGTAAACCTCAATCACTCACTCGTTTCGTGCTTATTCGGCCCCAAAGTTGTGCCATTGTTGACTTCGATGGATACGATCGATGGCCAGAAGACGCCAGAACAAACCCGGCCGCCTATCAGACGGAAATAAACGTAACGACTTTGTTAAATAAAAAACGACGGCCCCAAGGTGCTACCCTGAGGTACACCCCAGAACGATGCCTTATTAGACTCAGCTCGGTTTTTAACGATATAGTTGTTACGATGTTTATAGCTTGGTCTATAAGAAGAGTATCAGTAAGACTTTGAATTTGTATTAAAAACAAAACGGTTGATTCTTTTTTCACTCTTTCGATTTTCGAAATTTGGATTTTTCTCAAGTTTTTTGGTTCAGGGGTGCGTGTGAGTAACACAGGGCGTTGACAGTTGACCAGTACATAATATTCAATTATTATATTCAATAATGATATATGTCATTACAATTTTTACGCTGTAGTTGGTAATTATGGTTAACAAGAGTCACATAAAATATAATACATATACCTAATAAACGATAATAATAATAATACAGGTCAAGAAAGCATACAAATACCGACAATATAAACTTACAAACCCTGTGGGCTGTATCACAACCACCAGATTATCAAAAGTGATAATTTTCTTTGATTTTGAAGAGTACTGTTTAACTCGGAGAGAAAATTCTGGTGGGTTGCTTTATTACTAAATATTTAAACCATTATTTAATGTTAGAAAGGTTTAGCAATTCTTCTGGAAAGCCTCTATCTCTACACGTCACTTAACATGTAGCATATTTATGCATTCTTTTAAATGATCTGATGATATTACCCTGAAATAGATTCGGACTTTTATTACGAATAATAATTTTTTATTTTTGAAACGCAACTAAGATGGCGCTAGTGTTTTATCTCGCACCAGTTTAGAGAAATTAATTAATGAAAATATCGAATTTGAAGCCTGTTTATGATTTGACATATTAGAATAGAAAATCCGGTACCTAGGTATCTAAATTAAAACTTTTCAACAATGTTATCAACCAAAGAAAATAATACTCAAACTTACTTTAGCTGCACCACGCCAAGCAAATGTTCAACTGCAAACAGGGTTGCCAGATTAGTCTCACAAGAAGGGTCAACATGATTCTGTGATTAAAAAACTCAACTTTGCGATTTTGGCAAAGAATAGATCATAATCGTAACCTATGCAGTTTCCATTTCCAAAAGCCGCGTTCTACAGGATTGCAGATATTTTGCGCTTTTTAATTTTGTTTTTGTTTTCAATTTTCTTATACGGCTAAGAAAAAACGTCATTGAATACGTCGATTTTTTACTATAAAAATATACGTTTTGATGTAATGGCAATCCCATGTTTGAAAGTTATTTTAATATAACATTTAGTTGTCTTAATGGTAGCGGAAGAAAATTTAAGGCTTAAAGACCATAATTTAAATTGCAAATATTGATAACTTTGAGTAGCATGGAGGTTGTAAGTGGAATATAAAATGTACTCTGGAACTTTATTTGCCCTGAATACGAATGCGAACTCAAAATTACGTAAGACATCCGGAAAAATGAGGTCAAATGTCAAAACTGTAATTTTAGCAACATTAGTATGCCATTTGAATTCAATCTCCCAGTAACCTCAAAATCTGTATAAAATAAACAATGTAACACTAATTTTCAACTATCTTATTCTTAAGCCAATGATGTCATTTAAAAAATATGTCGATTCCGTCTTAATTCAAAAACCATTGAAGGTCGGAAATTTAGTTTACGATAAATATGTGTACATATTTTGCAATTCAAAACGGAGTTTTTTAAAAATAACAGCACTATACGCAATTTATTGCTTGAAAAGTTGTAGAACATTTTGCGTGATAAATTGCGTAGTGTAAAATAATTTGAATAACATTGAATATGTAAAATTCAACAAAGATATGTCTCTGTCTGCATATCGTCTGGTTAAAAGTAAAAGTAACTAACTAACATTTCAAATAAATACAAAAATCTTACTACAATAGAATACCAATAAATATAATGACATTTTCCAGAGAATTAATGGATTTTAAGAATTTATTGAACTTATTTTAATAACACTTATTGATCGTATTTTCGTTTAGATACGCATTTATCAGCATTTGGCCACAATTAATTCGTGCTTCAATAAAATATAACAAATTGTTAGTTAGTGACTTTTACCATTTTACCTTTAAGCCGATGATATAATAACGTAAAACTATAAAAATTTCCTTATGAAAAAGTCTTGTATAATAATAGAAGATAATAGAAACTTAGCAAACACTAAGAAAAAATAATACTATAGTAGTATAGTAAAGAAACAGTACGAATTACTACTGAAAATCTCGACCAAAAACAGGGGTATTTTAATACTTTATATAGTTACGTCTAGTTTCATTTTCTATTACAATAATAATTGTTACTTTTAAATACTGGTTCCACTATACCAAGAAAATTACACTTGAACTTGTACTCAGTAAACTTCAACACCCTGTATATTGTTCACCACAATAATAATTTAAAACCCCTGAAAAGCTACACATTCATTTTATTTCTGATCACTTACAATAATTCTTGAATTACCAATTTGTAGATGTGCACGCACAGGACAAAAATAATTATACAGCGCTATTCAGCTTATGGCAAAAATCGAGTGCATTATTTATTGAGTGCAAGACTGAAGACAACAAAAAACGTAAAATTTATAGAAAGACAAAACACGCTAAGACTCCCAATTATTGTTATGATATTATCGTTGCACGTGTAATAAGTAATATTAAAAAAAAACTCGTAGAATGTTAAGAATTTTTTTAAAATAAAGCATAGACGTGTTACATTGAGATATTTTCGGAAATATTAACGTGTATATAATATAGAAAAGTATATAATAGAAAGAGGGTGTACCTCGGTCGTACGGCACTGATTAATTTCACAAAAGAAGAAAATAATAAAATCCGTCTATATACAAACTTCAGAATTTTCAGGAAAATGAAAAAAAAATAAAGATGAATATGTAAAGATGTTGATACCATTCGCATTTATCTGAGTAAATGTTTCACAAACAAACTGTATAATGTGAAATTGAGAACAGAAAATAATAATAATAATTCAAGAAACAAACGAGTTTTTCATAATTTCGGCTTTTTAACGCATCATGCCGCTTTGAATAAAAATTTGTAAGCACAAAAGTAATATGTTTATACACATTTTACCATATTTTTAATAATAATATGTAACAAAGATATTGATTACTCATTAAAACAATAGGTCCCAACATGGATCACTCAGTACACTGTGTTTTATTTACTTCCTATATTTCCCTTTCCAATTTGTCTATAATTTTTAATTACCGAACTTATCCGAACACACATTTTCAATGATAACTCTACTTTATCATACGCAGTATGATGAATTACTCAATTAGTAATTTGACTTGACTAAATAGTAATTCAAAAATTCTTTACTCACTTTCGTTTCTACTAGTTGGCAACACTAGAGAAATTCACCTCTTAACATTTTAATTTTCGTTGACCTCACGTTGTCTACCCTGCAATTTGACATTTGCCAGCACATAACCTAACTTTTCGCAGGTCGATTACGAAAACCTAACCAAAGATGTTCCGAAATGCGCTTTCCAGATGGGTTACAGCCAACAATATCACCGACAATATTTTAATAATCAAAAGAAACGCCGGCCACTCGAAATGGCAAAATATAAAACACACGAAACAATTGAAAGACTCGCAGAGATCACTCCAATTCACCAAATTAGGAAGACAGATGAAAGTTGCCGTACAACGTTAGTATAGAATGTTTCTTAATGTTCCAAACGGGGAAAGATGATTGTATAATATTGTTAATTTTGCAGTTGGCGGTTCTCCGGATCCGTCAAAAAACTTGAAACTGCAACAGGTCGTCGAACAGGCAAAACGCGCTTGCATGCCAGTTGCTACGATACAAAGTATTCTTAAGAGTGCCGTAACGAACAAGGACGACAGTAAATCCTATATGGTTGATATAAAGTAAGTGTGTAAGTATGTGGACATATTATTGGAAACTGTAAACGTAGCAACGATAAGTATCGTCACTTACAGAGCATTTCATGTTTTTGCTTTAGCAATTAATTACTCCGGAAACAATCCATAGATTTCAACGAATTAAAAAGTAAAATCATCTGCGGAATGCTAACTTTCAATGTGTCGTTTTGTACAATCATTGGATTAGTGGTTGACCCACAAAAAATCTATATTATGCAATGCCAGCAATTGCGTTATTAGAAGAGCTAGAATAATGAAATATAGACTATAGGCTACCCAATATTTCATAGGTTTAAAGTTTATTACTTAATCAATGTTTATCTTGCATTTTTCATACAAACAACATACAGCTAAGAGAACCAGGGCAGTTTTTTATCAATTCACAAAAAGAACGATAACTTGTCAAGGTAGTAATTTTAACTGACAATTAAATTCTTAATTTTTGCATAATTTTGATTATAATATGTGACCCGGTACGAGAGAATTCTCTTCTATCGATTGGCGTTTTTGTTTTCTTCAGTTTTCATACAATAAGGTTGTAAACAAGATTTTGATGGAAGCGGGTAGATCTAATAATATGGAGTTAGCGGATTTTCCGATTAGTGGTGAGTACTAAATTAGGTTTGGTTGATAAACACAAAAAATATTTAAAAAGTATGATTTTGTTATATAAATATTCAAACTATTCTAACAGTTTCAATAGTTTATTTATTAATAATATTTAAATACATGGACAAACTCAGCTCAGCTCTGAGCATATAAAACATAAAAAGATCAAAAAACTTTTACGAATTTAGCATCAATTGCAGCAATCATGAGATGCTTCAACTCGATCTTTTGTAGGGAAAATGCAAGATAAACAATGATTATGTAAAAAACTTTAAACCTATGAATTACTGGGTAGCCTATAGTCTATATTTCATTATGCTAGCTCTTCTAATAAAGGAATTGCTGGCATTGCATAATATAGCTTTTTGTGGATCAAGCACTAATCCAATGATTTTACAAAAATGCACATTGAAAGCTAGCATTCCGCAGGTGATTTTACTTTTTAATTAGTTGAAATCTATGGATTATTTCCGGAGTAATTAATTGCTAATGATAAACGAATGAAATTTACGGGGCAGAAACAGAGCCAATTCTTCTTAATTTGAAAAAATCGAAAAAATGCCAACATGTACAGCTTTCTAATTTTTATGAGTTGTAGCATATTAATCAAGGACAGCATCAGAATTTTTTAAAAATATTTCGCCCCTGGATTTGCGCGAAAATGGACACCAAAAAAGGGGACATAATATATGGCGACGATAGTACTTCTTGTTCAAAATATTTTTTTCTTCTTTAAGGCTAGCTACCAAATCCTCGTTTTGGATCACATAGTATAACTCTTATAAGTAAACTAATCTCTGTTATCTTTTTATTTATTTTAGTTTACATTTTTATAATTTTGATTAATTTCTTTTGATTTTTTAGAGGACCAGGACGCAGCATGATTATGTGCGAAATTTTTACGAGCAATTTTCACCATACGAAGCAGGCGATAGCAACACTTCTTAGGAAAAACGCGTATGTACTTCTTCACATTAATTTGCTTGCTCATTTTGAATTATGTAAGATGTTTGATACTGGTATTTCAGTAAATATTCAGAATGTCGAAATACTGATAACTAAAATGTCTTTTTTTATGCGCTGTAAAGAAATTCATCTAGATTTTAAACCTTTGTAATTGTTAAAAACAAAATTTTACACCTATTTATACTAAGTAAATCATAACAATGTTTTTGAATAACAAAATGTTAGACAAATAACATATACATAACAAATATGTGATTGATATATTAACCACTTTAATTTTGAAATATTTCACATTTTCAGAGGAAAATTTGCCGATTCCGGACTGAAGCATTTATTCGAAGAAAAGGGAATCATAGAAGGCACGCTCTCAGCACATGGTGGTAAATCAGAGTCGGAAATAATGGAAGTGGCGACGGAGCATGCCATCGAGAGCGGCGCAGAAGACGTTAAAGTACTCGAGGACAACTTGATACAATTTTCTTGTGCGGCTAGCGCTCTTAGCAAAGTACAAGCTGCACTTACAAATATGAATTATGTAATCACCAGCGCATCAGTGGAATTCATGCCGGTCCAACTGCAAAAGCTCAACGATGAAGAATTGGAATTGTGCGCAAAACTATGCGACAAATTGGAAAGTTTGCCGGAAGTGGTTAAACTGTACGATAATGTCGCGTGATTTTTTGTTATGTTGTAAATATATTTAGTAATAAATTGGTGAAAAAGACTTTCAAATTTATTATTGAGTTTCCTCCTCATTTTACTTATTTTTGATATATTTTTTTATTATCGGTTGACTGGCCAACCCATAAAAGTTTTTGGATCATGCTGTATATTATAACAAATGTTTGAATACCATAAAAACTACAGAAGAGCGTTTTCCAATTAACATTTAATTTTCGCGCGAGTTTAGTTAGTTCCTCACCGAATTCATAGATGGCGCCACGTCCGTATAATCGAACACCACTGCCGAAAACCCAACAACTCAAACCTCTACTACCACTATTACATATTTATTTATTTGTACCACATATTATCTCCATAATTTACAAAAAATTCGACAATTTACAAAGCCTAAATTCCTAGCAATCCGCACGATTCAAACGTCCGAAAAATAAATAAACTATTGCGCCACATTAGCGGTCGGCGCGACCCGACGTGAACCGACCGCGCCCGAACCCTAATCAATGTAGGTGTGTTTTTTCGCTATCAGCTTGCTGAATTGAAAACTGTCGACCAAAGACGCGGTTTCCCTCGATGTACACAAAGTGGCTGACCGGCTTCATCCTGAGATGATCACCAGGAATATACTGGGCGTAAAATAGTGAACGGCGAACGCGACAATCCTTAGCGTGAACCTCCAAAACGACACCAGGCTGTCAAAATGTCACTGCCCGGTGTACAGGGCCTCTCCAAGCTGAAGAAGAAGCACTTCAGGGTGAAACATCAGAAAGTGAAGCTCTTCAGGGCGAACGAACCTTTCCTATCAGTCCTTATGTGGGGCATCAATCATACGGTTTGTAATGTTACGGCTTCGTACGCCAGCACTACGCTGGAGTTGTAGAATACGTTTAGTAATGTGCACCGAACGCAGTGTCTGCCTGTACGTCTTGTGTCTTGCTTGGGTTGTTCCATGTTTTTAGAACATCTGCTAGGAAAAGTTCAAGCGTTTTATCTCTCGGAACCAAAGTTGCTCCCGAAAATTTTAAGTCCCTGGATTAGTTTCATAAGTGACGTCAAAATATAGGATAAATATAGTATTTCGCTAATATTTACCTAATTTTAAACACAAATGGTTTATGTTAACAATGTCCTATTTAAACGTTCGGTAACGATCGTTTATAATTGCGTAAAATTACTGTGATAATGAATGATTTCTTTTTTGTGATACCATTTGCTTCGTAAGCTACATTTTTGGGTTAACTTAACAGAATTTGTTAGGTCCCATGATTATGGGACAGTTTTACTTATTTTTAATATTGAAATAGTTTTGAATGATTCATAATGTGTAAGGCTTCAACAAAAAAAAAAGACCTAAACGACTATAAGTTTTTGCTAATGAGAGACAAAGAAAAATAATCGAAACTACGACTATAATGGGAATTCAATGTTATGTATGCAAATTTATAGATAATCACTTGTTTATAAATGACTTGTTGTCACACAATCCACACGTTTTATGTTAATTGTTGAACGTAGGTACCGTACTTTCAAACAAATTCTCAATTAGAGTACGATTTATATATTTTTTCTATTAAATACTATTACCACCACACTACTGAGATCGGTCAAAATTGTGACCAATCAAAATAATCAAATCGTAATTTGAACATAGCTTACTTTAATTGAGAATATATTTGAAAAATCTCTGATTGAGACAGTTTGTTATTTTAGAAAATCTGATGAGGCTCATGATTATATATACTATATATAAAATTAATAGTTAAGCTGCATGAGATTTTATTTGATCGTGATCGGTCGTGTCTGCATTAAAATAAAACTAGTTAGCCAGGATTTGACAGATTATTTGATACTATTGGTAACAGGTATTGTCAAATCCTGGCTGGCTAGTTTTATATTTATGCAGATACGACCGATCTCGATCACATAGAATTTGCTCAAGCGGCGAAACTATAAATTTGACCAAAAACAGTCATAGACATAAATTATTCAGAATTTCGTCTACTTTAATTTATTATTTAACTATTTTGACGAAAGTACAGAAATAGCGGCTCATTTGCAAAATCGTTAAACAATGCTTAGAGTAAATATCCAGTTTCTTTGGACCCTTTTGAACAAAAAGATAAAAATAGTACTAATACTAAATACTAATTTGAATATGAAGAAATGCAAATACCAAGAAATTCTGTCACTAAGGTATTCATGCAGTCATAATGTATTACTTCACAGCAATATGTACATAAAGTAAATATAAAAATATTAAGTAAAGTAAAGTTGGTCTGTATATTATGTATTACTTACTGTATAAGTGGTATAAGTGTATTTTAACATTTAACAATAGAGATGATGTATAAGAACATATATTAAAGAACACAAATTTAAATTGTATATGGTATAATCACTACAAAAAAAATTTCATCTTGTGTAGAACGGTTTGCATTTCTGACCAGACAGGGTTAGATAGATCACATTATGATTAGAGTACGAGTATTCTTGTATAATTGAGTAAAAATCATTCAAATATTGTGAGTCGGTAATGTAATGACTCACCCAAATGTTGAAACACATAATTTCAAGAATTTCAAGTACTTTATTCAAAACGTGACTTATTTAACGATATAAACTAAATCTACTGTTTATTTACTTTCAGATTAATGAGTTGATGCATGTAACAATACCAGTCATGCTCCTACCCGATGACTTCAGAGCATACTCGAAAATTAAGATTGATAATCATTTGTTTAACAAGTGAGTACAACTTATTTATAAATATATAATAAGTTAACAAATTACTCTTTTTTTTTTTCGCGATTGAATTTATGGAAATTTTAACAAAACAAACTTTTTTTTTTAGAGAAAATATGCCATCACATTTCAAAGTGAAAGAATATTGTCCGATGGTGTTTAGGAATATTAGAGAAAGATTTGGAATCGATGACCTCGATTACAAGGAATCGCTAACAAGGTAAGGAATACAGGAATAGCGGTGATAAATATGAAATTTATATGTAATGAAACATTGCGGGAAACAATTTTGTAATTTGTAACAAAGTTTTTGTGTGATTCGAGTTTTTGGAACAGAAAAAGGTGCATCAATGTTAATTCCGTTAATCCTTTACATACGAAATCCCAAATAAATCATACAAATCTTCGACGTGATATAAGATCTAATCTGCTTTTATTTATAAATTTATCTGGCGGGAAGCTGAAAAATTGAGTACAGGTCATGGATTTATTTTTAGAAGTGTTTGAAATATATACACATACAACCACAGCGGCTGACGTCAGTGATGACATCACACGTAATTTATTGCTCGGCAATTGTTTTTTGTTCACCGGCGTTCTTAAGGAGCCTGAGCAGATTTCAGGGTCGTTTATAATCATTGATAAAGAAAATTTGCATTTTTTATAGTCGCTGTTGCGAATAATAGTATGGCATGGCGATCTCATTCTTAAAATACTTTAAAATGCCTTAATGTAATGTAATCTGTGCCTTAATTTGAGAGCACTAAGGATTTTAGAGTTATCACATCTCTTCCAATAAAAATATTTATAAAAAAGAATCTGATGTGGCCCAACACATGACTTTATCATACAATATATAAAATTAGTAGTTTAGCTGCATGAGATTCTATCGAGATCGATCGTGTTTGCATTAAAATAAAACGAATTACCCAGGCTTTGACAGATATTGACAGTAGGTATTGTCAAAAAACCAGCCTTTAACACTACCTACTGTCATTAGAATAAAAATATCTGGCAAATCCTATATTAATACAGACACGATCTCGATCGAATAGAAGTTGCTCCTACAGCTAAACTATTAATTTTACCAAAAAATGTCATAGACATAAATTATACAAAATTTCCTCTACTTTAATTTATTATTTAACTATTTTGACGAAATTACAGAAATGGCGGCTCATTTGCAAAATCACTGAAAAATGCATAACAATATCGCTATCCGCAATCCACACTTGAAATACACATTGACTTTGTAAACACCATGGAAACACCAAGCTGTTTCAATGTTGTTTCACATAGCGTACGTGCGCGCGTGTTTCTACTCCTCATCACATTCTCCATGCATTTGCGTGTTGAATTGACGTTTCGCAACTGCTGACGTTCTGAATACTGTCAAAAGCTTCAAAATTTCCTGGCTACCTACTATTAATGTAGACACGATTTCAATAAAATAGAATTTGCTCCTGCAGCTAAACTATTCATTTTACCAAAAAATGTTATAGACATAAATTATACAAAATTTCCTCTACTTTAATTTATTATTTATCTATTTTGACGAAATTACAGAAATGACTGCTCATTTGCAAAATCGTTGAAAAATGCTAAGAGTAAATAGCCAGTTCCTTTGGACCCTTTTGAACCAAAAGCTTTTCAGCTCAAAGTTTGGTCATAAAACTTCTAAATATGAACTTTCGTCCAGATACCTTTAGTAGTTTCTCCGGAATCGTGTATACACACGCCGATATTTTTTTTGTACCTTGGTCAAAATTGTTCAGGGGACCCATAAAGACCTATTTCCGCTAAAATCTCAATTTTTTTTTTTTCGGCACTATTACAATACTTCATCATACTGTGTATGATAAAGTAATAAAACGCATTATTCTATCAAATACCTCTCTAACAAAAAGTTTTGTTATGTGAATATTATTATTAACAAATGAAAAAATTATTGAATCTGAGTACACAAATCAAGGAAGCGAAACAAGTGATTTATTACATGCTATACAGGATGATTCATAACTCGAGGTAAAAAAATTATGTTCTGGATTCAGCATCAAATTCTAAAGTATCTCATCGTCGTAATGTTTATTACTTTGCTAGAAGAGTTGTTGGCTTGTGTTCATCAAGAACAATAGAAAGGAAATATCAGTCAGAATTAATACAGTTATCGAGACAGAGTCTACAACGTGTTTAAAAATCATTTAACAAAAATTCTTAATAACAAATTAATAAATAATGGAAACACGACAATATTAGTTGGAATTCATTGAATAGATTATAGAGGGTGAAATTCTTATAGCAAATTAACAAGACAATCCTCTCATATTAATAAACAATACAAATCTGATGTTGCCAGGCACATGACTTTATCATACTATACAGCAGGAAATTTGGTATACAAGCTTATCTCTTAAAAAGTAAATAAAAATACTTAAAAAAAAAAATAAGGACAAGTTTGTGAATGGGCAAACTCGGTTAACTTTTTTCATATATTTTACGACGGGGGGTATTTTTACGTCAGCACGGCTGAAGATAATTTTCTTACTAGTTTTAAACGAATCTCTTTGCTCCAGGTCTCAACCGTTACCCGATGATTCGTCAGGCAAAAGCGGAGCAAAGTTTTACCTCAGCTCCGACAAGTTATTCATGATCAAAACGTTAACGTCCGAAGAAGTGGAGAGGATGCACTCGTTCCTAAAACATTATCACCCGGTAAGTCCATTTCAACTACCTTAATAAAAACCGCAAACCCGCGTCTTATATTTCAAAAATTTCATAACTAATAAAATTAAGAAAATACATACACTGATTTTCTCTGTACTGTCTTTCCAGTTTATCGTTGAGAGGCACGGTAAGACGTTGCTGCCTCAGTACCTGGGCATGTACAGGTTGACGGTCGATAACGTAGAGCACTACATCGTGATAACTAGGAACGTCTTCTCGAATCACCTGAGCACGCACAGGAAGTTCGACCTGAAGGGTTCGACGGTGGATCGAGAGGCGTCCGATAAGGAATTGGAGAAGGATCTGCCGACGTATAAGGATAACGATTTCGTCAAGCAGAAATTGAAGGTGAGCGTTTGTTTTACGTAATTCTTTTGTACTTTGCTGACGTCGTCTCTCTCGTTTTTTCAGGTGTATATAGGCGAAGAGGCCAAGCAGAAACTAACGGACACGTTGACGGCCGATGTCGAGTTTCTGACCAAGTTGCATTTGATGGACTACAGTTTGTTGTTAGGTACATTTATAATGCCAATGGTGACTTTTAAATAATAATTCAGTAGCCTCAGTGCAAATGCTGACATAAAATAATAAATTTATGTTAAAATACATTTTTAAAAACTGGGCTTTATAGAAATAAAGAATCTGAAATGGCCAGGCGCACATGACTTTATCATACTATATATTTTTGGATCGATTTGATCGAGATCAATCGTGTCTGCATTAAAATAAAACAAGTTAGCCAGGATTTGACAGATATTTTGATACTATTGACAGTAGGTCAAAACATCAGTGTTTGACACTACCTACTGTCATTAGAATGAAAATATCTGTCAAATCCTGGCTAACTGGTTTTATATTAATGCAGACATGACCGATCTTGATCAATTTGCTCACGCAGCTAAACTATTAATTTTATTAAAAAAAGTAATATAGACATAAATTATTCAGAATTTCCTCTACTTTAATTTATTAGTTAACTATTTTGACGAAATTTCAGAAACGGCGGTTTGTTTGCAAAATCTCTAAAAAATGCTAAGAATAAACATCTAGTTGCTTTGAACCCTTTTGAATAAAAAGCTTTTCAGCTCAAACTTTGGTCATCAAACATATATTTTTTTTATTTTATACCTTTTTGCACCCTCAATTATAAGAAAACACACAAAATGCCTAAAAGCAAGGCACACCACATGATTAAAGCTATGAAATGTGGCATCAATACTTACAGAGTTTTCAATTGGTGTTTACCTTCATAGGTATAAAATTTAAGGTCGATGCTTTAATTTCAGCCTACTTAGAAAAGTTTGTGATGTCATATTACTTATTCGAGAATATCAAAAAGTTTCAGAAAGGTGATTTGTTATTTTGAGAAAACTTCATAAATATCCATGTTCCTTTGGAACACAAAAAAGTTAGTGAATTTTGAATAGAATCCTGGAAATGGAAGAACAGATTTAATTTCTTTTTGACAGATGTACAGACAGTGTTAATGTTAAAAAGTGGGATTGCAAAGTTCCCTTTAAATTGATGTATTTTTGCTCAATATATTTTGACATCTTTTCATCAAAAGTTATTTAGGCTAGCAAGTTTTTCTCTAACAGATGCATAGGCCTCAATAGCTCAGTTGGTAGAGTATTGTGCTAGCGACACAAAGGTCCCTGGTTCAAATCCAGGTTGTGGCTGTAATTTTTAATTTATTTAAAATTTACATCCCGCCTGTAAATCACCATTTACTATATATACATTAATCATTACGGTAAGTCCGGAAAGATACGGCATGTCCGTATATTCATATCTAGTTAAGTTTTTAAAAAGTTAGCACTTGCATATTTTGTCTCTGAAATAACTGGCAACTTTAAAAGATAACGCATTCTTCAGTAAAATACTAAAGAAAAAAAAAACACCAGTCGGTTGTCATTTCAACCTCCAAAATGATTTGCAAAATTCAGTCATATTTATCGTTTTGTGTATAATTGTCTCTCCTGCAAATCTAAGCTCTCATTCCGTACGTTTCAGGTATCCACGAGGTGGAACGCGGCGAGGAGGAGTACCAGCGGCAGCGGGAGAACGAGCCGGAGAACGCGGCCGAGTCGGACGACAGCGAGACGGGTTCCGGCCTGGACAGCCGGAACTTCGGTTACAACACGCCGCCCGACTCGCCGAACGCAATCGCGCAGTTCGTCCGCGACCAGAGCCTCCAGTACGAAGGTAACTATCGCCCTAGTAGCGCCTTCTCACGCCCTAACCCCAATTTCCCGTCACCCTCGTAACTAAACTCGTCTTTCCTCCCTCCGATTTTCAAGGGACATTTTTCACAGGCGGCATCATCCCCGAACTCGACATCTACGCGATACCGAGCTGCGAAAGCGCCCCCGTCAAGGAGATCTACTTCGTCGCGATCATCGACGTCCTGACGCACTACGGCGTCAAGAAGCAGGCGGCGAAAGCCGCCAAGACGGTCAAGTACGGGTCGAACGTCGACGGGATCAGCACGTGCGATCCCGAGCAGTACGCCAAGCGATTCATGGACTTCATGTCGAAGGCGATCGAGTAGAGTGAGGTTACGTTTCGCGTCGGATCCGATTCGAGTCAATATATACCTACGCATTACATATATAATATATATATTTTTTCTTTGTTAGCGTTTAGTTGTCGGTTGTTTTTGAGTTTCGCCACGGGTGGTAGAGGTTATAAGTCGGTGTGTGTGTGTGTGTGTGTGTGTTTGCGTCTGTCTTGCGCCTACGTTCGTATCGAATGTCTCGAGGACGTTCGCGTTTATATATGAGTCAATATATGCAGTTTATAGTTGGTTTTTTTTTATTGGGTGCCGAGTTTGTTTTATTATTATTGGTTACTTTTTTTGTTGAGGTTATGTTGTTGAGTGTGTCTAGATTTTACAGTGGCATTGCAACGGAAAGGTTTTTTACTACTAAACCAGTACTACTAATTTTAAGTACTAATTTAGTAGATTATTACAATATTTTGATTAATAATAAAATACAATTATTAAAATATCTTGATTATGCCCATCACTAATCTGGACACACTCAATAACTCAAAAAAATACCTCAACATCAACTAGTAGTTTTCACTCATAACAGAAGTGTGCAACGGTACTATCAACCCACTTTATTGCAAGTTTTTAATATTCATTCTGTTTAGTTCTAAATATATATACAGGGTTAGCCAAAATTACCGGAACATCTAAATATTTCTCCAACAGCAAAAAAATTTCAAACAAAAAGATTTTGGCTTTAAACAAGCTATCGTTTAAATATATTTTCAATATACCGGGTGCTTATTTTATTATGGAAACGTGGTAACCTTTTCTTTTCTTATGGTTGGAGAATTATTTAGGTGTTCCGGTAATTTTGGCTAACCCTGTATGTATTGCAACGCAAAATTTTGTCACTTGTAGAGAGTATAGGGTTTAAAAAACAAATAATATTTGGGAGTGTTATCAGTTATCACGTATTGCTGGTTGATCTACAATTGTTAGATAACGCAGAATAATCACTAAAACGTCAATGTGACTTTGCCGAATTTTTGTACAATAATTCAAAAACAATCCGCTGAAAAAGGCTAATATAAAATAAAAAAAAAGAAAACTATTGTATACCATGCGTATGTTCGGTTTATAACAGGATAGTTAAGATTATTAATAGTTACATAGCGTTTTTGTGTATAGTTTGTTTGTGAGCGTATCTGTAACCTACAGCGCTAGGAATAAGCGAGGTTAACGTATACAGGCGTCTCGCAATTGTTTGACGACTGCGTATATACCAGAGTTTTGTGTTAAGTGTATATTTTTATAGATTTTCTATTGTTCCCGATTTCATTCCTACTGTGCTTACATATTCGAGGGTTTACTTTCTCTGTAAATAATTATTTCTTCTGTACATATTATAAATATATACAATATACATTATATACATACGAGGTACTATATGTGGATTGTTGGATTTTTTAAAAATATTTGGTACTAAATATCGCTACTCTATAAGAACCTTTTTATCCGGATTGGCTTCAACTAAGCTTTTTAATCCTTCTACCATTTTAATACGAATTCCGTTGATGATCAAATATTGGTATTTTGTATGTCTGGGTCGTATTATATAGACAAATGCAATCGACATGTATTCCACAGAATTATTATTGTACTAATAGATATTCAATTAAGAAAAAAGTTAACTGATACGCAATTTTTGTTTATTGTTGAAGGTTTCCACAGATATTCCGCTCTGATATGACTACATGAAAGTGAGGTTAAGGACACATGTCATTCAAAGTCGCTCATACAAACGCAAAATCTTACTATAGTAATAAAATGAAACAACCTATTGCTGATAGAATATTGTTGTGATGTCTGTTTGCGGTTATTTTAATGCTGTGGAGTACATATTTGACATACAAATGTTTTAATACTCATACTTTTATTTGACATCAATATCAAATTCTGGGACAATTTTTGAAAATCTGCATTTGTAATAGTAAATTATATACTTGCCGATTTATTTTCTACTAAAAAGTTTATAGAAAGTATTGTTAAGAACATTTTCTAAACACAAATTTAAATTCACATTTCAAAAAAAGTCTTTTTACAAACTTTTGCGTAAATAGGACTTTTTTAGACATATTATTATTTTTAAAAGTATACAAATTTGAAGCTTGTCACTTGCGGTACGCAATACCTTCGTTTAAGTGCATAATTCCAAAAAATAACTACTCGTATCAACGAACTTTTAAAATTAGGTCTCTACGATTTCACTTTGCAACTAATAAAATTAAAAGTAGCTTACGTTGTGATGCGGCATGTAACGTGAGATCAATGGTGACATATCAGTCTCGCATGAAGGCCCTAAGTAAGCCGACAAAATCTTACTTTTAACTGTTCTTTTAAACTTCTTATGTAAACGTGTGCTAACATAAAAGAGACGGAACACTACTACGTGCATTTGTTTTCACGCATTGTTTTTTTGTTGTACCCGATGCGATGCGTGTATTGCTGCATCGATGATGATAGTTTATTTTTTATTGACTATTTTTTTTTGTTGTTTTTTATTTTTCTTAGTGTATATAGTTTCTTTCTATCATATCTAGTCTATTCGTACAGGATACAAAGTGCTATTTTGTAGTTGTACGATTTTCCATACTTTAATGTATTCTGTATACATGTTTATAATAAATGATTCAATGAAGTACTGTACGTTGTTTTATTTGTGATTTTGGCAACCGTTTCCGAGCGAGATTGCAGGTTTATGTGCTTGACGACCGCTTGTGTCTTTAATTGTTTTATAAATAGGGGACGTTTAACCTGGCGCTGCATACCAGGAATAAATTCAGCAAGATATTATCTGGAGCATGACGTTATGAATTTCGTTGGAGTTATTTTAGATTTATACGTAATAATCATTGAATTAAAAAAAAAATATTAAATTCCTGAATTGATGTTTGTAACTAAAGGTAAGTTATATGTGTATTCTCGTACTACTGTACTATGCTGTTAAGATGTGCACAGTTACAAGTCAACCTTTGCAATTTTACCTTTGATGTTCAAATTTGTAAAAGAAAATCTGATGTAGCCGGGCACATCAGATAGAGGACTGTACTTTTTAGAACTAATTACCCAATGTATCTGATCCATAAACGTGTATAATAATAATTTGTATCCCAACTACTTTGCTCGTAATCGCACATGAAGCGAAATAATGACATTCAACCATCGATAAACAACCTAAAATCTAACTTTCAAAAATCCTCCTGAACAAACTAAAATAGATAGAGGGCTGTACTTTTTAAAATTAATTACCCAATGTATCTGATCTATAAACGTGTATAATAATAATTTGTATCCCAACAACTTTGCCCGTAATCGCACATGAAGCGAAATAATAACATTCAACCACCGATAAACAACGTAAAATCTAAGTTTCAAAAATCCTCCTGAACAAACTAAAATAGATAGAGGGCTGTAATTTTTAGAATTAATTACCCAATGTATCTGACCTATAAACGTGTATAATAATAATTTGTATCCCAACAACTTTGCTCGTAATCGCACATGAAGCGAAATAATAACATTCAACCACCGATAAACAACGTAAAATCTAAGTTTCAAAAATCCTTCTGAACAAACTAAAATAGATAGAGGGCTGTACTTTTTAGAATTAATTACCCAATGTATCTGACCCATAAACGTGTATAATAATAAGTTGTATCTCAACTACTTTGCTCGTAATCGCACATGAAGCGAAATAATAACATTCAACCACCGATAAACAACGTAAAATCTAAGTTTCAAAAATCCTCCTGAACAAACTAAAATAGATAGAGGGCTGTACTTTTTAGAATTAATTACCCAATGTATCTGACCCATAAACGTGTTAATAATTTGTATCTCAACTACTTTGTTCGTAATCGCACATGAAGCGAAATAATAACATTCAACCACCGATAAACAACGTAAAATCTAAGTTTCAAAAATCCTCCTGAACAAACTAAAATAGATAGAGGGCTGTACTTTTTAGAATTAATTACCCAATGTATCTGATCCATAAACGTGTATAATAATAATTTGTATCCCAACTACTTTGCTCATAATCGCACATGAAGCGAAATAATAACATCCAACCACCGATAAACAACGTAAAATCTAACTTTCAAAAATCCTCCTGAACAAACTAAAATAGATAGAGGGCTGTACTTTTTAAAATTAATTACCCAATGTATCTGATCTATAAACGTGTATAATAATAATTTGTATCCCAACAACTTTGCCCGTAATCGCACATGAAGCGAAATAATAACATTCAACCACCGATAAACAACGTAAAATCTAAGTTTCAAAAATCCTCCTGAACAAACTAAAATAGATAGAGGGCTGTAATTTTTAGAATTAATTACCCAATGTATCTGATCTATAAACGTGTATAATAATAATTTGTATCCCAACAACTTTGCTCGTAATCGCACATGAAGCGAAATAATAACATTCAACCACCGATAAACAACGTAAAATCTAAGTTTCAAAAATCCTCCTGAACAAACTAAAATAGATAGAGGGCTGTACTTTTTAGAATTAATTACCCAATGTATCTGATCTATAAACGTGTATAATAATAATTTGTATGTCAACTACTTTCTTCGTAATCGCACATGAAGCGAAATAATAACATTCAACCACCGATAAACAACGTAAAATCTAAGTTTCAAAAATCCTCCTGAACAAACTAAAATAGATAGAGGGCTGTACTTTTTAGAATTAATTACCCAATGTATCTGACCCATAAACGTGTATAATAATAATTTGTATCCCAACTACTTTGCTCATAATCGCATATGAAGCGAAATAATAATATTCAACCACCGATAAACAACGTAAAATCTAAGTTTCAAAAATCCTCCTGAACAAACTAAAATAGATAGAGGGCTGTACTTTTTAGAATTAATTACCCAATGTATCTGACCCATAAACGTGTATAATAATAATTTGTATCTCAACTACTTTGTTCGTAATCGCACATGAAGCGAAATAATAACATTCAACCACCGATAAACAACGTAAAATCTAAGTTTCAAAAATCCTCCTGAACAAACTAAAACAGATAGAGGGCTGTAATTTTTAGAATTAATTACCCAATGCATCTGATCTATAAACGTGTATAATAATAATTTGTATCTCAACTACTTTGTTCGTAATCGCACATGAAGCGAAATAATAACATTCAACCACCGATAAACTACGTAACATCTAAGTTTCAAAAATCCTCCTGAACAAACTAAAATAGATAGAGGGCTGTACTTTTTAGAATTAATTACCCAATGTATCTGATCTATAAACGTGTATAATAATAATTTGTATCTCAACTACTTTGTTCGTAATCGCACATGAAGCGAAATAATAACATTCAACCACCGATAAACAACGTAAAATCTAAGTTTCAAAAATACTCCTGAACAAACTAAAATAGATAGAGGGCTGTAATTTTTAGAATTAATTACCCAATGTATCTGATCTATAAACGTGTATAATAATAATTTGTATCCCAACAACTTTGCTCGTAATCGCACATGAAGCGAAATAATAGCATTAAACCACCGATAAACAACGTAAAATCTAAGTTTCAAAAATCCTCCTGAAGAAACTAAAATAGATAGAGGGCTGTAATTTTTAGAATTAATTACCCAATGTATCTGATCTATAAACGTGTATAATAATAATTTGTATCCCAACAACTTTGCTCGTAATCGCACATGAAGCGAAATAATAGCATTAAACCACCGATAAACAACGTAAAATCTAAGTTTCAAAAATCCTCCTGAAGAAACTAAAATAGATAGAGGGCTGTAATTTTTAGAATTAATTACCCAATGTATCTGATCTATAAACGTGTATAATAATAATTTGTATCCCAACTACTTTGCTCATAATCGCACATGAAGCGAAATAATAACATCCAACCACCGATAAACAACCTAAAATCTAACTTTCAAAAATCCTCCTGAACAAACTAAAATAGATAGAGGGCTGTACTTTTTAAAATTAATTGCCCAATGTATCTGATCTATAAACGTGTATAATAATAATTTGTATCCCAACAACTTTGCTCGTAATCGCACATGAAGCGAAATAATAACATTCAACCACCGATAAACAACGTAAAATCTAAGTTTCAAAAATCCTCCTGAACAAACTAAAATAGATAGAGGGCTGTACTTTTTAGAATTAATTACCCAATGTATCTGATCTATAAACGTGTATAATAATAATTTGTATCTCAACTACTTTGTTTGTAATCGCACATGAAGCGAAATAATAACATTCAACCACCGATAAACAACGTAAAATCTAAGTTTCAAAAATCCGCCTGAACAAACTAAAATAGATAGAGGGCTGTACTTTTTAGAATTAATTACCCAATGTATCTGATCCATAAACGTGTATAATAATAATTTGTATCCCAACTACTTTGCTCATAATCGCACATGAAGCGAAATAATAACATCCAACCACCGATAAACAACCTAAAATCTAACTTTCAAAAATCCTCCTGAACAAACTAAAATAGATAGAGGGCTGTACTTTTTAAAATTAATTACCCAATGTATCTGATCTATAAACGTGTATAATAATAATTTGTATCCCAACAACTTTGCCCGTAATCGCACATGAAGCGAAATAATAACATTCAACCACCGATAAACAACGTAAAATCTAAGTTTCAAAAATCCTCCTGAACAAACTAAAATAGATAGAGGGCTGTAATTTTTAGAATTAATTACCCAATGTATCTGATCTATAAACGTGTATAATAATAATTTGTATCCCAACAACTTTGCTCGTAATCGCACATGAAGCGAAATAATAACATTCAACCACCGATAAACAACGTAAAATCTAAGTTTCAAAAATCCTCCTGAACAAACTAAAATAGATAGAGGGCTGTACTTTTTAGAATTAATTACCCAATGTATCTGATCTATAAACGTGTATAATAATAATTTGTATGTCAACTACTTTCTTCGTAATCGCACATGAAGCGAAATAATAACATTCAACCACCGATAAACAACGTAAAATCTAAGTTTCAAAAATCCTCCTGAACAAACTAAAATAGATAGAGGGCTGTACTTTTTAGAATTAATTACCCAATGTATCTGACCCATAAACGTGTATAATAATAATTTGTATCCCAACTACTTTGCTCATAATCGCATATGAAGCGAAATAATAATATTCAACCACCGATAAACAACGTAAAATCTAAGTTTCAAAAATCCTCCTGAACAAACTAAAATAGATAGAGGGCTGTACTTTTTAGAATTAATTACCCAATGTATCTGACCCATAAACGTGTATAATAATAATTTGTATCTCAACTACTTTGTTCGTAATCGCACATGAAGCGAAATAATAACATTCAACCACCGATAAACAACGTAAAATCTAAGTTTCAAAAATCCTCCTGAACAAACTAAAACAGATAGAGGGCTGTAATTTTTAGAATTAATTACCCAATGCATCTGATCTATAAACGTGTATAATAATAATTTGTATCTCAACTACTTTGTTCGTAATCGCACATGAAGCGAAATAATAACATTCAACCACCGATAAACTACGTAACATCTAAGTTTCAAAAATCCTCCTGAACAAACTAAAATAGATAGAGGGCTGTACTTTTTAGAATTAATTACCCAATGTATCTGATCTATAAACGTGTATAATAATAATTTGTATCTCAACTACTTTGTTCGTAATCGCACATGAAGCGAAATAATAACATTCAACCACCGATAAACAACGTAAAATCTAAGTTTCAAAAATACTCCTGAACAAACTAAAATAGATAGAGGGCTGTAATTTTTAGAATTAATTACCCAATGTATCTGATCTATAAACGTGTATAATAATAATTTGTATCCCAACAACTTTGCTCGTAATCGCACATGAAGCGAAATAATAGCATTAAACCACCGATAAACAACGTAAAATCTAAGTTTCAAAAATCCTCCTGAAGAAACTAAAATAGATAGAGGGCTGTAATTTTTAGAATTAATTACCCAATGTATCTGATCTATAAACGTGTATAATAATAATTTGTATCCCAACAACTTTGCTCGTAATCGCACATGAAGCGAAATAATAGCATTAAACCACCGATAAACAACGTAAAATCTAAGTTTCAAAAATCCTCCTGAAGAAACTAAAATAGATAGAGGGCTGTAATTTTTAGAATTAATTACCCAATGTATCTGATCTATAAACGTGTATAATAATAATTTGTATCCCAACAACTTTGCTCGTAATCGCACATGAAGCGAAATAATAGCATTAAACCACCGATAAACAACGTAAAATCTAAGTTTCAAAAATCCTCCTGAACAAACTAAAATAGATAGAGGGCTGTAATTTTTAGAATTAATTACCCAATGTATCTGACCTATAAACGTGTATAATAATAATTTGTATCCCAACAACTTTGCTCGTAATCGCACATGAAGCGAAATAATAGCATTAAACCACCGATAAACAACGTAAAATCTAAGTTTCAAAAATCCTCCTGAACAAACTAAAATAGATAGAGGGCTGTAATTTTTAGAATCAATTACCCAATGTATCTGATCTGTAAACGTGTATAATAATAATTTGTATCCCAACAACTTTGCTCGTAATCGCACATGAAGCGAAATAATAGCATTAAACCACCGATAAACAACGTAAAATCTAAGTTTCAAAAATCCTCCTGAACAAACTAAAATAGATAGAGGGCTGTAATTTTTAGAATTAATTACCCAATGTATCTGATCTATAAACGTGTATAATAATAATTTGTATCCCAACAACTTTGCTCGTAATCGCAAATGAAGCGAAATAATAGCATTAAACCACCGATAAACAACGTAAAATCTAAGTTTCAAAAATCGTCCTGAACAAACTAAAATAGATAGAGGGCTGTACTTTTTAGAATTAATTACCCAATGTATCTGACCCATAAACGTGTATAATAATAATTTGTATCCCAACTACTTTGCTAGTAATCGCACATGAAGCGAAATAATAACATTCAACCACCGATAAACAACGTAAAATCTAAGTTTCAAAAATCCTCCTGAAGAAACTAAAATAGATAGAGGGCTGTAATTTTTAGAATGAATTACCCAATGTATCTGATCTATAAACGTGTATAATAATAATTTGTATCCCAACAACTTTGCTCGTAATCGCACATGAAGCGAAATAATAGCATTAAACCACCGATAAACAACGTAAAATCTAAGTTTCAAAAATCCTCCTGAAGAAACTAAAATAGATAGAGGGCTGTAATTTTTAGAATTAATTACCCAATGTATCTGATCTATAAACGTGTATAATAATAATTTGTATCCCAACAACTTTGCTCGTAATCGCACATGAAGCGAAATAATAGCATTAAACCACCGATAAACAACGTAAAATCTAAGTTTCAAAAATCCTCCTGAACAAACTAAAATAGATAGAGGGCTGTAATTTTTAGAATTAATTACCCAATGTATCTGACCTATAAACGTGTATAATAATAATTTGTATCCCAACAACTTTGCTCGTAATCGCACATGAAGCGAAATAATAGCATTAAACCACCGATAAACAACGTAAAATCTAAGTTTCAAAAATCCTCCTGAACAAACTAAAATAGATAGAGGGCTGTAATTTTTAGAATCAATTACCCAATGTATCTGATCTATAAACGTGTATAATAATAATTTGTATCCCAACAACTTTGCTCCTAATCGCACATGAAGCGAAATAATAGCATTAAACCACCGATAAACAACGTAAAATCTAAGTTTCAAAAATCCTCCTGAACAAACTAAAATAGATAGAGGGCTGTAATTTTTAGAATTAATTACCCAATGTATCTGATCTATAAACGTGTATAATAATAATTTGTATCCCAACAACTTTGCTCGTAATCGCAAATGAAGCGAAATAATAGCATTAAACCACCGATAAACAACGTAAAATCTAAGTTTCAAAAATCGTCTTGAACAAACTAAAATAGATAGAGGGCTGTACTTTTTAGAATTAATTACCCAATGTATCTGACCCATAAACGTGTATAATAATAATTTGTATCCCAACTACTTTGCTAGTAATCGCACATGAAGCGAAATAATAACATTCAACCACCGATAAACAACGTAAAATCTAAGTTTCAAAAATCCTCCTGAACAAACTAAAATAGATAGAGGGCTGTACTTTTTAGAATTAATTACCCAATGTATCTGATCTATAAACGTGTATAATAATAATTTGTATCCCAACAACTTTGCCCGTAATCGCACATGAAGCGAAATAATAACATTCAACCACCGATAAACAACGTAAAATCTAAGTTTCAAAAATCCTCCTGAACAAACTAAAATAGATAGAGGGCTGTAATTTTTAGAATTAATTACCCAATGTATCTGATCTATAAACGTGTATAATAATAATTTGTATCCCAACAACTTTGCTCGTAATCGCACATGAAGCGAAATAATAACATTCAACCACCGATAAACAACGTAAAATCTAAGTTTCAAAAATCCTCCTGAACAAACTAAAATAGATAGAGGGCTGTACTTTTTAGAATTAATTACCCAATGTATCTGATCTATAAACGTGTATAATAATAATTTGTATGTCAACTACTTTCTTCGTAATCGCACATGAAGCGAAATAATAACATTCAACCACCGATAAACAACGTAAAATCTAAGTTTCAAAAATCCTCCTGAACAAACTAAAATAGATAGAGGGCTGTACTTTTTAGAATTAATTACCCAATGTATCTGACCCATAAACGTGTATAATAATAATTTGTATCCCAACTACTTTGCTCATAATCGCATATGAAGCGAAATAATAATATTCAACCACCGATAAACAACGTAAAATCTAAGTTTCAAAAATCCTCCTGAACAAACTAAAATAGATAGAGGGCTGTACTTTTTAGAATTAATTACCCAATGTATCTGACCCATAAACGTGTATAATAATAATTTGTATCTCAACTACTTTGTTCGTAATCGCACATGAAGCGAAATAATAACATTCAACCACCGATAAACAACGTAAAATCTAAGTTTCAAAAATCCTCCTGAACAAACTAAAACAGATAGAGGGCTGTAATTTTTAGAATTAATTACCCAATGCATCTGATCTATAAACGTGTATAATAATAATTTGTATCTCAACTACTTTGTTCGTAATCGCACATGAAGCGAAATAATAACATTCAACCACCGATAAACTACGTAACATCTAAGTTTCAAAAATCCTCCTGAACAAACTAAAATAGATAGAGGGCTGTACTTTTTAGAATTAATTACCCAATGTATCTGATCTATAAACGTGTATAATAATAATTTGTATCTCAACTACTTTGTTCGTAATCGCACATGAAGCGAAATAATAACATTCAACCACCGATAAACAACGTAAAATCTAAGTTTCAAAAATACTCCTGAACAAACTAAAATAGATAGAGGGCTGTAATTTTTAGAATTAATTACCCAATGTATCTGATCTATAAACGTGTATAATAATAATTTGTATCCCAACAACTTTGCTCGTAATCGCACATGAAGCGAAATAATAGCATTAAACCACCGATAAACAACGTAAAATCTAAGTTTCAAAAATCCTCCTGAAGAAACTAAAATAGATAGAGGGCTGTAATTTTTAGAATTAATTACCCAATGTATCTGATCTATAAACGTGTATAATAATAATTTGTATCCCAACAACTTTGCTCGTAATCGCACATGAAGCGAAATAATAGCATTAAACCACCGATAAACAACGTAAAATCTAAGTTTCAAAAATCCTCCTGAAGAAACTAAAATAGATAGAGGGCTGTAATTTTTAGAATTAATTACCCAATGTATCTGATCTATAAACGTGTATAATAATAATTTGTATCCCAACAACTTTGCTCGTAATCGCACATGAAGCGAAATAATAGCATTAAACCACCGATAAACAACGTAAAATCTAAGTTTCAAAAATCCTCCTGAACAAACTAAAATAGATAGAGGGCTGTAATTTTTAGAATTAATTACCCAATGTATCTGACCTATAAACGTGTATAATAATAATTTGTATCCCAACAACTTTGCTCGTAATCGCACATGAAGCGAAATAATAGCATTAAACCACCGATAAACAACGTAAAATCTAAGTTTCAAAAATCCTCCTGAACAAACTAAAATAGATAGAGGGCTGTAATTTTTAGAATCAATTACCCAATGTATCTGATCTGTAAACGTGTATAATAATAATTTGTATCCCAACAACTTTGCTCGTAATCGCACATGAAGCGAAATAATAGCATTAAACCACCGATAAACAACGTAAAATCTAAGTTTCAAAAATCCTCCTGAACAAACTAAAATAGATAGAGGGCTGTAATTTTTAGAATTAATTACCCAATGTATCTGATCTATAAACGTGTATAATAATAATTTGTATCCCAACAACTTTGCTCGTAATCGCAAATGAAGCGAAATAATAGCATTAAACCACCGATAAACAACGTAAAATCTAAGTTTCAAAAATCGTCCTGAACAAACTAAAATAGATAGAGGGCTGTACTTTTTAGAATTAATTACCCAATGTATCTGACCCATAAACGTGTATAATAATAATTTGTATCCCAACTACTTTGCTAGTAATCGCACATGAAGCGAAATAATAACATTCAACCACCGATAAACAACGTAAAATCTAAGTTTCAAAAATCCTCCTGAAGAAACTAAAATAGATAGAGGGCTGTAATTTTTAGAATGAATTACCCAATGTATCTGATCTATAAACGTGTATAATAATAATTTGTATCCCAACAACTTTGCTCGTAATCGCACATGAAGCGAAATAATAGCATTAAACCACCGATAAACAACGTAAAATCTAAGTTTCAAAAATCCTCCTGAAGAAACTAAAATAGATAGAGGGCTGTAATTTTTAGAATTAATTACCCAATGTATCTGATCTATAAACGTGTATAATAATAATTTGTATCCCAACAACTTTGCTCGTAATCGCACATGAAGCGAAATAATAGCATTAAACCACCGATAAACAACGTAAAATCTAAGTTTCAAAAATCCTCCTGAACAAACTAAAATAGATAGAGGGCTGTAATTTTTAGAATTAATTACCCAATGTATCTGACCTATAAACGTGTATAATAATAATTTGTATCCCAACAACTTTGCTCGTAATCGCACATGAAGCGAAATAATAGCATTAAACCACCGATAAACAACGTAAAATCTAAGTTTCAAAAATCCTCCTGAACAAACTAAAATAGATAGAGGGCTGTAATTTTTAGAATCAATTACCCAATGTATCTGATCTATAAACGTGTATAATAATAATTTGTATCCCAACAACTTTGCTCCTAATCGCACATGAAGCGAAATAATAGCATTAAACCACCGATAAACAACGTAAAATCTAAGTTTCAAAAATCCTCCTGAACAAACTAAAATAGATAGAGGGCTGTAATTTTTAGAATTAATTACCCAATGTATCTGATCTATAAACGTGTATAATAATAATTTGTATCCCAACAACTTTGCTCGTAATCGCAAATGAAGCGAAATAATAGCATTAAACCACCGATAAACAACGTAAAATCTAAGTTTCAAAAATCGTCTTGAACAAACTAAAATAGATAGAGGGCTGTACTTTTTAGAATTAATTACCCAATGTATCTGACCCATAAACGTGTATAATAATAATTTGTATCCCAACTACTTTGCTAGTAATCGCACATGAAGCGAAATAATAACATTCAACCACCGATAAACAACGTAAAATCTAAGTTTCAAAAATCCTCCTGAACAAACTAAAATAGATAGAGGGCTGTACTTTTTAGAATTAATTACCCAATGTATCTGATCTATAAACGTGTATAATAATAATTTGTATCCCAACAACTTTGCTCGTAATCGCACATGAAGCGAAATAATAGCATTAAACCACCGATAAACAACGTAAAATCTAAGTTTCAAAAATCCTCCTGAACAAACTAAAATAGATAGAGGGCTGTACTTTTTAGAATTAATTACCCAATGTATCTGACCCATAAACGTGTATAATAATAATTTGTATCCCAACTACTCTGCTAGTAATCGCACATGAAGCGAAATAATAACATTCAACCACCGATAAACAACGTAAAATCTAAGTTTCAAAAATCCACCTGAACAAACTAAAATAGATAGAGGGCTGTACTTTTTAGAATTAATTACCCAATGTATCTGATCTATAAACGTGTATAATAATAATTTGTATCCCAACAACTTTGCTCGTAATCGCAAATGAAGCGAAATAATAGCATTAAACCACCGATAAACAACGTAAAATCTAAGTTTCAAAAATCCTCCTGAACAAACTAAAATAGATAGAGGGCTGTACTTTTTAGAACTAATTACCCAATGTATCTGATCTATAAACGTGTATAATAATAATTTGTATCCCAACAACTTTGCTCGTAATCGCACATGAAGCGAAATAATAGCATTAAACCACCGATAAACAACGTAAAATCTAAGTTTCAAAAATCCTCCTGAACAAACTAAAATAGATAGAGGGCTGTAATTTTTAGAATTAATTACCCAATGTATCTGACCTATAAACGTGTATAATAATAATTTGTATCCCAACAACTTTGCTCGTAATCGCACATGAAGCGAAATAATAGCATTAAACCACCGATAAACAACGTAAAATCTAAGTTTCAAAAATCCTCCTGAACAAACTAAAATAGATAGAGGGCTGTACTTTTTAGAATTAATTACCCAATGTATCTGATCTATAAACGTGTATAATAATAATTTGTATCCCAACTACTTTGCTCGTAATCGCACATGAAGCGAAATAATAACATTCAACCACCGATAAACAACGTAAAATCTAAGTTTCAAAAATCCTCCTGAACAAACTAACATAGATAGAGGGCTGTACTTTTTAGAATTAATTACCCAATGTATCTGATCCATAAACGTGTATAATAATAATTTGTATCTCAACTACTTTGCTCGTAATCGCACATGAAGCGAAATAATAACATTCAACCACCGATAAACAACGTAAAATCTAAGTTTCAAAAATCCTCCTGAACAAACTAAAATAGATAGAGGGCTGTACTTTTTAGAATTAATTACCCAATGTATCTGATCTATAAACGTGTATAATAATAATTTGTATCCCAACAACTTTGCTCGTAATCGCACATGAAGCGAAATAATAACATTCAACCACCGATAAACAACGTAAAATCTAAGTTTCAAAAATCCTCCTGAACAAACTAAAATAGATAGAGGGCTGTACTTTTTAGAATTAATTACCCAATGTATCTGACCCATAAACGTGTATAATAATAATTTGTATCTCAACTACTTTGTTCGTAATCGCACATGAAGCGAAATAATAACATTCAACCACCGATAAACAACGTAAAATCTAAGTTTCAAAAATCCTCCTGAACAAACTAAAACAGATAGAGGGCTGTAATTTTTAGAATTAATTACCCAATGTATCTGATCTATAAACGTGTATAATAATAATTTGTATCTCAACTACTTTGTTCGTAATCGCACATGAAGCGAAATAATAACATTCAACCACCGATAAACTACGTAACATCTAAGTTTCAAAAATCCTCCTGAACAAACTAAAATAGATAGAGGGCTGTACTTTTTAGAATTAATTACCCAATGTATCTGATCTATAAACGTGTATAATAATAATTTGTATCCCAACAACTTTGCTCGTAATCGCACATGAAGCGAAATAATAGCATTAAACCACCGATAAACAACGTAAAATCTAAGTTTCAAAAATCCTCCTGAACAAACTAAAATAGATAGAGGGCTGTACTTTTTAGAATTAATTACCCAATGTATCTGACCCATAAACGTGTATAATAATAATTTGTATCCCAACTACTCTGCTAGTAATCGCACATGAAGCGAAATAATAACATTCAACCACCGATAAACAACGTAAAATCTAAGTTTCAAAAATCCACCTGAACAAACTAAAATAGATAGAGGGCTGTACTTTTTAGAATTAATTACCCAATGTATCTGATCTATAAACGTGTATAATAATAATTTGTATCCCAACAACTTTGCTCGTAATCGCAAATGAAGCGAAATAATAGCATTAAACCACCGATAAACAACGTAAAATCTAAGTTTCAAAAATCCTCCTGAACAAACTAAAATAGATAGAGGGCTGTACTTTTTAGAACTAATTACCCAATGTATCTGATCTATAAACGTGTATAATAATAATTTGTATCCCAACAACTTTGCTCGTAATCGCACATGAAGCGAAATAATAGCATTAAACCACCGATAAACAACGTAAAATCTAAGTTTCAAAAATCCTCCTGAACAAACTAAAATAGATAGAGGGCTGTAATTTTTAGAATTAATTACCCAATGTATCTGACCTATAAACGTGTATAATAATAATTTGTATCCCAACAACTTTGCTCGTAATCGCACATGAAGCGAAATAATAGCATTAAACCACCGATAAACAACGTAAAATCTAAGTTTCAAAACTCCTCCTGAACAAACTAAAATAGATAGAGGGCTGTACTTTTTAGAATTAATTACCCAATGTATCTGATCTATAAACGTGTATAATAATAATTTGTATCCCAACTACTTTGCTCGTAATCGCACATGAAGCGAAATAATAACATTCAACCACCGATAAACAACGTAAAATCTAAGTTTCAAAAATCCTCCTGAACAAACTAACATAGATAGAGGGCTGTACTTTTTAGAATTAATTGCCCAATGTATCTGATCCATAAACGTGTATAATAATAATTTGTATCTCAACTACTTTGCTCGTAATCGCACATGAAGCGAAATAATAACATTCAACCACCGATAAACAACGTAAAATCTAAGTTTCAAAAATCCTCCTGAACAAACTAAAATAGATAGAGGGCTGTACTTTTTAGAATTAATTACCCAATGTATCTGATCTATAAACGTGTATAATAATAATTTGTATCCCAACTACTTTGCTCGTAATCGCACATGAAGCGAAATAATAACATTCAACCACCGATAAACAACGTAAAATCTAAGTTTCAAAAATCCTCCTGAACAAACTAAAATAGATAGAGGGCTGTACTTTTTAGAATTAATTACCCAATGTATCTGACCCATAAACGTGTATAATAATAATTTGTATCTCAACTACTTTGTTCGTAATCGCACATGAAGCGAAATAATAACATTCAACCACCGATAAACAACGTAAAATCTAAGTTTCAAAAATCCTCCTGAACAAACTAAAACAGATAGAGGGCTGTAATTTTTAGAATTAATTACCCAATGTATCTGATCTATAAACGTGTATAATAATAATTTGTATCTCAACTACTTTGTTCGTAATCGCACATGAAGCGAAATAATAACATTCAACCACCGATAAACTACGTAACATCTAAGTTTCAAAAATCCTCCTGAACAAACTAAAATAGATAGAGGGCTGTACTTTTTAGAATTAATTACCCAATGTATCTGATCTATAAACGTGTATAATAATAATTTGTATCTCAACTACTTTGTTCGTAATCGCACATGAAGCGAAATAATAACATTCAACCACCGATAAACAACGTAAAATCTAAGTTTCAAAAATACTCCTGAACAAACTAAAATAGATAGAGGGCTGTAATTTTTAGAATTAATTACCCAATGTATCTGATCTATAAACGTGTATAATAATAATTTGTATCCCAACAACTTTGCTCGTAATCGCACATGAAGCGAAATAATAGCATTAAACCACCGATAAACAACGTAAAATCTAAGTTTCAAAAATCCTCCTGAACAAACTAAAATAGATAGAGGGCTGTAATTTTTAGAATTAATTACCCAATGTATCTGACCTATAAACGTGTATAATAATAATTTGTATCCCAACAACTTTGCTCGTAATCGCACATGAAGCGAAATAATAGCATTAAACCACCGATAAACAACGTAAAATCTAAGTTTCAAAAATCCTCCTGAACAAACTAAAATAGATAGAGGGCTGTAATTTTTAGAATCAATTACCCAATGTATCTGATCTATAAACGTGTATAATAATAATTTGTATCCCAACAACTTTGCTCCTAATCGCACATGAAGCGAAATAATAGCATTAAACCACCGATAAACAACGTAAAATCTAAGTTTCAAAAATCCTCCTGAACAAACTAAAATAGATAGAGGGCTGTAATTTTTAGAATTAATTACCCAATGTATCTGATCTATAAACGTGTATAATAATAATTTGTATCCCAACAACTTTGCTCGTAATCGCAAATGAAGCGAAATAATAGCATTAAACCACCGATAAACAACGTAAAATCTAAGTTTCAAAAATCGTCCTGAACAAACTAAAATAGATAGAGGGCTGTACTTTTTAGAATTAATTACCCAATGTATCTGACCCATAATCGTGTATAATAATAATTTGTATCCCAACTACTTTGCTAGTAATCGCACATGAAGCGAAATAATAACATTCAACCACCGATAAACAACGTAAAATCTAAGTTTCAAAAATCCTCCTGAACAAACTAAAATAGATAGAGGGCTGTACTTTTTAGAATTAATTACCCAATGTATCTGATCTATAAACGTGTATAGTAATAATTTGTATCCCAACAACTTTGCTCGTAATCGCACATGAAGCGAAATAATAGCATTAAACCACCGATAAACAACGTAAAATCTAAGTTTCAAAATTCCTCCTGAACAAACTAAAATAGATAGAGGGCTGTACTTTTTAGAATTAATTACCCAATGTATCTGACCCATAAACGTGTATAATAATAATTTGTATCCCAACTACTCTGCTAGTAATCGCACATGAAGCGAAATAATAACATTCAACCACCGATAAACAACGTAAAATCTAAGTTTCAAAAATCCACCTGAACAAACTAAAATAGATAGAGGGCTGTACTTTTTAGAATTAATTACCCAATGTATCTGATCTATAAACGTGTATAATAATAATTTGTATCCCAACAACTTTGCTCGTAATCGCACATGAAGCGAAATAATAGCATTAAACCACCGATAAACAACGTAAAATCTAAGTTTCAAAATTCCTCCTGAACAAACTAAAATAGATAGAGGGCTGTACTTTTTAGAATTAATTACCCAATGTATCTGACCCATAAACGTGTATAATAATAATTTGTATCCCAACTACTCTGCTAGTAATCGCACATGAAGCGAAATAATAACATTCAACCACCGATAAACAACGTAAAATCTAAGTTTCAAAAATCCACCTGAACAAACTAAAATAGATAGAGGGCTGTACTTTTTAGAATTAATTACCCAATGTATCTGATCTATAAACGTGTATAATAATAATTTGTATCCCAACTACTCTGCTAGTAATCGCACATGAAGCGAAATAATAACATTCAACCACCGATAAACAACGTAAAATCTAAGTTTCAAAAATCCACCTGAACAAACTAAAATAGATAGAGGGCTGTAATTTTTAGAATTAATTACCCAATGTATCTGATCTATAAACGTGTATAATAATAATTTGTATCCCAACAACTTTGCTCGTAATCGCACATGAAGCGAAATAATAGCATTAAACCACCGATAAACAACGTAAAATCTAAGTTTCAAAAATCCTCCTGAAGAAACTAAAATAGATAGAGGGCTGTAATTTTTAGAATTAATTACCCAATGTATCTGATCTATAAACGTGTATAATAATAATTTGTATCCCAACAACTTTGCTCGTAATCGCACATGAAGCGAAATAATAGCATTAAACCACCGATAAACAACGTAAAATCTAAGTTTCAAAAATCCTCCTGAACAAACTAAAATAGATAGAGGGCTGTAATTTTTAGAATTAATTACCCAATGTATCTGACCTATAAACGTGTATAATAATAATTTGTATCCCAACAACTTTGCTCGTAATCGCACATGAAGCGAAATAATAGCATTAAACCACCGATAAACAACGTAAAATCTAAGTTTCAAAAATCCTCCTGAACAAACTAAAATAGATAGAGGGCTGTAATTTTTAGAATCAATTACCCAATGTATCTGATCTATAAACGTGTATAATAATAATTTGTATCCCAACAACTTTGCTCGTAATCGCACATGAAGCGAAATAATAGCATTAAACCACCGATAAACAACGTAAAATCTAAGTTTCAAAAATCCTCCTGAACAAACTAAAATAGATAGAGGGCTGTAATTTTTAGAATTAATTACCCAATGTATCTGATCTATAAACGTGTATAATAATAATTTGTATCCCAACAACTTTGCTCGTAATCGCAAATGAAGCGAAATAATAGCATTAAACCACCGATAAACAACGTAAAATCTAAGTTTCAAAAATCGTCCTGAACAAACTAAAATAGATAGAGGGCTGTACTTTTTAGAATTAATTACCCAATGTATCTGACCCATAAACGTGTATAATAATAATTTGTATCCCAACTACTTTGCTAGTAATCGCACATGAAGCGAAATAATAACATTCAACCACCGATAAACAACGTAAAATCTAAGTTTCAAAAATCCTCCTGAACAAACTAAAATAGATAGAGGGCTGTACTTTTTAGAATTAATTACCCAATGTATCTGATCTATAAACGTGTATAATAATAATTTGTATCCCAACAACTTTGCTCGTAATCGCACATGAAGCGAAATAATAGCATTAAACCACCGATAAACAACGTAAAATCTAAGTTTCAAAAATCCTCCTGAACAAACTAAAATAGATAGAGGGCTGTACTTTTTAGAATTAATTACCCAATGTATCTGACCCATAAACGTGTATAATAATAATTTGTATCCCAACTACTCTGCTAGTAATCGCACATGAAGCGAAATAATAACATTCAACCACCGATAAACAACGTAAAATCTAAGTTTCAAAAATCCACCTGAACAAACTAAAATAGATAGAGGGCTGTACTTTTTAGAATTAATTACCCAATGTATCTGATCTATAAACGTGTATAATAATAATTTGTATCCCAACTACTTTGCTCGTAATCGCACATGAAGCGAAATAATAACATTCAACCACCGATAAACAACGTAAAATCTAAGTTTCAAAAATCCTCCTGAACAAACTAACATAGATAGAGGGCTGTACTTTTTAGAATTAATTACCCAATGTATCTGATCCATAAACGTGTATAATAATAATTTGTATCTCAACTACTTTGCTCGTAATCGCACATGAAGCGAAATAATAACATTCAACCACCGATAAACAACGTAAAATCTAAGTTTCAAAAATCCTCCTGAACAAACTAAAATAGATAGAGGGCTGTACTTTTTAGAATTAATTACCCAATGTATCTGATCTATGAACGTGTATAATAATAATTTGTATCCCAACTACTTTGCTCGTAATCGCACATGAAGCGAAATAATAACATTCAACCACCGATAAACAACGTAAAATCTAAGTTTCAAAAATACTCCTGAACAAACTAAAATAGATAGAGGGCTGTAATTTTTAGAATTAATTACCCAATGTATCTGATCTATAAACGTGTATAATAATAATTTGTATCCAACAACTTTGCTCGTAATCGCACATGAAGCGAAATAATAGCATTAAACCACCGATAAACAACGTAAAATCTAAGTTTCAAAAATCCTCCTGAAGAAACTAAAATAGATAGAGGGCTGTAATTTTTAGAATTAATTACCCAATGTATCTGATCTATAAACGTGTATAATAATAATTTGTATCCCAACAACTTTGCTCGTAATCGCACATGAAGCGAAATAATAGCATTAAACCACCGATAAACAACGTAAAATCTAAGTTTCAAAAATCCTCCTGAAGAAACTAAAATAGATAGAGGGCTGTAATTTTTAGAATTAATTACCCAATGTATCTGATCTATAAACGTGTATAATAATAATTTGTATCCCAACAACTTTGCTCGTAATCGCACATGAAGCGAAATAATAGCATTAAACCACCGATAAACAACGTAAAATCTAAGTTTCAAAAATCCTCCTGAACAAACTAAAATAGATAGAGGGCTGTAATTTTTAGAATTAATTACCCAATGTATCTGACCTATAAACGTGTATAATAATAATTTGTATCCCAACAACTTTGCTCGTAATCGCACATGAAGCGAAATAATAGCATTAAACCACCGATAAACAACGTAAAATCTAAGTTTCAAAAATCCTCCTGAACAAACTAAAATAGATAGAGGGCTGTAATTTTTAGAATCAATTACCCAATGTATCTGATCTGTAAACGTGTATAATAATAATTTGTATCCCAACAACTTTGCTCGTAATCGCACATGAAGCGAAATAATAGCATTAAACCACCGATAAACAACGTAAAATCTAAGTTTCAAAAATCCTCCTGAACAAACTAAAATAGATAGAGGGCTGTAATTTTTAGAATTAATTACCCAATGTATCTGATCTATAAACGTGTATAATAATAATTTGTATCCCAACAACTTTGCTCGTAATCGCAAATGAAGCGAAATAATAGCATTAAACCACCGATAAACAACGTAAAATCTAAGTTTCAAAAATCGTCCTGAACAAACTAAAATAGATAGAGGGCTGTACTTTTTAGAATTAATTACCCAATGTATCTGACCCATAAACGTGTATAATAATAATTTGTATCCCAACTACTTTGCTAGTAATCGCACATGAAGCGAAATAATAACATTCAACCACCGATAAACAACGTAAAATCTAAGTTTCAAAAATCCTCCTGAAGAAACTAAAATAGATAGAGGGCTGTAATTTTTAGAATGAATTACCCAATGTATCTGATCTATAAACGTGTATAATAATAATTTGTATCCCAACAACTTTGCTCGTAATCGCACATGAAGCGAAATAATAGCATTAAACCACCGATAAACAACGTAAAATCTAAGTTTCAAAAATCCTCCTGAAGAAACTAAAATAGATAGAGGGCTGTAATTTTTAGAATTAATTACCCAATGTATCTGATCTATAAACGTGTATAATAATAATTTGTATCCCAACAACTTTGCTCGTAATCGCACATGAAGCGAAATAATAGCATTAAACCACCGATAAACAACGTAAAATCTAAGTTTCAAAAATCCTCCTGAACAAACTAAAATAGATAGAGGGCTGTAATTTTTAGAATTAATTACCCAATGTATCTGACCTATAAACGTGTATAATAATAATTTGTATCCCAACAACTTTGCTCGTAATCGCACATGAAGCGAAATAATAGCATTAAACCACCGATAAACAACGTAAAATCTAAGTTTCAAAAATCCTCCTGAACAAACTAAAATAGATAGAGGGCTGTAATTTTTAGAATCAATTACCCAATGTATCTGATCTATAAACGTGTATAATAATAATTTGTATCCCAACAACTTTGCTCCTAATCGCACATGAAGCGAAATAATAGCATTAAACCACCGATAAACAACGTAAAATCTAAGTTTCAAAAATCCTCCTGAACAAACTAAAATAGATAGAGGGCTGTAATTTTTAGAATTAATTACCCAATGTATCTGATCTATAAACGTGTATAATAATAATTTGTATCCCAACAACTTTGCTCGTAATCGCAAATGAAGCGAAATAATAGCATTAAACCACCGATAAACAACGTAAAATCTAAGTTTCAAAAATCGTCTTGAACAAACTAAAATAGATAGAGGGCTGTACTTTTTAGAATTAATTACCCAATGTATCTGACCCATAAACGTGTATAATAATAATTTGTATCCCAACTACTTTGCTAGTAATCGCACATGAAGCGAAATAATAACATTCAACCACCGATAAACAACGTAAAATCTAAGTTTCAAAAATCCTCCTGAACAAACTAAAATAGATAGAGGGCTGTACTTTTTAGAATTAATTACCCAATGTATCTGATCTATAAACGTGTATAATAATAATTTGTATCCCAACAACTTTGCTCGTAATCGCACATGAAGCGAAATAATAGCATTAAACCACCGATAAACAACGTAAAATCTAAGTTTCAAAAATCCTCCTGAACAAACTAAAATAGATAGAGGGCTGTACTTTTTAGAATTAATTACCCAATGTATCTGACCCATAAACGTGTATAATAATAATTTGTATCCCAACTACTCTGCTAGTAATCGCACATGAAGCGAAATAATAACATTCAACCACCGATAAACAACGTAAAATCTAAGTTTCAAAAATCCACCTGAACAAACTAAAATAGATAGAGGGCTGTACTTTTTAGAATTAATTACCCAATGTATCTGATCTATAAACGTGTATAATAATAATTTGTATCCCAACAACTTTGCTCGTAATCGCAAATGAAGCGAAATAATAGCATTAAACCACCGATAAACAACGTAAAATCTAAGTTTCAAAAATCCTCCTGAACAAACTAAAATAGATAGAGGGCTGTACTTTTTAGAACTAATTACCCAATGTATCTGATCTATAAACGTGTATAATAATAATTTGTATCCCAACAACTTTGCTCGTAATCGCACATGAAGCGAAATAATAGCATTAAACCACCGATAAACAACGTAAAATCTAAGTTTCAAAAATCCTCCTGAACAAACTAAAATAGATAGAGGGCTGTAATTTTTAGAATTAATTACCCAATGTATCTGACCTATAAACGTGTATAATAATAATTTGTATCCCAACAACTTTGCTCGTAATCGCACATGAAGCGAAATAATAGCATTAAACCACC